>OX637535.1:88787782-88922782 GCA_951800035.1 Linnaemya tessellans | reverse complement strand
AAATCGAGCGTTTAGTGCAGCTCACATATCCAGGCGAGAGTCACCCGTTCCTGGACCACTTTAAAACTGAGGCGTTCGTTAACGGCATTCGCGACTCTGATGTTAAACTGGCTGTGTTCGCAACGCAGAAATCCACTTTCGCTGAGACAGTTTCATTTGCTCTGGCTCAGGAGACTGCAAGGATGGTTTGTAATCCACAGATATGTAAGGTGCAGAATATGGAGGTTTTGTCTGAGGAAGATAACAGCCTAGTTGCTAGTTTTAAGGAGGCAATGCGACAACTGTTGGCGGAAAGTGCTACCAAAGAAAAGCCTAAGTGCTTTAACTGCGGAAAAATCGGTCATTTTCAGCGCAGCTGCAAAGCACGAAGAAAAAGAGGTAGATCTGTTTCGCCACCAAGAAACAGCAAACGAGTGAACTTAGAACCACAGCAGCAACATCATAAGAATCATCAGAATAAGTCTAACCATGGCGGTGGTGGTCAATCGTGCGATGCTGGTCGTAAGCGGCAGAACCATCCAAATCAACGTGGAGACAATCAGCAACGCAACAGCGGTAATTATTGTTCCAGTCGTATGATGGAAAATTATAGCATGAATCATTACAACCAACGCAATTATCAGGGCGGTAACCCTAATCGGCGCAATTGGAATACAAGTCGTGGCAACAATATGAGCAATTATGGAATGGGACCACGTTCTAATATGCGTAACATAATGGCCTATAGATCAGCTAATGGTCCCAGTGTGAGTCAGAAGCCGTTAGGTAATCCCATTAAGTTTGAGCAAGATTTCGATTGTGAACAAGCAAATACCAAGTTCGAAGAACTTCGGTCACGACTACCCAAACATAAGGTGAGCGATGAACCAAAATCAGAACAGATGAGTGGCGAAACTGATAAAAAGGATGAGTCCGGCAATGAAACTGGAGCTGGTGAACATGAACCAAGAGAAAAAGAAATTACTGTAGGCTACGATAAGACCAAAACATTCTTTGATAATATTTCCGGTAGAACTACACGAGTTCGTACAAAGCATAAGAATTATGATTGGCGCCAGGAACGGATATTGAATGGTGAAACATTTGGCGTGTCATCTACAAGGCGCGGAGTTTATAGAGGATGCGGCAACTACAATAATCGTAATATGAGCAATTACAGTGGTGACAGTTACAACAATCGTGGTTATTCTGGCAATAATTATCGTAATCGCAGCAACAAACGGAGTGAGATGCATAACAGAATCCAGATGGTCAGTGACAACATGAAGGCTAGACAATTGGTTCTACTTTATAAAACCCAACGGAAGAAAGGATTGTCCCCAAAATTACAGACTCACTGGGATGGCCCGTATAAAGTGATTAAGAGAGGGAATGACGTCGTGTACCGGAAACAGAAATGCTATAACCCAAGGTCGAAAATGAAGATGGTACATCTCGAACGATTGGCGCACTATGGAAGAGGTGATTGTATGCCTATTCGGGTCGAACAGGCTTAAGTGGGCGGCAGTGTTACAAAGTTCAAAAGTAGATTTAAATATAACGACAATGTGGCTATATGTACTTGGCAGCACTGCCAACTCATCTCAAGTTGTCAAAATGTTACAACCCTGGTCAACACCATGCAGATAATATTTGAATTAACGGAAATGGAATATTCCGGATACATCGTTGAGAATATACAAGATCATTCGAGGCTGTGCAATAATAAGTGTAAACAACAATAACGAAAAACCTAGCAACATCAATGCTAAGAGATGATGATGTTATTCTTAATGATCTTGTACGCAAGTATTCGCTGCTAATAAAAACTAAACATGTACATCAATATACACAGCAACATACACACAAATATACACAGCACCATGCCCACATAGCACAAGAAGAAACAAAACTACACAACACACAGAGCACTCATACATACAACCACACATAGTTACAATAAACAAAACACAAGACAGCATTGTCATATATACAAACACACGTATATAGCTACATGTTAAGTAAAGCACAACCAACAACAACCATGACCAGATGCTTCGCGAAGTTACCAGACGACGTCATTTTGCTATATAAAGTCGCTGCCAGTGAACAGCGGGATTAGTGTGATTTTAAATCTAGACGTGTTTACATCGCTAAGTGTTTAGTAGTACAAATACTCGTGTTAATAAAGTAGTAAATAAAGTGTTGCCGCATTATATTTCTAAAGTTAATTGTCTGTGTTTTTAATTTGATGCAATTAAACGAATCCTTGAAGGATAAGTAAAAAGCGTTTTTACGAAAAGGTCTAAAAACGTAACAATATTATGAACAAATATATTATATTCGATATGAATCTATTTTATTTTTCTACACCTACAATACAATCTATATCACATTATATTCATATCGAATATAATTTATTTGTTGGTTTAGTTTTGTATGAGTTTCAAGGCTTACAATGCTTATTCTGTTGTGATTTTTGAAAATAGTTTGTAATTTACAAATTGTGAATTCTCAGATGGTTTTCAGAGTATATGCATAAGATAAAAGGTTTTTAACTTCAAAACTGTGGTTAAAGTCTACTGATGATTTGGTAAAGCAGCAATGATATGCATATAGACATTGATTGACCACCAACAAAAAAAATTTCATTTAAAATATATATATATATGTGTGATAAAGGGGTAGAATAATGGACGGACGTATGACGTACCTCCATACTAAATTATACGGCACATACGAATGATGAGATAGGAGAAGAAGTAATAAATACGTAGTCAGTTGAAAATGAAAAGCAGTTGAAGATGAAAAAGCTAAGTGCTAAGTTGTGAAGTTGTTGAGTAACAATACAAGTTGTGAAGTCGTTTTTTCAAGTTGTCGAAAAGTGGTTTTAAGTCGGACGGACAAAATTACACAGATTTGCTTAAATAATTTTCTAATAACTATTTACATACTATTTTTTGGAATTTCTCAAAATAAAATTCTTAAAATAAAATTGAATTTTTATGAATTAAACATATTCGCATATTAAAAAGAATAATCAGTGTTTAATTTAACTTTTACTACATTTGGGGGCTCGTCCTACACAAATTTTTTATTATTATTTTGTGGAAAATATAATAATTAAAATATAAAAGGCATGTTCAATAAAACATGTCCATAAAACAAGCAAAAATTGCTCAAAATTAAAGATTCCTAAAATTGAAAAAGTAAATCAAGGTCTATAGTGAAGTATTTAAACTTACGGTAAAAATAAAAAGCAGAAAGAAAAAAAAATTGCGGTATTTTATGAAAAAAAAGAAGAACATAGTAAAACTCTTGTCTCTTTTAAAACGAGTGGAATTAAAACAAAGAATTTAAACCAAAGTAAATTTATACAAAGAAGTTTACAGGACTATGTAATCAACAGAGATGTTAACTTTTCGTATGTTTTTTTTTTTTGAACTAATATGTCCGGCAAAAGTGACGACGATGAAATAATAACTCGCTCAAAGACAAAAGTATTAATATCAAAAGGTTTTGCTCAAAATAAAGATAAAGTGGAAGCTATTAATGATCGTGAAAGTGTGAATCAAAATGTAAAAAACGAAGAGCCAGAGGACCAAAATAAGCAAATATTAAAAACTTTTACAGAAAGAAATATAAGAACTGAACGAACTGAGAATAATTCCGAAGAGAACAAAAAAGAAACAAGAAAAATGTCACATAAAGAAGGCGAAAGTTTAGATATGGAACAATTAGCAGTAGAAAAAACAATTCCTGCTTTTGAAGGTGACAGTGGTATGCCAATCAAAACGTGGTTAAAAAACTTTGAGGATAATGCAAGTGCTTATCGTTGGAGTGATACACAAAAATTTGTTTTTGCGCGTAATAAAATGAAAAAATCCGCAGATTTGTTTTTGCAATCAGTATCTGTTTTTGATTTTAAGACATTAAAAGAAGTTCTACTTGCTGAATTCCACACAGAATACTCAAGTGCAGAAATTCACGCGCAGCTCCGCAACCGTAAGAAACACGATAATGAAACTATACACGAATATATATTACATATGCGTCGGATTGCTTCCTTCGGGGAAGTAGAGGAACGTTCGGTTATCCGGTATATTGCCGACAGTATAAAAGGCAAACGCGAGAATAAAATACATATGTTTATATGGTGCAAAAAATTATAAAGAACTTAAAGAACAATATGAAGTATATGAAAACATATTTCGACATAAAGGTTAACATGAAAACAACTACAAAAGTTATAAAGCAACCAACAATACTAAACAAATTCGATGTTTTAATTGTGGATCTCAGGATCATAAACGTAACACCTGTACAGTAGAAGGCCCGAAGTGTTTTAAGTGTAATAAAACTGGGCACATATCAAGAGATTGCAAGAAAGCTCCATTTGATAAAGTAAATTGTACAAGGAGAAAAGCAAGTTTAAAAAAACTATTAATAGATGAACAAGAATTTGATTGTTTGATAGACAGTGGCGCGGACATTTCGTTAATTAAAGAAATAATTTTTAATAAAAGAATTAAAAAAGACATTCAAAATTATCAAAAAGAAATAATCGGTTTTGGCGGTGCGGTTACTATACCAATTGGCGTTATAACTGTAAATTCTAAGTTCGATAATCTATATTTTAAGCACAATCTTGTTGTTGTACCAGACAATGCAATCAGTTATGATATTGTTATCGGTTTCGATATTTTAGAAAATTTCCGGTATTCATCTGATGAGAAAGGTTATACATTTAACTCTTTAATAAACACTAATGTGGAAAAATAAATCGAAAAAGTGATTAACATAAATGTTGGCGAAGAATCGCATGTAGTAGCACCAATTTCTTATAGAAAACAAATAGAAGAAATGAAAGACAATTATTTACCCGTGAATGCCGTAACAAATCATATTAAAATGAAAATCGTATTACAAAAAGAAGATCCAATATACTCATCACCTAGCCGTTTACCACCACCAGAGCAGAACATAGTTGAAAAACAAGTAGAAACATGGCTGAAAGAAGGAATTATACGGATATCTGTATCCCAGTATTGTAGCAGAATAGTGTTAGCAGATAAAAAAGATGGTTCCAAAAGAGTGTGTATTGATTATAGGCGTATAAATAAAGTTCGTTTTAAGGACCGCTACCCTGTTCCCAATATGGAAGACTTAATTGATTGATTGTAAAAATGCATTTCTACACGTCCATATTGAAGAGGACAGCAAAAAGTTTACTGCAGTCGTGACGAAGCAAGGAATATTTGAGTTTAACTTCGCACCATTTGGGTTTTGCAACTCACCGGCAGTTTTCATACGTTTTATAAACACAATCTTCAACGACTTGGTGAATGAAGGCATAATGCAAATTTATATGGATGATATAATTATTTATTTGTAAAAGGTTCTTTGTAAATAATTTTAACACTTTTTAGTTTTTAATTTGGCATTGAGCTTCTGCTCTTTTCCGTTGCTTTATTTTGAATAAATTTTTATTCTTAATCTAAAATTGTCTTAAGCTAAACTTAAAGAATAATTCTTACAAATACTTAAACAATAATTTCTTAAATGTAAACAAATATATTTTGTTAATATAAACAATTGTGCATGATATATAGTCATACACAAGAGTTTATTGGTTATTGCTTATTGACCACCCAGATCGTGGGAAAATGCTTACACTGTACTAATACATATCAGAGCAGTGTGCGTGTTTATTTAAAATAAAATATCATATTGCTTACAGATGGTAGAGCAACAGCGGCACAATTTGCACCCTATCATGACCATACAAAGGGTGTGGTCATGGTGATAATAGAAACACGCTACACCTCCCTTTTTAACAAAAGAATGATCAATCACATTTTAACTTTGATCATTCTTTAGGAGGTTTTTATTTTGTATTCTGTAAGTATATTTATTCCTATATCTCTAAATCTTTACTACTCTAGTTCTAAACGTAGGGTTTCCTTATTTTATTATGATTCTATATCCTACCTTTTAAAATAAATCCTATGCTAAGTACTTATAAAATTATATTTGCTGTTGTAGTATTTAAGCCTATTCTTATGTACTACTTGTTCTTTATTTGTTATTTTGTCAACTATTGTTACATTATTTCTTAAATCTAATTTCTTTATTCTAAAGGGACCCTTATATTGGTTATCTAATTTGTGTCCTGTCTCATTTTTGAGTAAAACCAGATCTCCTATTTTATATTCTATTTCAATTGATCCCTTATCATAATGCAATTTTTGTTTTATTTTATACTTATCTAACATATCCTTAGCTCTACTATGCGCTATTTCTAGTCTAAATCTAACTTCCTTAGCGTAATTATCTATATTATACAAAGGTGTTATTGAATTAACACCACTAAATTGTTGGAACCTATTTGGAAGTCTACCAAAAACTAACTCGTAAGGGCAGTAGTCATGAACTGTGGATGGCGTTGTATTAAAACAATATGTGAAATATCGTAGCCATTCATCCCAATCGCTTTTGTCAACGGATATGTAAGATCTCACATATTCGTTGAAGGTTCTGTGACTTCTTTCAACAGTTCCAAGCGTCTGATGGTGGTAAGCAGTTGATGTCAGTTTTTCCACTTTCAAAAGGTTACAAAGTTCGTCAAGTATTGAGTTTTTATACTCTGTACCCATGTCCGAAATGAACGTCTTCATCGGACCATAGGTAAGAATAAAATTTTCAAAAATAGCTTTTGCAACTGATTTAGCACTTTTATCCTGTATAGGTACCGTTACAAGATATTTTGTCAAGTCACATATTATTGTTACAGCATATTCATTACCATTTAATGACTTTGGTAGTGGACCAATTGTATCCACCACCACTGTATCAAAGGCTTTGTCTGGCGTATTTGTCAATGTCAATGGCATTTTTGTATTTTTTGTTATTTTTGACGTTTGGCATTTTTGGCACACTTTAACATATTTTGTAATGTCGCGAGTCATATTTTCCAATAATAATATCTTTTTATTTTATTAAGAGTTCTTGAAACACCGGAATGTCCACCTTCAGCTGGATCATCGTGGTATCGTTTCAATATCTCTGATATTGAGTTATTATTTGTTATGTGGGTCACCTCACTAAGCAGCGCTACTTTTAATAATTTTAATAATTTATTGCCCATTTCTTTAAATTCATTAATAGAGACAAATTCGAAAATTTTCTCACTAGGTGCCAATTGCACCTTTTTAATATTTAGTTTATCGGCCACTTCTTCGAGCCTTGGGAAAAATAGTCCTAGGTCTAATTTCCCATTAATAAACAATTCATTTATTGGAATACGTGCAAATACACATTTACCCCGTTTAATATAAATATATTGAGGGTTAATCTTTAGTTTGCAATATTTTCTGACGTCAGAGTTTATGATTGGTTCAAATATATTGGGCTTCATATTTTTATCATTTTGGTGCCTTTTGTTTGTTTCAATTGGAACTTTTTCTAATGCCTTATTTGCCATTGAACGTGTAGTCATTTTAAGTATATTATTATTTATTTCTTTTAGGTCAGTTATTGTTATGCGCGATAATGCATCGGCTACGTAATTATCCTTTCCCCTAAGGTATTCTATTGTGAAATTATATTCTTCCAAGTCCAGTCTCATTCTTGTTAATTTTGAACTTGGATTTTTCATTGAAAATAAGTAAGATAATGGTCTGTGGTCAGTGCGAACTAAGAAATGATTTCCATATATGTATGGTCTGAAATGCATTATAGCCCAATGTATTGCTGTCAATTCCTGTTCTATTGTTGATTTATTGCCTTCGCCCTTTGTAAATATCTTGGATGCATATGCAGTTGGTAATTGCTTTCCGTCATGCTCTTGTGTTAAAACAGCACCACAAGCTTGTTTACTTGCGTGCGTTGTTATGCAGAATTCTTTGGAAAAATCTGGATACTGAAGCAGTGTAGGATTCATTAGTGCCTTTTTTAGGTTATTAAAGGCTGAATCACAAGCCTCAGTCCATTCGAATTTTACATTTTTCTTTGTCAAATGAGTCAGATGTCTAGAATGATCCGAAAAATTTTTAATGAATCTCCTGTAGTAGTTACAAAAGGCTACGAACCTTTTTGCTTCATCAGCATTTTTAGGCGTAGGATAATTTTCTATTACACTGTATTTGCTGTCGTCTGGGAGTATTCCTTTATCCGTGCATTTGTGTCCTAGGTATGTTACCTCTCTAAAGAACGCACATTTATCAGGATTTAACTTAAGATTATATTTTCTACATAACTCAAAGACATCTGTCAAGTTCGAAAGCATATGCCCCTCAGAACAACCAAGCACCACCAGGTCATCCATATATAAGAAAGCCTGGTCGGGCTTAAGTCCACTAAAAGCAATTGTCATCATCCCTTGGAATGATTTCGGCGCAACTTTCAGACCATAGGGCAATCTAGTGAATTTATATGCCCCATTATTTGTTGAAAATGATGTTAGATCTCTAGAGTTTTGTTCTAAACCCATTTGGTGGAAACCAGACATTAAGTCCAGACAAGAAAAATATTTTGCTCTGCCCAGTTGATCCAAAATATCGTCTATTCTAGGCAAAGGGAATTTATCCGCAATTAGCTTTTTATTAATTTGTCTATAATCTATTACTAGTCTCCATCGTCTCTTATCGGAATTGGGAAGAGATTTTTTCGGAACCAACAAAATTGGACTATTGTATTCAGAATGTGATGGCTCAATAATTTTATCATCTATTGATTTGTCTATTGATTTCTTCTTTGTGTACATGTGGTAATCGGTAGTTTTTAATATATACCGGGCTATTGTCTTTTACTCTCAACTTTTGCTCATAGAAGTTATTAGTTGTAATGGTTTCTGATTCCAGACCGAAAATGTCACTATATGCTGTACATAGTTCCGTTAAATGTTGTTTAAACTGTTCAGGGAAATTTTTCTTTAAAATGTTTATTATTTCTGTTTTTCTTTTTAACCTGCTTTGTTTCCACTATATCATAATCGGAAGAATTTTCAAATTTTATTTTGTCTATTGTGACTGAAGCGATAGCGTCATTAGTGTTAAGAACACGAATAAATGCTTTGTCTGATTTCACCAGGGTGTTTGCAATAAAAACACCTGGCTCAGGTTCCTGATTTGGCACCAGTATCTCGGGATCGCAATCAATGAAATTGACCTGGCGTATTACCTCAGACCTTGGTGGCAAAATTAATTTATTTTGGTTATTTTTATTTCTATAGGTCTTGATAAACCTGTCGGACGTACCACAAAGTAATCAGAATCATTGTTAAACTCTAGTATGCAATTATGTTTTTTGATAAAGTCCATACCAATGATTCCATCGCAGGGTATTGGAAAATTATTTTGTACGGCTTGAAAGTAATGTTGTATTTTAAAATTTTGAATTTTCATATTTATACTGACTGTTCCCAATGATTGAATTTGTCCATTTCCTATTCCACTTATTGTTGTTTTTCTATTTGTATTTATTTGGTTTGTTTTTAAAGTTATTGTTTCTATGATTGAAATATCTGCGCCAGTATCGACTAACAAGCTTATTATTTGGTCTGTATTGTCCACTTCTATGTTTATAAAAGAACCCAAGTTAAGGTTTAAATTGTATATTTTGTGTCTGGTTATCTTAGGGGGGCATATTAGTTTTCCGAATTATTAATCGTCGAATCTGTTGTGTTTATATAATTTCGGTTCCCATTATTTCGGTTCTCTGTTATAATTGTAACCTCTATTGTTATTGTAATAGTGGCCTCTGTTATTTCTGTGGTCATAGTTTCCACATCTGTTATTTCTATTTCCATTATATTGTTCGTTATTATAATTGTAATAGTTTTGGTAACCACCATAGTTACCACGTCCACCTCTTTGATATCTATTATTTTGAAATTGTTGTCGTTGAGGTCTTTGGTATCCGAATGCCAGTACAGCGTCCTGTTGGTTATTTGTTTCCGTACAACTTCCTATAAATTTAGATATGACCTCATTCATATCTTTAAAGTTTCCTGATTCCATGATCAGTTTAACCTTTTCATTTGTAGCATTTTTAACTATGGCTGCTACAGCCGAATTTGTTGAGTATTTTCTTGCTGTCTCGTTGGGCAATCCATCCGAGATATATGCTGTTTCTAACCTTTTTGTCAATTCTTCTATGTCGTTTGCATATACATTGGCAGTTTTGCCTTGCTGTTTAGTATTTAATATTTTAGATTGTATTACCTCAACTGATTCTCCTTTAACTGTTGCTTTTAGTTTAGCAACAATTTCTGCAATAGTTGATTCGGCAGAAATTATATTTCTAGCTGTTCCTATTAGTTTTGTCTTTATTATATTGACAGCCAGTTCCTCATGAGTTTCCTTGACTGTGTCTAACAGTGTTAGAGCGTCTATGAAACTTTGAAGATTTATTGAGTTTCCATCAAATGTTGGCAATATTTTGGCAGCCGTGCATATAAATTCTATTGTTGTTTGTGGCATTTTGTCAATAATTTTGTTTTCCTGTTTTATTTGATATTTGAAGTCTACATGCTCATGAAAAGATTCAGGGATTTCAATATTAATTCCTTTCTTTACACTAACCACCAATGTTTTTTGTCTTACATCTGCATAAAAAACATCTGCAGTTATTTGGTGTGTTTTAGTTAAATCGGAATAACTTGTATTAAAAAGGATTCTAATTTCTTCTAATTTTTGTAAAATTATTTTGAAATGCTTTCCACGGTTTCTGGTCTAGTGTCTCTATCTACGCTTAGGCATTTACAAGATCTTAATAAGATTTCTTTATAATTTCTTGCTTTTTGCAAAACATATTCCCATTCCATTTGTTTCGTATTTATATTTTGTTTATACTGTCAACCGTTGCCAATCTACAGGTGTAGTCCTTTTTTATAGAGCGTTAGTGTAACTGATATATATTTATTAGTGTTTGAACTGTCAATAATGCTGTAATAATTATAAGGTAGATTGTTGGAATTTCCACCTTTATTACTATGTCATTTACGACGTTAGCGTTTGGTTTCTCTATTTTAGATTCAGTTCCACCCATTTTAAAGTTTCATTAAAAATTTATGTCAACAGTTTAATTGAATTCAAATGAATTAAAATTATGTTCATCAAACTGTCTCTTTTGTGTCAATATTTGGTGGTTATTTTATATTAAAGCTTGTGACTTTACTATGTATTTTTGTATTTGTGTTTTTTTTTTCAATAAGTTTGCCGCTTGCAAAAAGTCTTCTACGTATGTCTTTGGTTTTTCTCCCATTCCTGTCTGTCTATTTCTTCTACCTTTCCTTATTAGAATTCTATATATAAAGATTTCTTTAAAAAAATTCTACCCTATTTGCAATCTATTGTCGGGTTCGTTTTGTCTTCATGCGACAGTTTACAACTTCAAGAAGTCAGACTTACAAAATTTTGCCTGACCCGATTTTTACTGCCGTCATGAATGTTAGTAAAAGTTTGAAAAATTGTCAGGGTCTTGTTAATGCTTATAATTTACATGGGATGTATGGCACCGCGTGGCATTCTGTACACTTCTATGCACCGACGTACCAAGCGCTGTCATCCATGGGTCAAAACCAATTGTGACCCAACGGGATTTAAACCTTATTTACTATGCAATTCCAAGAGGGACTCGTAAGTATCAAGTAATTGCAGTTTTAGTATGATTACTTATATGTTATTGTTAGGTGTTTTATAATCCATAATAAAAGAATGTAAAATTATATATATTTATTTTTATTTATTACTCATTTAATTTATTAAATAAAATCTTATTAATGATAATGCTATATAATAATTTTAATTTCTCTATTAAACTTTTAATTGAATTATTTTAGTGTCTTTTAAACTTTGTGTTTGTTAATTTCTTATTTAAAGGTTTAAAATATTTAGATTTTTGTAATAAAAAGATATTTTCAATTATATTTTAATATTTTATTCATTTTCACTCATTAGTTGATTTGCATCGCACCAATAAATAATAATAAAACACAATAAACAATAGTGAAACACAATAAAGCTAAATAAATCAAATAAAAAAAAAAGATTGATTTCTTCAATAATAAAAAACTTTACCATATTGGATTCGTTACATTTCTTGCTGATGATGGTGTTACTTCGTCTGGATGAAGGCTGGTTATTTCTGGTGTTTTTTCACAATTATTTCGTGTTGTTGAAGGCTGTTTATTTTTTCCGGATATTTGCCCGAACTACAGGAAGATTATGTTGGGGTTTCTTCTGTTTCACTGGGAATTGGTGGATTTTCTTCTATTTTTTTTTCACTGGTGATTTTTCAAAACTTTTATTAGTGCTGGCTGGGGTTGTTTTTGTTGGATTTTTCTTTGTAGATTTAATTTTTTTTTTTTTTAAGATATTTCTGTTGTTGTTATTTTCTTGCAGTTTGTGTGCAGTTTGTGTGTATTTTGTTTATTTTGTTTTTATTTTAGTTTTCTTTTTGGTTTTTAAATCAAATTAAATAAAATGATTAATAATTTATATAAGTTCACAAACTTTTGTTATCCTTTAAGGATAATGGCAGGATCGCCATGTAAAAGGTTCTTTGTTAATAATTTTAACACTTTTTAGTTTTTAATTTGGCATTGAGCTTCTGCTCTTTTCCGTTGCTTTATTTTGAATAAATTTTTATTCTTAATCTAAAATTGTCTTAAGCTAAACTTAAAGAATAATTCTTACAAATACTTAAACAATAATTTCTTAAATGTAAACAAATATATTTTGTTAATATAAACAATTGTGCATGATATATGGTCATACACAAGAGTTTATTGGTTATTGCTTATTGACCACCCAGATCGTGGGAAAATGCTTACACTGTACTAATACATATCAGAGCAGTGTGCGAGTTTATTTAAAATAAAATATCATATTGCTTACAGATGGTAGAGCAACAGCGGCACAATTTGCACCCTATCATGACCATACAAAGGGTGTGGTCATGGTGATAATAGAAACACGCTACATATTCTATAGACGAAAACACTGGTATGAGTTATCTACAAAAAGTTTTGACTGTTGCTGCGCAAAGTAATTTGGAAATAAACTGGAAAAAATGTAAGTTTTTGCAAAGAAAAGTTGAATTCTTGGGAATGATTATAGAAGATGGTAAAGTTAAACCTAGCGAGGAAAAGTTGAAAGCAAACAAGAACTTTCCAGAACCATGTAATGTTAAAGGAGTGCAGGCATTTTTAGCCCTCACCGGATTTTTCCGAAAGTTTATTGAAAACTATTCAATTATTGTACGACCCTTAACGAATCTCCTTAAAAAAGATACCAGATTTACAATAGATGATGAAGCCAAAACAGCTATAAATAAATTTAAAAGTATGCTGATTAGCCAGCCAGTTTTAAAAATATTTTCGAGGGAAACTAAAACGGAATTGCATACCGATGCTTTAAAATTTGGATTTGGAGCTGTACTTATGCAACAGTTTGATGACAAGTGGTACCCAGTTTATTATTATAGTAAAAAAACATCAGACTCCGAATCAAAATTACATAGTTATCATTTGGAAATCAAAGTAGCATTTTTAGCCATGAAGAAACTAAGGCATTATCTTTTAGGCATACAATTTGACTTAGTCACTGATTGCTTAGCTTTCAAACAAACCTATGGCAAAGACGAATTAATACCCTCAATTTCCAGATATATTATGTACATGCAAGATTTCGACTATATTCTAAAACATCGCAACGCAGATCGCATGAAACACGTGGATGCACTCAGCAGGAATGCCGTTAACATAGTCAGCCTGGAGTCAGAAATAAAATGTCGTTTGCAAAAAGCACAAAACAATGATGAAACCGTAAAATCTATTATTGAAATTTTGAAAATTCGGCCATATTATAATTATAAGCTAGTTGGAGGTATATTGTGTAAAGTAATTAACGGTCAAGACGTTTTTGTTGTTCCCCGTCACATGGAAAGAGAGATAATAACTAGGGCACACGAGAATGGACATTTCAGTATCGCCAAAACTGTTCATCAAATAAACCAGCAATATTTTATTCCACACGTCGATAGTAAAGTTAAAAAAGTTGTGCAAAATTGTATAAAATGCATTCTATTTAATAAAAAGCAATGTAAACTAGAAGGATTTCTAGAATGTTTAGATAAAGGTGACGTTCCGTTATGTACAATCCACGTCGATCACTTGGGACCCATGGACGCAACTTCCAAACAATACAAGTATATTTTTGCTGTAGTGGATGGTTTTAGTAAATTTGTATTGATATATCCTACAAAAACTACAGGGGTTGATGAAGTAATCAATAAATTGGAGTGTTGGCGTTCTATTTTTGGTGATCCACAACGCATAATAAGTGACAGAGGTTCGGCGTTCACGTCGAAAGCATTTGAAGAATTTTGTAAAACTAAAAATATCGAACATGTCTTGTGTACAACAGGAGTGCCGAGAGGAACCGGCCAGGTGGAGCGTGTCAACAGGGTGATAATATCTGTAATTTCGAAGCTGTCCTCAGAGAGACCACAAATGTGGTACAAAGAAGTTAATAATGTTCAGAGAGCCTTAAACAGTACCATACACAGATCTACAAATCGATCACCGTTTGAAGTAATATTTGGAGTGATGATGAACAATGAAAGCTGCATAAATATAATGCATATCCTGGAGAACGAACTTATTAGCGATTTTGATGATAAACGACAACATATAAGATATGAAAGCAAGCTGCAAATTCAAAAAGTTCAAGATGAATATAAGAAAAATTATGATCGCAAAAGAAAGAAGAATGTGGACTACAAGATTGGTGACTTTTAGCGGTAGCTATTAAAAGAACCCAATTCGTCACCGGGAAGAAGCTCGCTAATGAATATCTTGGACCTTCTGAGATAACAAGAGTGAAAAGAAATGGTCGATACGAGGTTCAAAAATCGGCTTTGTTCGAAGGACCAAATTTAACCAGCACGAGTAATGACTATATGAAGCCATGGTGTAATTCTAAAGCTGATGATGATGGTAGCAGTTCCTCCGAGACGGAGAATTAGTCGGATGGCCGAATGTGGGATAAAAGGGTAGAATAATGGACGGACGTATGACGTACCTCCATACTAAATTATACAGCACATACGAATGATGAGATAGGAGAAGAAGTAATAAATACGTAGTCAGTGAAAAAGCTAAGTGCTAAGTTGTGAAGTTGTTGAGTAACAATACAAGTTGTGAAGTCGTTTTTTTCAAGTTGTCGAAAAGTTGTTTTAAGTCGGACGGACAAAATTACACAGATTTGCTTAAATAATTTTCTAATAACTATTTACATACTATTTTTTGGAATTTCTCAAAATAAAATTCTTAAAATAAAATTGAATTTTTATGAATTAAACATATTCGCATATTAAAAAGAATAATCAGTGTTTAATTTAACTTTTACTACATATATATATATATATATATATATATATATATATATATATAGGGTCCGCCAAATAACTTTTTTTTTAACCCTTTCGGTACTTTTTATTTATTTTCGAGTTTAAAAATATATTTTTTTATGTTGTAATTCTAAAAGTCTTGTTTATCACTTATCAATAGAAATTTTTTTAAAATTTGAGTGCAAAAGTGGTATTTGAGCGTCATGCCATTTGGCATAGTTTGTGCTTAAAGGAAAAAAAATTCATATATTTGTTTTAAGCAGTTTGATATATATTTCTTTCAAGTCGTATATAAACATTTCAAATTCATTTATAATATATAACTGATTACAAACATTACACATATATATAAATATTTTATTAATTTAAAGTAAAAAAAAAATTCATGAAGAACTTAATATATAACACTTTAGTTACTTATAAATTCCTTAAAACTACACACAAAAAAATATAAGGCCATCTTCAATTTATGATATGTATGTACATATGCTCTAGAAAATAAATGAGAGCATATATGATAAAATCTATTTGAATATAAATAGATATTTATAACTTACCTTATTTTTCATGGTATATCCTAAAGCAATTTCTGGTACGGTTTGGAATGAAAAGATGAACATTGCATTTTGAGCAAAAGTATCTTGAATATCCTTTGCAGCCTTGCACTTTACATATACGTTTCACAGCCGTATATTCAGGCCAGTGATCAGTGCCATCAAATCGAATCGAAACTGAAGGAACCTTTTCATATGACAAATTTGTCCTAGACGTGGATGGAGTTAAATCTACATCTTCGGAATTCTTGGGTCTTCCTCGCTTTCTGTATAGGCCTTGAACTGATGATAATGCAAGTAATCCATCAGCTACATCATTTCGGAATGCTAATAAGTCGATTTGATCTTTTTTTCTTATATTGTTACTATAGCTGTCAATGCGATATTCCAACCAAGAGTTGCATACTGTTAGGTCGAGAAAATGGTCGAAAATTTTAAGTGTCCATTTTCTCGTCCGAATGGAAATTCGGTACAACGATAGTCCATTTTGTCAACCCCTCCCATATTTTTGTTATATAAGCCTACAACGTTAGGTTGTTGTACAACAATACTTTTTTTCTGTTCAGCACAAAATCTAAGAACTTCTCTTGTATCTTTATCGCCATAAATAGACGAAGCCATTTGAACACAGCCTCCATCAAGCCATTTCAAAAGAAAAATGTTTTGGTTTCTCTCAATGCAATAGTCATAGCTTCCCCTTCCAATCTTTTTCAAATCCTTTTCTGTTGCCAGAGGGGCCTTTCCAGTTCTGTTACCGCGTATGGTGCCTGTTCCCCATATTCCATTTTCTCGCAAATATATTAACAAATTTAGGGTTGTGAAGTAATTATCAAAATATATTTTAAAGTTTTTCTGCTCAGGAATCGTTTTGCAGAGGTGAACAACAATGTCAGAACAAAACCCTAAATTTGCTTCTCCAACAATTGTATTTTTACCTTGGTATATTTCGACGTCATATACCATTCCTTTAGAGGTACAAAGGCAAAACACTTTTATTCCCCATTTGATGGACTTTTTTGGCATATATTGCTTCAAACCAGTTTTGGATTTGCACGGAATCATCATTTCATCGACGCAGCAGTTCTCATCCTTTGGAATTGCATAGGTCTGTTTTAGAAATGACTTTATGATTGGACGAACCTTATAAAGCTTGTCATTTGACTTCTGCTCTACGGTGAATTTTAAATTGTTCCGTATTAGATGAAACCTATTTTTCTTCAAATGTTTCCGAAAAGAGGGTATTTCGGTGGCACCACTCCAGTACATTGATAAGCAGGGATATCCAAGAGTTCCAGGCCAATTAGTGCGAAAATCTCTTCTCTTGTAACCGCAACAGATGCTCCAGATTTTATTAGCGAGGCTTGATTTGTTGCGTGAACAATATTATCAATAAAATCTGTTGTAAACTAGTTCAAAAAATATACAACTGGAGTTTTTAGATCTTCTTTTACGCATCTTTCAGAAAATTCTGAGCTTGGACTGCTCCACTCCTTCTTTGCCCATCGAAAATTACGAATCTTTTCAAACAGTTGAGCAGACCGTTCATCGGAGTCCAACACTTCATCTTCCGAATCAAAATTTTTCTCAAATATTTCGGTATTTGCATCTACGTTAGTTAACTCCTCAATTAAAAATGAATTATTATTATTATCATCTAATGTTTCCAATAGCGTCTCCAGTACACAATTTTCTTCCTTTTCATCATCTTCACATTCAGATATGTCCGAGTTATCAAAGTTAATTAAAATATTTTTTATTTGATCCGAGTTTAATTTAGTAGGAATTTTTGTAACGTTCACTTTGACCACACGCAACCGAATGAAAATTTTCTCTTGAGTAAAATCTATGGCATATGGCACAGTGCGAAATAAAAAAAATCGTACAGTTTTATTGGTCTATGCTTATGATCTAACATTTCTTCCACTAATAAAGAGAGTGATTATTTACATAACTACTTAAAAAGTTTTATAAAAAAAAATACTTTTTGCAATAAAAAAACATCAAATATAAAATGCCTTTTATTTGCAAAAAAGCTCATCTGAGCAGGCTTTCTCTTTCTCGTCCCTTCTAAAGGAGCTGGGTATAAAATTATTAAAACATATATTCTTTTATTATTTATAGCATAAGACTTAAGAAAATACAATATTATAAAATAATTATTCTTCAGTATTTTGACCTATAAGCGGTTCTATGCCATATGGCATAGAAAAGCCGAAAGGGTTAATATGCCATAAAAAAACTACTGAATAATATCTCAAATTTCTTTTTTATTTGAAAGTACAATTCTTCCGGTTAATAATGGAAAATAATTTCATTCAAATGGCTGCATGGTCCGATAACGATCGCCATTGACTGTAACGGCCACTCCTTGCTCATTTGCGAAGAGCAAAATCCGCAATTTGTTTAACTCCCTTCAGCAACAACATATAAATTTTTCCGTTGTACAACTGCTGAACACGCAACATATAACTGGCCATACGAAAATCATGGATTTTCTAAATTCAGTCCGCACACCTGCAGTGACTGTCCTTACGACTTGTTGATTGTAACTGAAAAAGCAAGGCGAACTTCAATCGCTTGAAGTTGAATGGCATGTCGGTGGGAGTTAAGGGAATGCGCGGAATAAGCATATCTTCTCCTTTCGACTTCCCGTTAACCTAAGTCTGAGAATGTATTGGTAGAACATGTTTTATACATATGTATGTATATCATAAAACAAATAAAAAATTTAACTATATAAAAAAGTGTTTGTGTGTGCAAAAATAATACATTCTACCGGATTTTAAAGTGCAAACATTACGCTCGCTGATGTGTGTTGAGTTGCGTCTCTCAAGTTTGTTGAATACACAGTACCTATACGTGAAGAGAGTTGTAATTTTCTTATTGACAGGCCGAGAGTTGGAAATCTACGTATTTATTTTTGGCATATGTCTCCTTCTAAACGAAATTTCACCAAAATCAAGTTGAGAATCACAAATTGGCCCCATTACTTCCTCCTGGTCTAGTTTTGAAAATGGCCATGTCCTATGTGACTTTATAGATACAGATCTATCTATGTTCTAAATTTCATTAAAATCGGTTTGATAGTTTCGAAGGGACAGAAAATTCTTCCCTTTTGCCCTTCTGCTCCTAGTTACATAGCCTATGTGCATTTTTAGACGCAGATCTATCTACGTTCTAAATCTCATTAAAATCGGTATGAACGTTTCGGGGGTCATAAATTTTCCCCTATCGCCCTCCTGGTCCAAGTTTTAAAAAAAGAAGTATCCCATAACCTTCCCGGAGTTGCACAGACTAAGTGCACCAAATTTCATCGCGATCGGTTGAGCGGTTTGACCGCGCAAAAATACAAACAAATATTAGATTTTATGTATTAGATTTATTTCATAGATCTCCGAAGTTGTGATTTACAACAGCTAAGTATATAAATTAAATTAATCGTTTGATTAAAATTGAATTGTAATGTATTTAAAAACGAATTGTATTTCAGTTTTTCAAAATATTAACTCAAATATTTCGAAATGAATGTAGTGTTTACTAAAATGCATATAACTCATGATAAACAATACACATACAGAGACCGTTTATACATAAAAACCTTGGTATTGACATCACCTTTCATAAAAACTTTGCAGAAACAAAATCGGTTCACGCATTCCAGAGAACATCAATTACAAACACACTGCAACTTATTTATATATATATATATATATATATATATATATATATATATATATATATATACATATATATTCAAAGGTGCAAGGGAAGCTCAACACCACAAACACGTTACGAACACTCTTGAGAACATCTTGAGTCGCAGATAGATGTGGGCTTAAATAAAAATATCTTTAGTAAACATCAACATATATTAAAAAAAGACAAAAACCTATTCCTTGTACAGATTATTTACATAGGCCTATTGCATATGCTTATATGCTCGTGATAGTTTAAGAGCTTCCTGATTTGATTAAAAAAACACCTTTAGAGGAATGTATGACATCTTTATTTGAGTCGATAGAACGGTCCATATAATTCAATGTTTAAAGATATCATGCAAAAGTTGACAGCCGCTACGCCTCAAATGTTTCATACGCAGAAATTGTACCCATCGTACGCGTTTGGCATACTCTCTCCTCCATATCGGGCGTAACCTAGCGAATGAATTCTTAAATATTGGTTTTGAATACGTCAACCGTTGAGGGCTTCTCCCTACAGACATGAGCCTTAACATATCCCCACATAAAGGTCTATGTTGAAAGGTGATATTAATTTTATTGGCCATAATGTAATGGAAAATATTAATTTTCATAATGCAGAAAATATTTATGTATTAACATTTAAAAACAATATATGTATGTCGATTAAAAAAATTTTAACAAGTTATATATTAGAGACATTCATTTTTATTTGTCAAGGCGTAAAATCGCGTTTTCTAGGAGGTGAATTGACCGGCAACAATCCTTATTTAAAGTGTTCACTGAACTCGTCTGTCAATTGGGTAATTCATTCGCGTGATGTGTGCCACCGTCTTGTTGAAACCTCATGTCAGACAAGTTGATGTCTTCCACTTTGGGCTAAAAAATATGTGATCATCGTACGTAGCGCTCGCCATTCACAGTCACCATTCACAGTGAACTTTTCGCACCAGTAACTGCAATGTGCTTGTTTACGTAACCATTCAAATAGAAATGAGCCTTGTCGCTGAACACAATTTTCTGATAAAAAGAAAACTGCATCTTCACTCTGGTTTCAATTCATCCACCAGCTGTATTTGAAAAGGTTTTATTGCCAATCCTTCCACAAAATTTTCCGCGTACTCAACGTATTGTGTTAGTGATTTAATGTCCGATAATGTAAATTTGGTGCGAAATTTAATCACAATGTTCCGAATAACCGCCTCAGAAAGCCACCGTAAACTGACCATCAAATGAATGAAGTGTATGATGCACTTTCATGACCGAGCACGAATTTTAATGATAAAATGTAGTAATTTTAAGCGATGTTCGTCTGAAAATCGTTTCATGGTTAAATTATAGACTAAACTGAACATGATGAACAGTAACATGTTACATGAAAACAGCTAGGTTGCCAAAAAGAAAGTTGCTAATAAATCACCCGTTACGTATACAAAATATACGTGTGGAAATCACGATTCAGTCCAAACGAAAAGAGTCAGATCCATGAAACTTGGCATAAAGATATCTTGAAGGATATAGCACAGGTTAAATTCGTAAATTGGCTGAATCAGGCCAGAGGGAAAAGAGTTCCCTTAAGAAGAATTAAACTAATCTCTAAAAATCAACATAATTTTTAAAGTTTTTTTTTGTGATTTTGTTAAGCAAACGACATATTTTTATGTCAAAAAACTCCAAAGCGTTGAACTTGGAGCCATAAAATCAGAAAAATCTATGTTTGGATCCCGCTCTCTAATGGGCGTTGACGTAAGATATTATATGGAAAAATAGTGTAAAAATTTAACAAGTTGTATTACTTAAGCCCGCATTCCTTAAAAATTACATTTTTAAGCTTTTATGAAGAAGCGAAGACGTTATCTGAGCAACCTGAGGAGTATGATTATTTAGCGCGTAGCTTAACTTGTGAATTTAATAAAAAGGTCCCCAATTGAGAAATTGATTGTGTTGTTTCATTTAGCTAATGCCCATGTTCACTCATCTTTATATAGTGTTTGCCCACAATCAATCAACAAACGTTGTTCAATTTGCTTAATCACATGCTTTATTCGCCAGATTTAGGTCTCTTGAGTTGTTTTCTACTCTTTGTTTCTGATATGGACGACTTTCGTTGCATCCAACATTTTACTTATATTCAAATTATTTTAAAAATGTGTTTTTTAATATTCAATAAGACTTTATTTTTCACACACAGTGTGGCATATCGTATTTAATTTATGTCGGCTTTATTTTCCCATTATTCTCTCTGTTTTTTAAGGAGATTAAATTCTTCTTGTATTGTATTCTATCTTTTCAGGCTAAAAGTTCTGTAATAACCTTTGACAAAGGAGTTTAATTCACTGAACATTGTATACCGATTATCTCTCTTGGAACACAACGTACATTTTTATGTCTGCTTTTTGGTTTTTTCTGTGTGGATATATTGATGTATTCAATGTTATAACAAATTTTCGTACTCTACTTTTACGTGTTCCACATGAAACATTTAAAATCTTATTATAGTTTGTGTTGGAAATAATAAAAAAAGGAAAAAAAAATCAATGCAATTATGGCTGCTTTAAAAAAGTAGAATTTCCAAAACATTTTTCGACAAATTTATTAGAGCACATTGCAAGGAAGTGTAAGTGTTACTAAGCATGTAAGTGCATGAATTATTCTTTGAAAAGAAGATCTCTGAAAAGAGTGGCAGCAGAAGTACTACCTTCACCACCACCACATCATTATAAATGAATTTCATATTACTACAAAGTAAACCGACTCACCATGAACTATTTGAACATTTCGGAAGACCTAAAAAGGGAGGAAAGGCCAAAGTACCTACACGCAGAAAGATGAGAACATATGCAATGACTTAACGCTTATCAAGTTCTAAGCAGTTCCCTATAAATATAGACTGAATGCCATTGCTGTTGTAGCGCCAATACATATAAACACACAAACGCATGCATGTAAATATAAATTCTATAATGCACAATGGGACCGAAACGTGTAACGGAGCGAAATATCCCTTTGAGACCCCATAAATATATATATAAATATATATATATATATATATATATATATATATATATAAATATATATATATATATATATATATATATATATATAATATATTATATATGTATGTATATATATATATATATATATATATATATATATATATATATATATAATAAATAAAATAATAAATAAATTTTGTATATAATTATCCCAAACATTAATTTTTAGAGTTTTATGGCAAAGGTGAAATGTCTCCCCCACAGCCCTTGCCAGAGCAACCCCAACAAAATACAGTTTTAATACCCTCCAAAGAGAATTGGACCCCAAATAGTATATATGTATATTCTTGATCATTTATAAAGTCTAAGACGGTTAGCAATGCCTATACGTTCGTTTGTGGAAAACATGATATTGTCTAGTTTTGAACCCCGCCCCTTTAGTGGGCGTTGAGGTACGATATTATGTTTACATTTTAAATTTACTTACTAAATATTTGGGGGGTATTTAAGAATATAACGTTTTTACTTGTTTTTTGTAATAAGGTGACAAAAACTCGCTCACAAAAAAAAAAACAATGACAGCTTTACACAATGGCATAAGGGACTCATAAATCTTATTTGATTTTGAGTATTATAAATACATTCCGGACATATATATGATTAATATCATATTTTTGAAAACGTTTGCTTAAATGGCACGTTTCTTTAAAAAAATAATTTCCAAATTAATAAATATTTATTAATGAATTAATAAAATGGTAAATAATATTAAATTTGTTGTATTAAGAATTTGACTAACTTGTAATAGATTTGTATTGTATATTTAGTTTCCCTGTAAATGCCTATAAAAATTTTGTCCATCTACTCTGTTTTTTCTTTATACATATGTAACTCAAAACAGTATTTATACTTTGAAATATCTTGCTCTAGTTTTTTCCCAAACGCTTTTTTCCAAAGAATCAAACCGCTAATAATATACGAATAATACTAGAGTATTCAAACGATTGAACGCTAATCGGTTAATTGGTTCATTGCCAACCGCTTAAAAAGCAAAATACTTAAAAAAAATTATTTTTACATGAAAAAGCTAAATTTTTTAATAATTTGAACTCTCACTCAATATTTTTGTTTAAAGATTTTTTGGTACCAAAATGAACTTTTTTTGTTAATCGTGGTCTATAATTTAACCATGAATCGACTCACAATCGAACACACTTGCAGATTATTGAATTTTATTATCAAAATTCATAATCGATTAACAAAGTGCATCGTGCACTTGCTGGTGGCATAATTTTTTCCAAATAGGACAAAGCAGGACCGTGTGACCAGCAAAAGTCGCAAGGCTTGTTTTTGCGCCCATCAGCAGCACTTAATCATAGTTTTATCCTAATGCATTGTGAATTTTATGTTTGTAAATTATTTCGTATTGAATTAGAATTATTTTCGCTTGTCAAATCGCACCTTAGTTGTTTATGGACATAATACGTTTTAACAGCGCATCGCTGAGTAGCACATAGGTTTTTGCTAATGACAAGTTCTGCTGGTTATTGTTTTTGGTTTTCTTCAGTATACACAAACCATGTATAACTGACTAGAGTAAAAGAAAACCAAACTCAATGCTAAGCTACTGCGTGTGCAAAAGCACATGCAAACATACCTACACGCATATAAACATATATGCGTACATATGGCTGTATATTTACGATCGCGTCGTCTCAATTGTTATTGTTTTTGGTTTTCTTCAGTATACACCAACCATGTATAACTGACTAGTGTCCAAGAAAACCAAACTCAATGCTAAGCTGCTGCCTGTGCAAAAGCACATGCAAACATACCTACACGCATATACATATGTATATGTACGTACATATGGATGTATATTTACGATCGCGTCGTCTCAATTGTTATTGTTTTTGGTTTTCTTCAGTATACACAAACCATGTATAGCTGACTAGTGTAAAAGAAAACCAAAATCAATGCTAAACTGCGGCCTGTGCAAAAGCACATGCAAACATACCTACTCGCATAAATTTGTGGACAGCCAGCCTACATATGTACGTATAATATGGTATAGTAACAGAGGAAGAATTTGTCTGTATGTTTAAGTTGACAATTGTATATATAACAACGGTTCCTTATGAACATTGTTGTAGTTGTTAAGAATATTTTCATATTGTAAAGCTCACATACATGCATGAAAATATTCATGTGTACCTACTGAGCTCGACTATAAAAGGCAGAACATTTTGCAAAGAAGGAGGAGTTCCTGTGCAGCCGGCGTGAAGGTAAGTCGATTTAATTATTTAGTCTTTGCTTCTTATAAATTAACTCGGTGGGTTTCAGTAAGGAGAAAACCACATCGGAGTTTGTGTCCCATCTGAAAAGTGAAAGTTCGACCTGGGATACCAACTCCAGTACAGTGGTACGCTGAAACCTTAAACGTGAGTACGGGGTGAACTACTATCGACAGAAAGGTGAAAGTTTTGTCGGGTGGTACGTTCGTTCCGCACACACCGTACGCGTATTGTGACGGGAAGTGCCGTTCAGAAGCAAGACCGCCGCGTAGACGACGATTGGCAAGAACCGCTCAGACAGAAAGGTGAAAGTTTTGCCTGGGTGCTCTCGTTACTCGCCTGTCCGTTTGTAAGTAGCCCGTCGCCCCTAGCTGAGTCACCGTTGACGATTGTGGAGAACCGAGCCGACAGAAAGGTGAAAGTTTTGTCAGGTTCGCTCTCAACACTCGCAAGCCAGCCGGGCCCCTTTACGTCGACATTTCGACGCTCGGTAAATTCCACGCCGCTGCCGACCACCGCTGGAACCACCACCATATTTTGGGTTAAATAAATAAGTCAGCGAAAATTATAGTGAAGTGTTTTTTTTGCCTCTGGTCCTGCAAAACAATATATTATAGTACGACCCTGGACGCCGCTGAGCCTTACCCCAGCTAAGAGCGGAAACGTGTCGTTACAATGGCGCCCGAGCAGGGACCTGAGGATTTTTTTTTGGAGAGAAAATAATAAAACCAAATTTTTGTGCTGAAATAAATAAAAAAAAAACTTGTTAAATTAAATTACAAAAACAATTTTGCTAAATACATGAAACTGTGCGAACTTTTTTTTGAAATAAATAAAGACAAAAAGAGAAATAAAGTAAAACACAAACATTACAAGTAAATAAATAAGAAAAAAAATATATATAAAATTTCTGTGGTGAAGAACGACCTGAAAAGAAAAATTGTGCACTTTTTTTTTAAATCCAACGGGAAAAAATAAAAAAAAGGTTGATAAAAATAAATCAAAGTGAAAATGCTGAAAACGTCGTGGGTATATACGCTCAAGAAGGATGAGCTTTCCACGTACCTGGCCCATTTTCAGCAAACCAACACCGGAAGTGTCGAAGAGCTGCGGAAGCGTTTCAGCAATTTCATCGGTGCCGATCACGACGGGGTAATCACCGAAAAATTACTGGCCCTCCAATCCCAGCACGAAGGAGCCGCTCCAGCCACCAACCTCAACCCACCAACCTCAGTTTGGGCGACACCAGCGCCCCCGGGTGAGAAGACAGCACCAGCCCCGGAATCGGAAGCAAACACCCGTATTCTGGTGATCGAAATAGTGAGAAAGTGGAACCTCAAATACGATGGCGGTAAAGACCCGTTGGGTTTTATCGAAAGAGCGGAAGAACTAGCAGGTATGTACGGGGTGAATTTAGTCGATATCATGAGGGTTCTGGCCGAATGTTTCCGGGATAAGGCCCTGGTGTGGTACCGCAACAACAATAAAGATTGGCAGCAGTGGCCAGCCTTTAAAGCCGATTTTCTAAAGTTTTTCCTGCCATCCCGCTATTTCGAGAAATTGGACGATGAAATCCGTAAGCGCACGCAACGTGCCCGCGAACCGTTCAAGGATTATGTTTTGTCGCTACAGACCCTCATGCGTCACGCCACCATGTCCGAGGAACAAAAGCTAGAGCGTATTTTTCGAAATGCGCTACCCGACTACCAGTGGTATATTCGCCGCCGGGATTTCACTTCATTGGAAGACCTCATCGATTTGGCCGACGATCTGGAAAGTATCCCTACCACCCCCAACCACGGTAGAGGAGAGCACCACCGATTGATGGTAGAAAAGAGTACCCCTCGAGTGCGTGCCCGTCGGAAACCCAGAGAACCAGTGAGCGAGAAGAAACACGCAAACCAGACGGAAATTGTGTGGGAAGACAACAAAGTGCGAGCGATGGTACGGATCGGAAACCAACTAGTCGCTACGACACTGGACACCGGGGCAACGAGAAGTTTCATCCATCCACAACTCGTCCGCAAACTTATCCCCCGACCAATGTATCAGCACACTCAGGTGGACGTGACATTGGCCGACGGCTCCAAGTCAAGCATCTACCGAGCCCTGAGCATCGAAGTGACCCTGGGCAGGAAGACAGCCAACTGCGAGTTCTTAGTAATGGAAAAGGCCACTGAAGACATCATCCTAGGGCTCGATTTCCTCCAGATCTTCGATACTACCATCAGCTGTGCCGGATTAACGGCCCGTAGAAGCGCTGACAGGCCCGATACGTCGTGCCCAGGCAACCACTTCGCTCAGGTAAGAAATAATGAACCCCATACTCCATTTTCAGATAAAGGGCGACCCAGCCATCATACTGACAGTGAGAGCCAGAGAGTCAGCAAATTTTTGCAAAAGGAATTGGCAAAATTCAGCGATATTAAGGGGTTATCCAATGTCACCAGCCACAAAATTGTCATGAAGGATGACCGCCCTATTAAGATTAGATACGGCCCCCGGAACCCAGCCATGCAGGCCATCATTGACCAAGAAGTTTATAAGTTGATCCAACAGGGTTGCATAGAACCCTCTCACAGCCCCTACAGTTTCCCGATTACGCTTGTGAAAAAGAAAAACGGCACCTGGCGAACCTGCATGGATTTCCGCCAGCTGAACGCTAGGTCTGTCCCGGACGCCTACCCCCTACCACGAATCGATACCATCCTGGACCGACTACGAAACGCCAAGTACATAAGTAGCTTGGATTTGAAGGACGGATATTGGCAAATCCCGATGGACGCAGACAGCAAGAAATTCACCGCATTTGCGGTGGCCGGCCGAGGTTTATACCAATGGCGAGTGATGCCATTTGGACTACATTCGGCCCCAGCCACTTTCCAACGAGCTTTAGACCGAGTCATCGGACCCGAGTTAGAGCCATATGCCTTCGCTTACCTCGACGACATAATTGTCATCAGTCCTTCTTTCGAAGAACACTTACAGCACCTGAAGGAGGTCTTCCAACGCCTACGCGCAGCCAACTTAAGAATCAACCCGGACAAATGTGAGTTTTTTGCCGCCGAAACAAAATACCTGGGACACGTAGTCACCAAAGAAGGTATTAAAACCGATCCAGAAAAAATTTCAGCCATCGCCGATATGCAACCTCCAAAAAGTGTCACCGAAGTGCGTAGATTTCTTGGGGTCACGTCATGGTACCGACGTTTTGTTCCAGAATTTGCGTCTCTAACCCAACCCCTTACAACACTGTTAAAAAAGGGGCGGCATTGGAAATGGGGAGACGAACAGCAGCAGGCATTTGAAATACTCAAGGCCAAATTAACCCAGGCACCAGTCCTCACGTGCCCCGATTTTTCGCAACCCTTCACACTACAAACTGATGCCAGCGACTGTGGTTTGGGCGCGGTTCTGACCCAACAAATTGAGGGCCAGGAGCACGTGATCGCATACGCCAGCCGGCATTTAAACAAGGCCGAAAAAAACTATTCCGCCACCGAGAAGGAATGCCTCGCCATCCTATGGGGTATACGGAAAATGCGCCCTTACCTGGAGGGGTACGCATTCGAAGTCATTACGGACCACATGGCTCTGAAATGGTTAAACGGCATCGACAACCCGACGGGCAGACTGGCCAGATGGGCCTTAGAGCTGCAGCAATACAATTTCACAGTCATCTACAGGAGAGGAAAACACAACATCGTGGCGGATGCTTTATCTCGCCAGCCAGTAGAACTGGCCCACATATCACATGCAAACGCCGCCGAATCGTGTCCATGGTTGGAAAAACTCACAAACGACGTAAAAACAGACCCTGCGAAATTTAGCGACTACGCCATCGTCCACGGACAACTCTACCGACACTTCACCAAGGGAGATTCCGAGGAAAGTACACCCTGGAAGTTGTGTATTGGCACCCCGTTAAGACTCCAGATTTTCAAGGAAGCACATGACCAGCCAACTGGCGGTCATTTTGGCATCCGCAAAACGATCCAACGAATCGCGAGTAGGTATTACTGGCCTAAAATGTCACGAGACGTAACCCGCTATGTCCAACAGTGTGACACATGTCAACGATACAAGATCGAGCAGAGAAAACCAGCAGGGCAAATGCTGACGAGAATTCCCGACGAGCCTTGGGCCACGGTTTGTGCCGATTACGTCGGGCCGTTGCCCCGAACACGTCATGGGAATACGGTACTCCTAGTATTCTTTGATAACTTTTCGAAATGGTGCGAGCTAGTACCTGCACGTCGAGCCACAGCAGAAGGAGTCATCAAAGCGTTCCGCGAACGCATCGTGGCCCGGTATGGGGTGCCCAAAATATTTCGTACTGACAATGGGAGCCAGTTTACGTCATCCTCACTCAAGAAATATCTGGCTGACATAGGTGTAAAACAGCAGTTCACCGCTCCATACACGCCACAGGAGAATCCCACGGAACGAGCAAACCGCACCATCAAACAGATGATTGCTAAATTCTCCGGCTCCGATCACAACCGCTGGGATGAATTCCTTCCGGAAATCATGTTGGCCATGAACACCGCCATATCGGAATCGTCTGGCTACTCGCCCGCCTACCTAACTCAAGGTAGGGAACCCAGACTACCGAATGCCGTGTACGACCACGTAACAATCGGAACGGGAGCCAAGGTCCTCCAACCCGATGATCGTGCAAAGAAGCTTCAAGAAATATTTCACATCGTGCGCTCAAATTTAAATAAAGCATCCCAGCGACAACAACATTATTACAATTTACGACGCCGCCAGTGGCAGCCGCAAGTGGGCGAACAAGTCCTCGTGCGACAGCACCCTCTTTCGCGAGCAGTAGAAAACTTCACAGCGAAGCTAGCCCCAAAATATGGGGGACCATTCATTATTCGGGATTTCGTGTCGCCCGTCATCGTCGAAGTGTCCGATATAGCCACCCAGAAGACACGCACCGCACACTTAAGCGACTTGAAGCTATACGTCGCCCCTCAAAACTAACAAGGTCTCCCTCCTCTCTTTTATGGCAACTACACCCTGACGCTTCATCCCCCCAGGAGGAGGAATAATGTGACCAGCAAAAGTCGCAAGGCTTGTTTTTGCGCCCATCAGCAGCACTTAATCATAGTTTTATCCTAATGCATTGTGAATTTTATGTTTGTAAATTATTTCGTATTGAATTAGAATTATTTTCGCTTGTCAAATCGCACCTTAGTTGTTTATGGACATAATACGTTTTAACAGCGCATCGCTGAGTAGCACATAGGTTTTTGCTAATGACAAGTTCTGCTGGTTATTGTTTTTGGTTTTCTTCAGTATACACAAACCATGTATAACTGACTAGAGTAAAAGAAAACCAAACTCAATGCTAAGCTACTGCGTGTGCAAAAGCACATGCAAACATACCTACACGCATATAAACATATATGCGTACATATGGCTGTATATTTACGATCGCGTCGTCTCAATTGTTATTGTTTTTGGTTTTCTTCAGTATACACCAACCATGTATAACTGACTAGTGTCCAAGAAAACCAAACTCAATGCTAAGCTGCTGCCTGTGCAAAAGCACATGCAAACATACCTACACGCATATATGTATATGTACGTACATATGGATGTATATTTACGATCGCGTCGTCTCAATTGTTATTGTTTTTGGTTTTCTTCAGTATACACAAACCATGTATAACTGACTAGTGTAAAAGAAAACCAAAATCAATGCTAAACTGCGGCCTGTGCAAAAGCACATGCAAACATACCTACTCGCATAAATTTGTGGACAGCCAGCCTACATATGTACGTATAATATGGTATAGTAACAGAGGGAGAATTTGTCTGTATGTTTAAGTTGACAATTGTATATATAACAACGGTTCCTTATGAACATTGTTGTAGTTGTTAAGAATATTTTCATATTGTAAAGCTCACATACATGCATGAAAATATTCATGTGTACCTACTGAGCTCGACTATAAAAGGCAGAACATTTTGCAAAGAAGGAGGAGTTCCTGTGCAGCCGGCGTGAAGGTAAGTCGATTTAATTATTTAGTCTTTGCTTCTTATAAATTAACTCGGTGGGTTTCAGTAAGGAGAAAACCACATCGGAGTTTGTGTCCCATCTGAAAAGTGAAAGTTCGACCTGGGATACCAACTCCAGTACAGTGGTACGCTGAAACCTTAAACGTGAGTACGGGGTGAACTACTATCGACAGAAAGGTGAAAGTTTTGTCGGGTGGTACGTTCGTTCCGCACACACCGTACGCGTATTGTGACGGGAAGTGCCGTTCAGAAGCAAGACCGCCGCGTAGACGACGATTGGCAAGAACCGCTCAGACAGAAAGGTGAAAGTTTTGCCTGGGTGCTCTCGTTACTCGCCTGTCCGTTTGTAAGTAGCCCGTCGCCCCTAGCTGAGTCACCGTTGACGATTGTGGAGAACCGAGCCGACAGAAAGGTGAAAGTTTTGTCAGGTTCGCTCTCAACACTCGCAAGCCAGCCGGGCCCCTTTACGTCGACATTTCGACGCTCGGTAAATTCCACGCCGCTGCCGACCACCGCTGGAACCACCACCATATTTTGGGTTAAATAAATAAGTCAGCGAAAATTATAGTGAAGTGTTTTTTTTGCCTCTGGTCCTGCAAAACAATAAATTATAGTACGACCCTGGACGCCGCTGAGCCTTACCCCAGCTAAGAGCGGAAACGTGTCGTTACAACCGTTACTATGAATGGCGAGCAATATCGGGCAATGATTACAAAATTTGGTTTTGCCCAAAACAGAGAAGCTGGACTTGGCTGACATGTGGTTTCTACAAACCTCTGCCACATGCAGCAAGCGTAACAATGGCCCAATTCAGAGGCGAGTTCGGTGAGCAGTTTATTGCACGTTCGGGGCCATCGGATGCCAATATTGAAGAAGTTTTTTGTGAGATACATTGGAGAGGGTATACCAAAATTGGACCCAGCGTATGAATCATTTCATGCGTAGCCGTGATCAATATTTACATGAAATCATCTTTAAATATTGAATTATATAGATTGTTCTTTAATATTACATATTTTGTTATTATCAAATTCTAAAGCCCTTAAAAAATTACCCATAATTTTTCCTATATTATATTCAATTAGATTTGATGGGCAATAGTTTTTAACGTGTTAAAGATCAGAAGTACTCATGAGTACTGATAAAATGAAACTCATTTGTATATTTTCTTATAGCCACTTATTATTTGAATATGATAAAATTTTGTATAAGGAAATATCACACGAGAAGTGTAATAATGCTAAACCGATGGTAACATTCGAAATTATTATAACTGTATTTTCATACGACGCCGAACTGCTAGTTTTTAGTTATTTTAACTATAACTACACGGATCTCTCTCCTGCTTAGAGTTTTTAGCGAAGCTAAAGTGATACCAAGCTAAATTGTTTCCAAAAAAATTTAATCCAGAGTTACTCCCGCATTTTGCAGAATTTCAGATGATAACGCCAAAAATATTTCAATTTCAGCCATACAGTTTTCTTATTAACACTGACGATCATGAAGAGTTCCTGCATTAAAAACTGCTAACCATGAAAGTGATGATAATAAAAAATTATTGGATATAACATCCTTGAAGTAAACAAATCTATTAAGTGAAGGTTGATTGTTAATGATTTGATCATATAAATGAATTTTGTGTAGCATTGGCCGGACTTGTATTGATACTTTTAGATTTAAGATTTCAAATGCTTATTATTAGTACAATTTACAACTGAAAATTTTTTAAATATTGTTGCTGAAAAAAAACATCAATTATTGAACAGTTCGCTATCATCAGTAATGTTTCGTAATAGTGCGTCTCCAAACGTATAAGCCATGGCTCGATGTTGTTTGAAGATTATCCTGCTGTTGTTTTATTTGAACTTTTGATGAACATGACAAAATTTCCAGATTTCAGATTAATGAACGAATTTACACAGTCAACTTTAAACAACCTTTCTTAAATGTTTTTAGGAGATATATTTAAAGTATCACATAAATTTCCGTCATTGTTTTTTTCTAATAATACATATAAGTATGTATATGAATTCCTCTTCTGTATTACTTAGTTTAAGATATCTCAAAATAGTGAATAATTTATGTATTTTTATTTATTGAAAATAATTAATTAATGGACCATATCTATTAATGGGTTAACCAATTAACTCAACATTAACAGAGATTAAAGCTAACATAAAAATATTTTCTTTTTAAGTAATATTATTGAGTTTGGGGCTTATTTTTATAAAATAATAACCAGCTATTTATTTATTATTGTGATTGATATTTCGATATTCTCTGGATATCTTCTTCAGGATAACAATTATAAATTATTATGAAATCTTTTTATTTGACACATTGTTGTCACAATACTACTATATATAAATGAAATTTATTTGTTGGTGGTTAAGCAATGTCTATATGCATTTCATTGGTGCTTCACCAAATCGTCAGTAGACTTTAACCACAGTTTTTTTTTTTGACATTGCTTAACCACCAACAAATAAATTTCATTTAATTATAAATTATTTATAATATTTGAACAATAACAAAATTTAAATTATATGAAGTTAAATATAGTTTGCTGTTTTTTATATAAAAATTAAAATAAATAAAAAAAATATTTTTCTATACATATTAAAAACATTTCAAAATTGAAAATTTTCGTTCCTGTCTATATTATGAAAATTGAAAGATGAGGAAATGAATATAATAAGTAATAAAATTTGAACACATTCTAGATTACCCTACGATCCTTTTAATAATCTATAATATAGATTATAATATATATTGAAATATTTTTAATATGTGTGACGCGCAAAATAGAAATGGCCCTAAGGGTAAAAACCGGTTTCTTTGGTGTACCATCACTTCATAAAACGCGCATATCTCTGGGAGGAAACACTTTTGGGGCATGGGATCGGTCTCATTCGATGCTCAGATGTTGTCCACATCAAAAAAAAGTGAAAATTGATTTTTTTTTTGCCCTTTGGTCCCTTTCTCTATGCGCTGTCACATGTATAGAAAAAAAATTTTTATTTATTTTAATTTTTATATAAAAAACAAAAAACAACAAAATATATTTAACTTCATATAATTTAAATTTTGTTATTGTTCAAATATTATAATTAATTTTTAATTGTTACCCTGAAGAAGATATCCAGAGGATATCGAAATATCGATCAAAATAATAAATAAATAGTTGTTTCAAGTTATTACTTTATAATAAGAATAAAAAATCAAAGGCTGAAAAATTGGAACAATATATTAAAAAATATTTTCTAAACATATTCTTCCCCGTTGTGCAAAGCAAAATATTTATGTTGTTTATAACATTCAAAGTATATCCACAAAGTTATAACTTACATAAACTATACGAGAAACATGAGCAGAAGAAAGACTACAAGAGAAATAAGAAAACCCATAAATTAAGTTATGAACGCGCAAAACCTTAATGATCCTTTTGCTAAAGGAATGGAAATTAACAACATGAACGAATCCATGCACACGTACAATAAAATTGTTACGAAAGCAGGCCTTAAAGTTTCTTTTTATACACTCCAAACAAGAATTGGAGGATATATTCACTTTGTCATTTCCTTTTTAACGAAGCGAATCCATCCATCTGAGACCCCATAAAGTATATACATATATCAGTGATGAAATCTAAGACGATCTGAGCATGTCCGTTCGTCCATCCGGTCCCGGGTCCGATTCCAAACAACATATAATTATTTATCAAAACAAAATCATAAAAAATTCCCAAAATATTGTGGTTCTTGTAAGCTATATCGATTGAGTGTATTTAATAAAGAAAATAATATAATATAATGGATGTGGAAAATATGTTCATCACAAAAAATCTGATGCGCATCACTTTCAAAAATAAATACAATAAAACTCTATACAACTGTTTAAAACATTGATGGCACTTTAATATGTTTACGTTATTGGCGTTCGTGTTGAAAAAGTACGCAAATTAATTAAATGGTACAAAGAGAAACACCAATATACACAACTAATAGGATAATGAGTCATTCCTTGGCATACATAAGTTTAATAAAATGGGCACATTTTTTTCTATATTACAATATATATTATATGTTTTGCAATATTGCAAAATGTTTATTTATACGTACAAACGAGTGTTTAATACATCTGAAACGAACAACCACATACAGACATGCGACATTTCAGTGAGAATGAAAAGATTTATTTAGAAAGTTAAACATACATATAAAATGCATATATCATGTCCTTATACATATTTATCAAATAAACATATAAAAAGAGAAATAAGTACCAAAAGAGGCCTTTTGTGCCCCATTCTCATTTAACATACATACATCCCATCACTGTCTACAGCTGTCACGTAACCTTACAATAAAAATTTATTTTCTGCAGGTTCCAACGTTACGGCAACATTTTATTAAAGTCAAGTAAGCGTTTTCACAACTACCCATATTACAGTTTGGATCAGGTGACACATTTACCTAACATTTACGATTTCATCGTTCGGCTAAATGAGCCTTAAACCGGAACTAAAAAATATTTTTTTTCACGTACAAATATATATGTGTCCCATGAAAGTTATTTCTAGGCTTAAAACGAACTGGTTTTGCCCGAAATCGTTGTATTTTTAAGTCTCGTAGTGTAATAAACAAATTTTGGCTTAAAGTTTGTCATGATTTCCGAAGCCAAGAACACAGTAGCGTGTAATAGTGGCAACGTTTGCCATTCTCGTATACTTATGTCATGATGTGGCATAGCTTTCGAAAGTGTATATTTACAAATGTGTGCTCTCCGCATTAGGCTATTCACCCAATTTTGAGTAGACTTCAAAATAGTTTTTAAAAGTTCAAAAACCTCTTTAATTAACAACAAACTAGATGCAAATGGAAAAATAAAATGTATATGTGACAGCGCATAGAGAAAGGGACCTAAGGGTGAAAAAAATAATTTTTCACCTTTTTTTTTGATGTGGACAACATCTGACCATCGAATGAGACCGATCCCATGCCCCAAAAGTGTTTCCTCCCAGAGATATGCACGTTTTATGAAGTGATGGTACACCAAAGATACACGTATTTAAATCTTTAAAATGGCTCTCCTGAACAAAACCGGTTTTTACCCTTAGGTACCTTTCTATTTTGCGCATCACATATAAATCATTTAATGTAAATTGCCAACTTTCGTAGCAAAAATATTTAAAGCAATTGCTGACCTGCCCTACTTTTTTCACTAGAGTTTGTTATTGGTTTCGACCTCTAGCAATATTTTTGTTTTTTATTGCTTTCGATATTCTCTGCTCGTTTTTGTAATAATACATTCTTTTTTTGCTTTCTTATACACTTGTGAATGCTTACTCCATCCATCCTACTTTGCATTATATTTTGGAGCTAAATTACGATGCATTCTAGTGGTATCGTTGCTGTGCCAGAGAATAGGTAGATTGTTTTTAGAAAATAGAAAATACCAAAACATTTATTCTCTTAACTATTTATCTAATTAAGTGAAAATCAATATTCTGTATCATAAATTCTCATATCAACTTTCTGAAAAAATTTTTTCTTTTAATTTTTTTTTATAATGAAAAGCTGTAAGAGGTAGAGTTTTGTGTCTAGAATAGATGCATGCAGAAGCAAAATATAATTAATTGAGGTTTATTAAGGAACTATTTTTATCATTCATATTTTATATAGAAGTTTCTTTTGTTAGATAAGGAATGAGGCACAACGTCATTGTATGAAAATGCTATAAAAACCATTTTGTTACAACAGTGAAAGCGATATACATATTCAGCTACATATATCGTGCAACAAAAGTTTATTTTTATTGAAAGCATCTTTTTTTTTAATTCAAACATTTGTTATAAAACATAAACGAAAATTACAAAAACTAAAAGGTTTTTCGCGTTACAGGCCATTAGGTGTGCCCTTCACTGTACACTTTTCAGTATTAAACAATAAATGCACGCTTATGAGATGAATAAAACGTAAAAATTTATATACGCAACGACGATAAAGCTACATGATTAACTGAATCAGTGTTGCTAAGTTAGGGTTTTTGACCCTAAATCTAGGGTTTTTATTTACATTTAGGGTGGATTTTAGGGTGTAAAATGTTGTTAGGGGGAAATTTAGGGTTAAAAAAAAAATTTTAGGGTTTTTTAGAGTTAATATATATATATATATATATATATATATATATATATATATATATATATATATATATATAAATATATGTATATATGTATATATACATATATATATATATAAATATATGTATATAAATATATATATATATATATATATATTGTTGTTTGCTTTTATTGACCTTTTCTTATATATGTATTTTAGAATGATTACAAAAACGACCTCGAGCTCAATCATTCTAAAATACATATATATATATATATATATATATATATATATATATATATATATATATATGTATATACATATATATAATTTTATTGTAGAATTATGCCAACAACTGAGACAGAGACTTCCAGACAACATAAATATAATGAAACATATAACAACCTTTTCACCAGAGACTGCACTAAAGGCCAATAATGCAGGTAGGTATTACAGATATTACAGTTCTTTTTTAAAAATATTGTTGAATATGTGAATGGTACTTTGGAAGAATGGAAAAAGCTTCATTATTCATGCTGGAATAACACGTGCTCCCCCGAAAAACTTTGGTATGAAGTCAGCCAGAGAAAGGATGTATGCGGCTTACAAAAATTTCCGAAAATTACCAGACTAAATAGTGCCAGTGTTACTGGCACTACCTTTTTCAAATGCAACTGTCGAACGCGCATTCTCAATGATTAGTATCATAAAAAATGAAATACGAAATAGAATGGCTACTTAAACAGTTGAATCAAATTTTAAGAGTTAGATGTTCATTAGATAATGGATGCCAAAACTTCACACCTTCCAGAAATAGTTAAATTATTTAACTATGAAAACATGTATGCTATTGATGAAAGTGACGAAAATGTTTTGGAAATTTTTAATACTAACAATTTTTGTGACAATAGATAGATATGTATATTCATGTACATTAAGGTGGACCTTGAAATGAAATTTTTGCGATATTTTGGTAGATGAGGGCTCTATTCCGTGCCTTTTTGAAAAAAAATGACAATGCCGAAAAAAAAATAAATTAAAAAAAAAAAAAAATTAAAAAAAAAAAAAATTAGGGGTTGCGCACGAGCCGAGAAAAAGGTCCACTTTGCCAAAATTAGGGGGGAAATTGCCATAGGTCATCAGGGGTCACCCGTAGGGGGGAAGAATGTATGGCCGACCCCCATTAACTTTTTACAGCCAACATTTTCCCCCAAGACACCCAACCCCTAGCTCCTCTCCTTAGGGGGGTCACCATACAAAAATGGAGGTTGCTCAGTATTTTCGAAAAACACCATAGGTCATCAGGGGTCACCCCTAGGGGGGCAAAATATATGACCGACCCCCATTAACTTTTCATCCCCAACATCTTTTCCGAACAAACTTACCCTCTATCTCTACTCCTTGAGGGACTCCCCATACAAAAATACTGAAAATCTATGTATTTACAGTTGCACAATATCGAGATTTTTTTGATTTTTTTTACAGAAATTCCACCAATATTCCACCAAAGTTAAGATGACAACACAACTTAGATCGCGCGACGATATTTTTTTGATTGGTTATACAAGCATGAATATTACGGGGAACAAATTACCGTCGAAGAAGCAAGTGCTAAGAATGCATTTCTTCAACATTCGCAAACGAAACATGTCGAAGAAAAATAGTGCGGTTATAGTCGCGGACGCAGTGATGATTTTTTGGCGCCAAGCAGCTATTCCGACGAAAGCCAGAGGAGATGTTACAAGAAAAATAGCTGCGCTGCACGATGAGTGGGATGCTTTAAGAAAGTCATCTCACAGAAAGACTGAGTCCACTAGAGAAAAAGAGAATAAGTTTTCTGATAGCTTGGATAATCTTTTCGACATCGCACACGCCAACGCCCTTGAGAAAATGACAAATACCGAAGACATTGAGTTTCTGCTAAAGCAAAGAGAAGATGGCCGGCCAGGAACTATGGGAGGTGTGGACGCTACTGATACTCGAACGAGGAAAAGAAAAGCTGAGCGCGAAGAACAAGAAGAGTTGCGACGCAAACGTGCAACGGAATCTAGTAGAGATCAGTTCGCTAAAGGCGGTAAGTTATTTCGCGGTTTGTGTGTTCGTCCAATGTTTATATTCAAATGAAATTCTTTCAATTGCAGTGGTTAAATTTTCAAGCAGTGATTCAAGCGATGATAATGGGAGACAGGACGAAAACTTCCCGGCAGAAGCTGGCCCATCAAATGTTGGTGACATAAGAGGTTACAAACAATGTTTTACTGAACGAGTCCTATCAGCTTTGGACAAGTGCAAAGTGACTGACCGAGACGCGGTCGGCATTATGATAGCGGCGGCAGAAGCATTTGGACGCGATCCTCAACAATACACAATAAACCGTACGTCGCTTCGGAGATGTCGGCGTTCAAATCGAGAGAACATTCTGGGTTATGTGAAAGACAATCCAGAAGTAAGATCGCATAGATTTATTTGCTCTCATTCAGAATTCTTATTCTTCAACGCGTTTCATTTATCTCCAGCTTGTCGCAGCTAAATCCTTCGTAGTCCATTGGGATGGCAAAATGCTTTTGGATTTTGTGGGTACAAAGAAGGTGGACCGTCTACCGGTAATTGTCTCGTACGGAGAAAAAGAACAACTTCTTGGAGTTCCCAAAGTAGAAGATAGGAAAAGAAAAGGCCGCAGAATAGCACATGCCGTTTATCAACTGTTGGCATCTTGGCATATGACACATCGAATACAAGGACTTTCTTTCGACACGACATCAACGAACAGTGGCCCATTCTCCGGAGCCGCAGTTACTCTTGAGCGGCTGTTGGAGAGAGAAATCTTATATTTACCTTGCAGACACCACGTATACGAACTGGTGCTAAGGGAAGTTTTTGAGACAAAAATGGGAAAGACCAGTGCACCAGGCGTTCCTTGCTTTGACCGTTTCAAACAGGAATGGGACGCTGTAAAGGTTAAACCATTCCATTCTGGCTTGATAGACGATCAAGTCGTCAGAAAAATTCCTGTGGCAATGCAAGTCGGCATAAAGGAGTTTTGCTTAGATCAATTGAAGGAGAAACACCCTCGCGATGACTACAAAGAAATGCTACAATTAATTCTTTTGTTTCTGGGTGAAAAACTTGAGAATTACCATTTCCGAGCTCCAGGACCCGTTTCCCATGCTCGATGGATGGCAAAAGCCATTTACAGCCTCAAGATGTTTTGCGGTAAAATGTTGGCGGTAAAAAGTTAATGGGGGTCGGCCATACATTCTTCCCCCCTACGGGTGACCCCTGATGACCTATGGCAATTTCCCCCCTAATTTTGGCAAAGTGGACCTTTTTCTCGGCTCGTGCGCAACCCCTAATTTTTTTTTTTTAATTTTTTTTTTTCGGCATTGTAATTTTTTTTCAAAAAGGCACGGAATAGAGCCCTCATCTACCAAAATATCGACACAAGGTCCACCCTAATGTACATACATGCAAGGTATATAAATACAAGGTAGTGCCACTTGCTTTTATTAAATTTTAATAAGGATTTTTGAAGTTTATTTTTCTACATCATATTGAATATGACGTTGCCACATTATAGAAAATAATTTTCTTTATTTGGAAATTTTTAAATAAAATCTGTAATATATATATATATATATATATATATATATATATATATATATATGTGTATATATATATATATATATATATATATATATATATATATATATATATACATATATATATATATATATATATATATATATATATATATATTTATATATATATATATATATATATATATATATATTTTTTTTTTTATGGACGTAATGATAGCAACTATCAATAGTGGCCCCACGACAACTTCACTAGCACCACCCTGGGACAGCTTTGGCATATCATCAAGGTGGGTAGTATTATCAGTATTATTCCTACGTCCTCCTTAGTTCCTAGGTAAGGAGGTTCGGAACTGATGCGCATATTTAATCGTCAGTAGCTAACGAATCCTAAGACGTACTAACTCTCCTACGAATCTGTGCTAATCTGCGAAGTTCTATTAGAACAAGCTGTACAAAACTACACACTCTGGTCCAATTCAATAAGGATTCCAGCATGGTCGGAATAATATTCTCCGGGCTGATCGTACGCCCCAAACCTTCCTCTAAATATATATATATATAATATATATATATATATATATATATATATATATATATATATATATATATATACATATATATGTATGTATATGTATATAAGTTTTTCCATTTGTCTAGCAATTTCGTTAATTAAATTGTATATACTAAACTTCATTCATTGATCTCTAACTTATTTCAATTTTAAGGTGTCCAGTTCAGCAATTTCCAAAATAATGGCCTTTTTAGTACCAAGCCACATTTTCATGAGATCACGGACAAAGCACCATTATAATATATTATACCATGCTATTTAACTATTATTTTATCCCCTCTCTTTTAACATATTTCATTGTATTACCTCATTTTAAATTTTAAACATACTGAACGTACAACATAGATAGAATCTCCCGCTCAAAATCTCATTGTGAATCGTTTTTGCATATTGACAGAGAGAAAAATTTCATTTTGAGGTTTTGAACATAAACATTTTGCAATATTTTGTTAAAATAATTGAATAAAAGCTATATAAAATGTAAAGAATATAGAAAACTACGAAAAATCCCAGTTTCTATGCATTTCCACAAGAAATAAAAAGTCATTGCATTGAAGCAAAAACATTGAAGCCATTACATTGATCAATAAGACAATTTAACAAAATATATGTTTATTCAAGATTCACGACAAGATTTTTATAATAAATTAATTGGCAAAAGGATTTTAATTATTGTTAATTATGACACCGATGCAATTAAAAATTTTAACAACTCAAATCAAAAGAAAAAACGGGTAACTTAAAATAATATGGTAACTTAATTTTTATGGGAATGTCAGAATCCTTAAAATTGTCAGAAAATTATTTTAAATTTAATAGCTCACAGTGGCAGTACCTTGTTTTATTATACCATGCATACATGTTTATGTATATGTATGTAAAATGAAATAAGTAGTGTGATATATGAAATAAATACAATACATAGTATTTTTAATGAAAAATATTTGAAAATAAAAAATAATTTTTAGACTTTTTTTATTTTGGCTTAGAGCAAATTTAGGGTTTTTTATACGATTTGGGGTTTTTCGATCAAATTTACTTGGCAACACTGACCTGAATCTATTGCAATATCCAAACGCTGGTGAAAAAATTGGTGATAGTTTAACTCCCGTTTTACACATTTCTTTTCGTTAAATAACGGAATATTAAGTTGAAATCTGCGAATCCACAAATTATTATTATTTCCTCCAAAAAAGAACTGGAGGGTATATTTACTTTGTCATTCCGCTTGTAACGCAGCGAAATATCCATCTGAGATCCGGTAAAGTACATATATTCTTGATCAGTGATGCAATCTACGACAATCTGAACATGTCCGTCCGTCTGTGGAAATCACGATTCAGTCCAAACTAAAAAAACCAGATCCTTGAAATTTGGCATAAATATATCTCGAAGGATAGCACAGGTCAAGTTCGTAAATAGGCTCAATCGGGCAAAAGGGAAAAAAGTTTCCCTAAGAATAACGAAACCAACCTGTAAAAACAACATAATATTTAAAGTTTTTTGTAATTTTGTTACACATATGATATATTTTTATGTCAAAGAAGATCCAACGCGTTAAACTTGGAGCTATAAAATCGAAAAAATAAGTTTTTGAACCCCGCCCCTCTAGTGGGCGTTATTATATGCTGCTGGCTGAAGTAGTAGAACACGAGACTATGAAACGGAGGGTCCTGAGTTCAACCCCGCGCTGAGTCATGAAATATTGTGTTGAACTCTCCTGATCAGCATTTTCAAAAAGGTTGAAATAGCCTTCTTCACATCTTTCTTCATCTGTTCCCTTAATACTATACCCTTCTTTCTAGTTCCGGCGCAATGCACTGCATATGTAGGGGTCATCCCTGAGTGCTGGTCCAACATAAAAAAACAAATAAAAAGAGCCGAATCTTAAATACACTTCAAAGATGTAATTATTCCTTCGTTCTTACTTACTAAAACAGAAAGAAAAGAAATTAATAAAAACAGAATTATGTTATCGGTTAGATTTATATTTAAGAAAACGTTTAAATTTTTAGGCTAGAAGGCTAAATGTTTGGCTCTTCTTATTTCTAATACCTCTGAACGTTTATCAAATATATTATATATCTTTAATTTACAAACAAAAAGACAAAATCCTTATAAAACAGATTTTATTCACAAAAAACCAAAATTAGGAACTTATATGGCTAGTTTTATGAAGGGTATAAAATATTAAATTTAACAAATTGTATTACTTAAACCTAAATTCCTTAAAAATAAAGTTTTTAAGCTTCTATGACGAGGCTGAGGCGTGACCTGATCCTCCTTTTCCCTACCTCCTCCTCCTCTCTCGACCCTCAAATGACCCTATAAAAAAAATTAAAATTTTTTACACTTAACTATCCCAAACATTTATTTTTGGTGCTTTATGGCGAAGAAGAAATGTCTCCCCCACTGCTATTGCCAGAGCGACCCCGACAATATACAGTTTTAATACCCTCCAAAAAGAATTGGACCCCATAAAGTTTATATATTCTTGGAATCTAAGACGATCTAGCAATGCCCATACGTCCATCTGTGGGCGTTGAAGTTGCATATTATATGAAAATATATAAAAAAAATCGAAAATTTAGCTTTTAAGTGACCCCGTATAGAGTTTTAAAATTGGGCACAGAAATGTCTTAAAGGAACTTGACCCAACAGTTTAAACATTTTTAACTTATATCAGTCCCATTTTTGCACCTTGATATAAAATATTAATACCTAAATTGCTTTTATGCTGATGGAAACATTTCTCAGTCATGCTCCTCCCAACACATTGGAAATGACCGTATTGAAATAAATTTGTTTCTTGTCTACTTAAGCGAAATACCATAAAAATGTACATTTTAATAAGAATATAGTTTATGTTTACTAAATACGTGTGTATGGAGGGTATTTAAGATTCGACCCGGTCGAACATGACGTTTTCACTTTTTTTATTTGAAAGTTTGTATCAAATTTGAATTTTTATTGAGAGTGGAGTATTTCGTACTAACCAAAAGTGAGTTAACTTGAAAAATTAATATAAGAATAATTGATTTCTATATTATATTTGAATCCCATATTAATATTGGTTAAATATTTGACATCCCCATTGACTAGAACCACCTTGAAAACTGTATGATAATGATAAGAAATTTTTATTTTATTATATTTGTATATTAAGATCGCGCTTATTTTTATAAGATTTTTAATAATTGTATTTATGTATATACATTTAATAGTTAACAGTTTTTTTTGTTTGTGAATAGAAAATTTATATTGTTATTCCTGTCGATGTTAACAAACTGTTAACGAAATATTGAATATCAATAAATAAAAATTTTAATAAATTTACAAACAGACATCGAGCTTAATAAATATAAAACCAGTTGAACTCAAAGGCCATACCTGCAACTCTCCACTAAAAATAGTAATATTTTAATTTTAAAGGTGCTAATTTTAACCGCTAAAAATAGTAACATTTTAATATTAAAACTGCTATAACTTTCGAATGTATCCCACGTGGTAAGCGGTGATTGACGTAGTTCTTCGATTCCTATACAATAATTGATAACACTAATTGATAATTTCGGAGTGTTTACTTTTACTTTTTTCGAATATTTCGTTTACGATATCCCACGAACACATTAAACGATTTTGACCCTGTTGGTAATGCTCGACGTGATTTTTGAATGCCAAAGCTGATTAGTTTTTGAGTCTATAGGAAATGCCGTTGAAAAGTTATTCTAAAAAACACTTTTGAAAAATATTTGCTTACAGTTTTTTAGATACGAGTATTTCAAAATCAACACGACTAGTTTAGTTGGATTTCGTTCAGTCATTCAAAAGTTATAAGCGGGTCACATGCTTGCACACACAAACGGATATACAGACTTAGTGACGGCCTCTCAGGAGTAGTCAGGAAAACTTCGTAGGAACTTAAAGGGTAAAGATTTGGTGAAAAATTGATTTTTTTCAAAAGGGAGTAATATTTTAAAAATGTTCAATTTTCTTAGCAGGAAGTTAAAAATAAATAAAATAAAGGTGTTGACCTTTATTCAACAGAACTTATAATATATCTTCTAAATATTCCACTCCTAATACAAAAAAAAAATCAGAATATAACACAAGTTTCTAAATAAAAAATAATTTGTAAGTTCGTTGATTCGAACCTGAGCCTGAATAATAATTATCATATGTGGATAATTTAAGAGGTTTGGCAAAATGTGTTTGAATTCTGCTGATAAATTGTTGTAAGAGACAATGAAATCTATTCTTAGTTCCATTTTTAACTCGTAACAAATAAAGCAATTTTTGGATATATATTGTATAATTTTGAAATCATTTATTTTTAGGAATGAAAATATATCTACTGAATTTTCTGAAAAAACACACTAAGGGCCATTATTACAACTGAAAGTTAGTTAAAAGTAGTATTTTATCGGACGTATAAAAACTTTACTTTAACCTAAAGTGAGCGATAAATTACAGGTAAGTTTATCCTAGCTGGTAAGATAAATCCTATTTGTAATAATGGAAAGTTTTTTATACGTCTGATAAAATCTTACTTTTAACTAACTTTAAATTGTAATAATGGCCCTAAGCATATTAAATGTACATTTTACTAAAATTTAGTTTATGAATTTAGGAAGTGATGCACCCAAAGAAGTGCTCCTTCGCTTAGTAATTTATTCAAAAAGTCATGACGTATTATTAAAATTATTTACCGAGTGACTTTTTAGCAACTTTCTTTTTGGCAACACTGTTATTGGCGTGAAACTGATTACTACAATTTAACCATGTATGGGCTTAGAAACGTAAAGCGCTTGCAGACGATTCTATTTTATTATTCATGCTCCGTTAAGAGAGTGGTTGAATGGATACGTAAGCAATCAAAATTGCCATATTTGGTGTAAAGAGCTGACAGAAGTATTGCAGAAACTAGCAATGCATACCGGAAAAGCACTATTTGATGAGGATTTTGTTCCGTTGGCATCTTTTTCAAAGATGACGAAAGCAGCAACGTTACTGTGAATGGCGAGCACTACTTTGATATGATTACAGTTGTACTTGGCTGACATGTGGTTTCACATAGCATGCAAAACAATGGCCCAACTGAGAGGCGAATTTGGAGAACATTTGAATTCCCGCTTGATTCCGGTCAAAGAATTTATTCGTGAGAGTCCGTCCCTTATGTTGGAGAGAGTATTCAAAAATTGAACCCAACAATTGTAACGACACGTTTCCGCTGGTTGCTGGTGTAGAGCTCAGCGGCGTCCAGGGTCAGTTACATAAATTTGTTGATTCCAGGGAGAAGTCTCGATGGCCAAGTAAAACACCAAGAATCAAGTATAAGCGTTTATTGAGCGATAGTATAGATGATGCTTCAGAGGCTGGTTCTTGGCGACGTGGTCAATAATTACCCTATTAGGAGGCAATTTCAGTAGCAACCGTATGTGGTCAAAGTGACCACGGCGAACATGAAATAAAAACGCTGTGGGAAAATCAAACGTCCAACCAGGTCAATAATATTGTCGCTTAGGTTGTCGTTCACCCCAACCACACTTTAGTGGATTACAAGAATATGCCTACAGGTTAACAGTACTGTCGCTTAGTAGACAATCTGCAATCGCCTTCGGACACTAAAACTAACCGAAATAATTAATATTCAATATTAAGACCAAACAACTGATCTCCACGCCGGCTGCCCAAGAAATAAGAACTCTGTTCACCAATACTACGCTCTATATATATGCTGACACAGCTGACATACATGAGCGTACATACAACCACGCGTGCCTTAGAATGTTTGTGCTTAGCATCTACATGATATTATCATATACAGACATCAATATATACTTCATGTGTAGGTACATGCCAACCAGGGCTGCCAGTAGTGGGGCTTTCTCCCCAAACGTGGGGATTTTACAAGTGCTTTGGAGCGAAAAAATTTCGATTGGGGAGAGGGGAATTTTGTGGGGATATATAAAACCATCGTGGGGATCATAAAATCGCTCTAGTAAGAAAATATAAACATGGAAGACTGCACAACAAAGACTGGGAAAAAGAAGGCTGGGCCAAAGGTAAGAAAGTAAATTTAATTATACAAAAACCAGTGTAATGAAAAAAACTAATATAATTAATAACATAGGCTGGTTGAAACCAATAGATGCAGCTCTTGATAGCCAAAAATTCGCACTTGCTGCGTCAAAAAATACATTATGGTGCTATGCATGTAGCTCTTAAATGGAATCACAAAAAAAAGACTTGAAAAGACATGCCGAACCAATTCGCCATAAAAAACATGAAAACAATTCACATGAGTAACAGCCTTTCTAATTACGGTAATACATACATACATACATGAATAATATATAAAATCTAACTATAAAATATATTTCTATACATGCATATGGGCAATTCCTGGGCGACGGACGCGACATTCGCACACCTTTAGTTGAGCCAAAAACAAGAAAGGAATGGAAAAATTCGGTTTATATCCTCAGTGTATTGAAGCAAGGAAGAGTACTAAATTTGAGGAAAACATTGGGCAGAATCAATAATGTAGTAAAAAGATATAAGCAAATATCAGCGAGGAACGGACGCGACCAAAAATAGAAGTTATTTTTATGCACTTATAGAAATATACATAAGTTAGTGAAATTTGTGAAAAAGAAAATGTTTTGTGAATGTGAAAATTAAGGTGAAAGAACATCTTTTATGTGTAGATTTATGAAATTTGAAAATTTTCTTTTAATATTTTTAAATTGGGTAAAGTACAAATACGGAAGCGACAAGACGGACGCGACAGTTTTTTTCAAGAGAACAAAACACACTTTTTTTTGGAAATAATAATGATTCAGCTTTTATTAAAAAAAAACATAAAAAACAATAACATAAAGTTTACTTTAAGTAAAGGTAATACTAATAACAACAAGTAAAAACGTTATACTCGACCGGGTCGAATCTTAAATACCCTCCAAATATTTAGTAAGTGAATTTGTAATGTTTAACTTGGTGAGACAGAGTTCCTTTATATAATATCGTACGTCAACGCCCACTAAAGGGGGCGGGGTTCAAAAATATACAATATCATGTTTTCCACAGACGAACGTATGGGCATTGCTAGACCGTCTTAGACTTCATCACAATTCTCTTTGGAAGCTATAAAAACTGTATATTGGCGGGGTCGCTCTGGCAAGGGCTGTGGGGGAAACATTTCACCTTTGTCATAAAACTCTAAAAATAAATGCTTGAGATAATTATATACAAAATTAAAATTTCTTTTTTTTGATAGGGTCATTTAGCGGGCAAAGGGAAAGAAGGGGGTAGGGCAGCAACAGGCAGTCATAAAACTCTAAAGATAAATGCTTGGGATGATTATATACAAAATTAAAAAAAAAATTTTTTTTGGTAGGGTCATTTAGGGGGCAAAGGAAGAGGGGGGGGGGGTAGGGCAGAAATCGGCAGTCATAAAACTCTAAAGATAAATGCTTGGGATGGTTGTATACAAAATTTAAAAAAAAAACATTTTTTTTGTAGGGTCATGTTGGGGGCAAAGGAAAAAGGGGGGGGGGGGGTAGGGCAGAAATCGGCAGTCATAAAACTCTAAAGATAAATGCTTGGGATGATTATATACAAAATTTAAAAAAAATTTTTTTTTTTGTAGGGTCATTTAAGGGGCAAAGGAAGAGGTGCGAGGGGGGAAGTAGGGCAGAAATCGGCAGTCATAAAACTCTAAAGATAAATGCTTGGGATGATTATATACAAAATTTAAAAAAAAAATTTTTTTTGGTAGGGTCATATAGGGGGCGAAGGGGAAGGAGGGGGTAGGTCAGAGTAGTACCAGGTTTCGTCTCAGCTTCGTCATTAAAGTTTAAAAGTGTTATTTTTAAGAAATGTAGGCTTAAGTAAAACAATTTGTTAAATTTTTATGCTATTTTTGCCTATAATAACGCCCACTGAAGTGGGCGGGGTCAAAAAATATTTTTATTTTATTGAATGGCTCCAAGTTTAAGGCGTTGGACCGTATTTGACATAAAAATATATCATTTGCTTAACAGAATAACCAAAAAACTTTAAAAATTATGTTGTTTTTTCTGGGTTGGTTTAGTTCTTCTTAGGGGAACTTTTTGCCCTCTTGCCCGATTTAGCCCATATTCGAACTTAAACTGCTATAAGTTTTAAAATATATTTATGACAAATTTCAAGAGTCTAGCTCTTTTCGTTTGGACTGAATCGTGATTTCCACAGACGGACGGACGGACATGCTCAGTTCGTCTTAGATTTCATCACTGATCAAGAATATATATACTTTATGGGGTCTGAGATGGATATTTCGATGCGTTACAAACGGAATGACAAAGTGAATATACCCTCCAAAAGTTGGATTTTCTTAGTTAGTTTTAGTTATAGATTTTAGTGAATAAATATAGTAATATTTTAATTTTAAAGGTGCTAATTTTAACCGCTAAAAATAGTAACATTTTAATATTAAAACTGCTATAACTTTCGAATGTATCCCACGTGGTAAGCGGTGATTGACGTAGTTCTTCGATTCCTATACAATAATTGATAACACTAATTGATAATTTCGGAGTGTTTACTTTTACTTTTTTCGAATATTTCGTTTACGATATCCCACGAACACATTAAACGATTTTGACCCTGTTGGTAATGCTCGACGTGATTTTTGAATGCCAAAGCTGATTAGTTTTTGAGTCTATAGGAAATGCCGTTGAAAAGTTATTCTAAAAAACACTTTTGAAAAATATTTGCTTACAGTTTTTTAGATACGAGTATTTCAAAATCAACACGACTAGTTTAGTTGGATTTCGTTCAGTCATTCAAAAGTTATAAGCGGGTCACATGCTTGCACACACAAACGGATATACAGACTTAGTGACGGCTTCTCAGGAGTAGTCAGGAAAACTTCGTAGGAACTTAAAGGGTAAAGATTTGGTGAAAAATTGATTTTTTTCAAAAGGGAGTAATATTTTAAAAATGTTCAATTTTCTTAGCAGGAAGTTAAAAATAAATAAAATAAAGGTGTTGACCTTTATTTAACAGAACTTATAATATATCTTCTAAATATTCCACTCCTAATACAAAAAAAAAATCAGAATATAACACAAGTTTCTAAATAAAAAATAATTTGTAAGTTCGTTGATTCGAACCTGAGCCTGAATAATAATTATCATATGTGGATAATTTAAGAGGTTTGGCAAAATGTGTTTGAATTCTGCTGATAAATTGTTGTAAGAGACAATGAAATCTATTCTTAGTTCCATTTTTAACTCGTAACAAATAAAGCAATTTTTGGATATATATTGTATAATTTTGAAATCATTTATTTTTAGGAATGAAAATATATCTACTGAATTTTCTGAAAAAACACACTAAGGGCCATTATTACAACTGAAAGTTAGTTAAAAGTAGTATTTTATCGGACGTATAAAAACTTTACTTTAACCTAAAGTGAGCGATAAATTACAGGTAAGTTTATCCTAGCTGGTAAGATAAATCCTATTTGTAATAATGGAAAGTTTTTTATACGTCTGATAAAATCTTACTTTTAACTAACTTTAAATTGTAATAATGGCCCTAAGCATATTAAATGTACATTTTACTAAAATTTAGTTTATGAATTTAGGAAGTGATGCACCCAAAGAAGTGCTCCTTCGCTTAGTAATTTATTCAAAAAGTCATGACGTATTATTAAAATTATTTACCGAGTGACTTTTTAGCAACTTTCTTTTTGGCAACACTGTTATTGGCGTGAAACTGATTACTACAATTTAACCATGTATGGGCTTAGAAACGTAAAGCGCTTGCAGACGATTCTATTTTATTATTCATGCTCCGTTAAGAGAGTGGTTGAATGGATACGTAAGCAATCAAAATTGCCATATTTGGTGTAAAGAGCTGACAGAAGTATTGCAGAAACTAGCAATGCATACCGGAAAAGCACTATTTGATGAGGATTTTGTTCCGTTGGCATCTTTTTCAAAGATGACGAAAGCAGCAACGTTACTGTGAATGGCGAGCACTACTTTGATATGATTACAGTTGTACTTGGCTGACATGTGGTTTCACATAGCATGCAAAACAATGGCCCAACTGAGAGGCGAATTTGGAGAACATTTGAATTCCCGCTTGATTCCGGTCAAAGAATTTATTCGTGAGAGTCCGTCCCTTATGTTGGAGAGAGTATTCAAAAATTGAACCCAACAATTGTAACGACACGTTTCCGCTGGTTGCTGGTGTAGAGCTCAGCGGCGTCCAGGGTCAGTTACATAAATTTGTTGATTCCAGGGAGAAGTCTCGATGGCCAAGTAAAACACCAAGAATCAAGTATAAGCGTTTATTGAGCGATAGTATAGATGATGCTTCAGAGGCTGGTTCTTGGCGACGTGGTCAATAATTACCCTATTAGGAGGCAATTTCAGTAGCAACCGTATGTGGTCAAAGTGACCACGGCGAACATGAAATAAAAACGCTGTGGGAAAATCAAACGTCCAACCAGGTCAATAATATTGTCGCTTAGGTTGTCGTTCACCCCAACCACACTTTAGTGGATTACAAGAATATGCCTACAGGTTAACAGTACTGTCGCTTAGTAGACAATCTGCAATCGCCTTCGGACACTAAAACTAACCGAAATAATTAATATTCAATATTAAGACCAAACAACTGATCTCCACGCCGGCTGCCCAAGAAATAAGAACTCTGTTCACCAATACTACGCTCTATATATATGCTGACACAGCTGACATACATGAGCGTACATACAACCACGCGTGCCTTAGAATGTTTGTGCTTAGCATCTACATGATATTATCATATACAGACATCAATATATACTTCATGTGTAGGTACATGCCAACCAGGGCTGCCAGTAGTGGGGCTTTCTCCCCAAACGTGGGGATTTTACAAGTGCTTTGGAGCGAAAAAATTTCGATTGGGGAGAGGGGAATTTTGTGGGGATATATAAAACCATCGTGGGGATCATAAAATCGCTCTAGTAAGAAAATATAAACATGGAAGACTGCACAACAAAGACTGGGAAAAAGAAGGCTGGGCCAAAGGTAAGAAAGTAAATTTAATTATACAAAAACCAGTGTAATGAAAAAAACTAATATAATTAATAACATAGGCTGGTTGAAACCAATAGATGCAGCTCTTGATAGCCAAAAATTCGCACTTGCTGCGTCAAAAAATACATTATGGTGCTATGCAAATGGAATCACAAAAAAAAGACTTGAAAAGACATGCCGAACCAATTCGCCATAAAAAACATGAAAACAATTCACATGAGTAACAGCCTTTCTAATTACGGTAATACATACATACATACATGAATAATATATAAAATCTAACTATAAAATATATTTCTATACATGCATATGGGCAATTCCTGGGCGACGGACGCGACATTCGCACACCTTTAGTTGAGCCAAAAACAAGAAAGGAATGGAAAAATTCGGTTTATATCCTCAGTGTATTGAAGCAAGGAAGAGTACTAAATTTGAGGAAAACATTGGGCAGAATCAATAATGTAGTAAAAAGATATAAGCAAATATCAGCGAGGAACGGACGCGACCAAAAATAGAAGTTATTTTTATGCACTTATAGAAATATACATAAGTTAGTGAAATTTGTGAAAAAGAAAATGTTTTGTGAATGTGAAAATTAAGGTGAAAGAACATCTTTTATGTGTAGATTTATGAAATTTGAAAATTTTCTTTTAATATTTTTAAATTGGGTAAAGTACAAATACGGAAGCGACAAGACGGACGCGACAGTTTTTTTCAAGAGAACAAAACACACTTTTTTTGGAAATAATAATGATTCAGCTTTTATTAAAAAAAAACATAAAAAACAATAACATAAAGTTTACTTTAAGTAAAGGTAATACTAATAACAACAAGTAAAAACGTTATACTCGACCGGGTCGAATCTTAAATACCCTCCAAATATTTAGTAAGTGAATTTGTAATGTTCAACTTGGTGAGACAGAGTTCCTTTATATAATATCGTACGTCAACGCCCACTAAAGGGGGCGGGGTTCAAAAATATACAATATCATGTTTTCCACAGACGAACGTATGGGCATTGCTAGACCGTCTTAGACTTCATCACAATTCTCTTTGGAAGCTATAAAAACTGTATATTGGCGGGGTCGCTCTGGCAAGGGCTGTGGGGGAAACATTTCACCTTTGTCATAAAACTCTAAAAATAAATGCTTGAGATAATTATATACAAAATTAAAATTTCTTTTTTTTGATAGGGTCATTTAGCGGGCAAAGGGAAAGAAGGGGGTAGGGCAGCAACAGGCAGTCATAAAACTCTAAAGATAAATGCTTGGGATGATTATATACAAAATTAAAAAAAAAAATTTTTTTTGGTAGGGTCATTTAGGGGGCAAAGGAAGAGGGGGGGGGGGGGGTAGGGCAGAAATCGGCAGTCATAAAACTCTAAAGATAAATGCTTGGGATGGTTGTATACAAAATTTAAAAAAAAAACATTTTTTTTGTAGGGTCATGTTGGGGGCAAAGGAAAAAGGGGAAGGGGGGGTAGGGCAGAAATCGGCAGTCATAAAACTCTAAAGATAAATGCTTGGGATGATTATATACAAAATTTAAAAAAAATTTTTTTTTTTGTAGGGTCATTTAAGGGGCAAAGGAAGAGGTGCGAGGGGGGAAGTAGGGCAGAAATCGGCAGTCATAAAACTCTAAAGATAAATGCTTGGGATGATTATATACAAAATTTAAAAAAAAAATTTTTTTTGGTAGGGTCATATAGGGGGCGAAGGGGAAGGAGGGGGTAGGTCAGAGTAGTACCAGGTTTCGTCTCAGCTTCGTCATTAAAGTTTAAAAGTGTTATTTTTAAGAAATGTAGGCTTAAGTAAAACAATTTGTTAAATTTTTATGCTATTTTTGCCTATAATAACGCCCACTGAAGTGGGCGGGGTCAAAAAATATTTTTATTTTATTGAATGGCTCCAAGTTTAAGGCGTTGGACCGTATTTGACATAAAAATATATCATTTGCTTAACAGAATAACCAAAAAACTTTAAAAATTATGTTGTTTTTTCTGGGTTGGTTTAGTTCTTCTTAGGGGAACTTTTTGCCCTCTTGCCCGATTTAGCCCATATTCGAACTTAAACTGCTATAAGTTTTAAAATATATTTATGACAAATTTCAAGAGTCTAGCTCTTTTCGTTTGGACTGAATCGTGATTTCCACAGACGGACGGACGGACATGCTCAGTTCGTCTTAGATTTCATCACTGATCAAGAATATATATACTTTATGGGGTCTGAGATGGATATTTCGATGCGTTACAAACGGAATGACAAAGTGAATATACCCTCCAAAAGTTGGATTTTCTTAGTTAGTTTTAGTTATAGATTTTAGTGAATAAGAAGTCCGAGCAACCTCAATGCTTTCGCTGTCGAAATACGAAAACCAATGCAGGCTTTTAATGCCTTTAATATTTGGAACATTCTACCACAGCTCAGTCAGTTCAAGAGAAGAAACGTCAATTTGTTCTGCCGATATATAAAATATCTTAACTCCATCAATGTTGTTCCTTGCACATTCATAAAACGATAAAGCATCTTTGAGAACAATATTTTTTGATTTAACTATTTGCCAAACTTTTCGCTTTATCACAGCTCCAACTCCGTCTACAGCACCTTTGCCATGTGAAGTGGCAAAAAAATTCCGCTCTAAGACTCTGCAATTGAATTCATCTTTAAGTCTAGGAATGCTAGAAATAATGAATTTGTTTTTGAATTGGCAACTGCTTCCATCTGAGAATATATAGATACTTGAAATTTCTTTGTGTTGGTTTTGTAATTCTTTCACAATATCCGAAATGAAGCAATAAACATCGAATTTATTGTGGGTCAGCTTATCACTGATAACCGCAAACGACTTAGTATCACCAGAATACCAAGCAACGCAGGTAAAAATTGTTACTTGGCTGTAACTGAAGTGAGCATCTTGAATTTCGTTTTGACGGTTAAGACGATAATTTTCAGCAAAATCAACTTGCAAAACCAGTTCATTTGATGTTACAGTTTTCTTTCTATCTTCAAAATAGTTTTGTTGGGACCGTTTAACAAAAGTGTGCATTTTAAAAGCTGGTAGCTGAGAGTCTAAATCATAAATCAGGTCACTTAATGGGCCAATAGTGTAGTTTAAACTTATGCGATTATATATTTTTCTCCATTGCTTCCATTTGACTTCCGTATGAATTTCCTTGAGAAACTCTATCGGAAATAATTCGTCCATAATATCGCGTACGCAGCTCTCACATTCACCAGCCATGCAATTTTCGTTAGTCACATCGCAGCAAACTGATTTTAGGAATAAATCGGAGTTGTTCGGAATATGCGATATAACTTTTGCACAGCTTTCTAGCAAGAAATTGAAATTGGCATGATATTTACACAAACACATATTGTGTGGTAAATTATTTATAAGTTGAATGTATTTGGGCCTGGAACTACAAAATAAGGTCTTACTGATATCCACCGTGGTAAATTCAGCTTTGAAAAGTTGGTATGCTTCTGCCAAGGTCATAAGCATAAAACGTTTTCCAACAACTTTTCCATTAATTAAAACAGTATCCTTCCTTCCCGGAGCTTGTACGCTAATTCCGTCTTGCAAATAAAACTTTTCAATTAGTGCTGCTCGCTTCTGGCTGTCTGATGTGTTTGTATAGTTACCATCAGTCATTTTTGTTGAGGTAATATACTTATTGCATAAAGATTTAAGAACAGCTACCTTTTTATCCGGGTCTTTTGGCAACGCAGCTTCAACCTTTTTTAAAGCTTTTCCCATCGTTTGTTTACAGTTGTACGCTTTACATTCAAAATTATTAATGGAGTCATTCCTTATTTTCTTCTGTCGCAACACCATCTGTCTAACTCGGTCCTTTTCTCTCTTTTTTTTTTGTAGAGAGAGCTATCCCTTTTCATATTTTCCAATAATTTTTTTCGATATTCTCGTTTTCTTTCAGCATCTTTTATCTTATATTGCTGCCATTTGTCACCATCTTCTCTGATCTTCTCTCGACGTTTCTTCGCTTGTTGCCTCTTTTTTTCTTTGAATGCTTTTTCCATCTGAAAAATACAAAATTGTATCCTACTAATATAACTTTATTGTATATAAGGTACTTACGGCGACGGACGCGACAAATTTTAAATGCCAACAAAATTTGTGAAATGATTTTTTCCAATATAAATGTGTTGCTCTTTCTAAAGAGCACGCGGAGCTTGCTTAAAAATCCGAAACTGTTTGCTGTTCAAAACTTATATACAACTGAAAGCAGTTAATAGGTATTTTTGGCGACGGACGCAACATTGACAAGTAGGACAAAGAAAACTTAAAAAACTTCCGTTATTAGAATTCCGATCTCCCTCTCTTGTGTTAATGCGTAAGGTAATTGTTGGTAGAAAATTTGTAAATTATAAAAACAAAAATAATATTACTTTAAATACTCTTAAAACAAGAACAACAAAATTAATATAAATCCCAAATTGGTGCAGAAAAAAACTATTTTTTCTTTACAGGTGTATATTTCAGCTACGAAATGAGATAAATTAAAAATGCTTTCACATTTATAAAGTATAGACATTTAAGCTTTATAATTCAAAACAAAATAAAAATTCTGAGCACTTTTAATTTTTCACTCGTGGTTGACCTTTTTCTGGAATTGCCCATATGTGACAGCGCATAGAGAAAGGGACCTAAGGGTAAAAAAGAACACATGCTCACTTTTTTTTTTTTTGATGTAGACAACATCTGAGCATCGAATGAGACCGATCCCATGCCCCAAAAGTGTTCCCTCCCAGAGATGTGCGCGTTTTATGAAATTGAAGTACACCAAAGATACACGTATTTAAATCTTTAAAATGTCTCCTGAACAAAACCGGTTTTTACCCTTAGGTACCTTTCTATTATGTGGGTGCTGTTGGCTGAAGTAGTAGAACACGAGACTATGAAGCGGGGGGTCGTGAGTTCGAGCCCGCGCTGAGTCATGAATTATTGTGTTGAATTCTTCTGAGCAGCATTAGTTCATGGTTGTGTTAGTTGTTGCCAGCCTGTTTTAATGATAAAGGCATAGTCACTGGTCACTGAACATAATTGGCAGTGACTGACACCATCATGAACTAAAAAAGAAGAGTAACAGCACCCACCTTCGTCGGCCCTGTAGCAAAAATTAGCCGGCGAAGTAAAAGGTTGAAAAAGCTACAAAAAAAAATGTACCTTCTCATCTTTCCTAATCTGTACCCTCAATACTATCCCGTCGTTTGCAGTTCTGGCGCAATGCATTGCATATATAGGGGTCATCCCTTGAGCGCTGGTCCTACTCCTAAAAAAAAAAATGTATGTATTGTTTATTTTAGTAATTGTATCTGCATCCAACGAGGCAAAAAATTGGAAATTAAAATAGCGGTTTTTGTTGCCAAACATACATACATATATCTATAACCACTGTTGATCATTTGACAGATCTGAAATCAATGCCATCAAAAAATCCATTTGAAAACCTCAAAATCCATAGAACGAAATGTACGGCAATTTTGAAAAATGTTATTGCTCCTTCAATTTTAAACCAATTGGTTAGTGACAATTGGTTAGGCGATTGGTTAGTGACAATTGGTTAGGCGATTCAAAATATTCATTAATTGTTGACGAATCAACGGATGTAACACAAATAAAATGGATGTGCATTTGTGACCGATATTTTAATAAGAGCAAATGTAAGGTAATAACAGATTTTTTGGGCTTATTTCTGTTTGAAGAGGCCACTTCCGAAAAATTGCGTGAAGGCCTTTTGAATTATTTGAAAACTGTTGGACTTTGCACTTCAAACATGTTGGCAATCGGCTCAGATGGGGCAAACAATTTATGTGGAAAAAACAAATCGTTATTTACCCTCTTAAGAAATGATATCACTGGACTTATTTTGATCAAATGTACATGCCATTCGGTACATTTATGCTGCTCTCAAGCGTCGAAGATGATCGCCAACAGAGCAGAATTTATTGTAAAAGAAAAAGAAATTATTTTAGTAATAGCCCTTTACGTGATATAGAACACAAACGTGCATTTGATCTTATTATCACTGGCATTGATACTAACAAATATAGAAAGTTGATTCAACTATCTGGAACACGTTGGTTGGCGTATGGTGCTGTAGTAAAACGTATACTTGAACAATGGGTTGAACTCAATAACATTTTTCAATAATTTCTACATCTGAAAATGATTATGTAGCGAAAATGATTAATTTTGAGATGAGCGATGATAAAAACAGGATGTTTTCAATATTCTTAAGCAATATTGTAAATGATATTATGTAATACATAGTTTGAATATCAATTTTCAAAGTGAAAGTATAGACCCCAGCAGCCTGTACGATAAATTTCGGTCAACTTTTCTTGCGTTGTGTTGTATAATTTTTAAACCGGTAATTTTGAATGAAATAAATAAAATGGAAAATTTGGAATACAATAATGAAATTCTAAAAGATGAGAGCACATTCCTTAGTATGTACAGTATCGATTTTGGATCCGAATACGACCAAGAGCTAAAAAATTGTAAGCTAGAGCCTAATGAAATAATTATTTTAAAAAACAATTGTTTTGAATACATTAAAAAACTAATAGAGGAAATAGTAAAACCCTTACCAGAAAATATGAATTTTTTTAAAAAAATATTAACAGTTTTCCATAAAAAATGTCGTTAATTTTGCTACACATGATAAATTTTCAGTTATATAAAATATCTTGAATAATTTTACGCACAATACGGTTTCAATTACCGAATACGAACGTCAATGGAATAAGCTTCCTTTCACTAATTGGGACAACTAGTTTGGAAACGAATATCCAACAAATCTATATGAATTTTGGTCAAGGGTATACTGTTTTAAAGATGCTGCCGGAAGATATCACTACAAAGAAATTTCTGAAGCTGTACTCAACATGCTTATTATACATACCAACAAGTAATGCCTACGTAGAAATAATATTTTCTATAATGAATTTAACAAAAACCAATTTACATGCAATTTGCATGCAATACGAATTACTAGAATCATTGTTACGGATAACAACATATTTTAACGTAAATAACATTTGCTGCCAATCATTTGAGCAAGAAATGCTAAAGAAATTTAATATAAAAACCATGTATGATAAGTTAGAATCTTCATGTAATAATGACACTGAAGTCTTCAATCGTTGTACAATTTATATACATATGTACATAATATAAAATAGTAATGAAACAAAATGAGTACTGAATATGTTTAATATATATATATATATATATATATATATATATATATATATATATATATATATATATATATATATTAATATATATATATATATATATATATATATATATATATGTATATATATATATATATATATATATATATATATATATATATATATAGACATATATATAATACATATGTATATATATATGTATGTCAGACTCACTTAGATATGGTCAGACTCACTTAGATATTCCACATATGTGGGGCTGGTATGCCCTGTGTATAGGCTAGCTGCTTTAAGAGTATGTAGTGCATTTCGGACAGTGTCGGACGAGGCGGCTTTTATCATTGCGGGTATGATCCCTATCGATTTAGAAATCATGAATAGGGATAACTCTGATTTATGTATGCAAAAATGGCAAGAACGGTGGTCAACCACTGAAAAGGGAAGATGGACTTATTCATTAATACCCGACATCAGATTATGGCTGACTAGGAAACATGGTGATCTGAACTATTACCTAACACAGTTCTTGTCTGGACATGGTTGCTTTAGGTCATATCTATTTCGTTTTAAGCACGACGACTCTCCGTTCTGTCCACACTGTGGTGGGAATGTGGTTGAGAATGCTGAGCATGTCGTCTTTGTCTGCTCACGATTCAGCAACTGGAGGTCGTATTTAGAGGAAGGCTTGGGGCGTACGATCAGCCCGGAGAATATTATTCCGACCATGCTGGAATCCTTATTGAATTGGACCAGAGTGTGTAGTTTTGTACAGCTTGTTCTAATAGAACTTCGCAGATTAGCACAGATTCGTAGGAGAGTTAGTACGTCTTAGGATTCGTTAGCTACTGACGATTAAATATGCGCATCAGTTCCGAACCTCCTTACCTAGGAACTAAGGAGGACGTAGGAATAATACTGATAATACTACCCACCCTGATGAAATGCCAAAGCTGTCCCAGGGTGGTGCTAGTGAAGTTGTCGTGGGGCCACTATTGATAGTTGCTATCATTACGTCCATAAAAAAAAAATATATATATATATATATATATGTATACATATATATATACATATATATATATATATATACATATATATATATATATATATATATATATATATATATGTATATATATATATATATATATATATATATATATATATATATATATATATATATATGTATATATAGGGTCCGCAATCTAACGTTTTTTTTCAACTAGTGCTTATTTCGTGAATGGTAACACTTAGCTCATGTCTGATTTGACAGATAATTTGGTTTTATCCTTCCGCTGAACGATTATGGTTGACGTTTTGACGATTGGCGTTTTCGCTTCGCTAAGTGAGCCTGCGATCGACTTACAGAAGATGCCGATTTTGCCAAAAAAAATCATCTTTTCAGATGAAGCTCATTTTTATCTTGGCGGGTATGTAAACAAGCAAAATTGTCGCATACATTGAAAAGCCGACGCAACCAAAACGAGTCACTGTTTGGTGCCGACTTTGGTCCAGAGGCATAATTGGGCCACTTCGAAAATGAGCAAGGAGTGGCCGTTACAGTCAATGGCGATCGCTATCGGGCCATGCAGCCATTTGAATGAAACTATTTTCCATTATTAACCGGAAGGATTGTACTTTCAAATAAAAAAAGAAATTAGAGAAAATATTCAGTAGTTTTTTTTATAGTATGTTCAAAAAAAAGTTATTTGGCGGACCCTTATATATATATATATATATATATATATATATATAATTTTTAAAGAATGGAATGATATTTTTAACAAAAAGCGCACGTAGAGATGTTTGGGGTTGTTTCGGAATTTGTTTGGAGAGAGCGACGAAAATGACCTGGTATGAAAATAAAGCATAAGAAATGGAATGCAGCAGCATCGTTATTCGTGTGTATATTTATGAACAACGTTAATGTGAAAACAAGTTTTCGTACGGTAGATCGTTGTGCATGTACATATATACATTGTATACCCCTAATTTGAATATTTTACTTACAGCCATCCCTAAATAAGGACGGAAAGCGGAACGTTTTTTTCCGGTGAGCTTTAACTCTGAAACGCCATACCTAAACAAAAGCGGCAACGTTATGTCAAAAGGATAAAAACAGGGTTATCAAACAAACAAATAAAACAACCCTGATTATTTTAACAGCTGGACGGACGACATTTGTGATTTTGTTATTGAAATTTTGTGCAAATTACAAAAGTGTATACATATGTATGTATGTATATAATCATATTGGAAATATTTTCTTACCTCCATTTTCTAATACGAATTGCACAAATTTTTTCTTTTATTATTTATTTCACTTTTGTATATTTTTGGCTTTTTTTGTTTGTTTGTATACAATTGTTTTTTTTGCAGCTAACTTCATTGCGGAACGCTCTGTCAAAATCGGATTTTCCAATTGCAGTGTTGCCATTGCATTGCCGCCGCGTTATTTCGGTATGCTCCATACAATATATATGGACATGAGAACTTTTGACAACTAAACAAGCTTGCTGCTTTTGTTTTTGGGATGTCAGTTAGTAGGCAACGCAAAATATAATATGCAAAAATTGCAATACAATTCATTCCGTTTGTAAAAGTAAATAATATAAACAAGCGAGTAATAAAATATAAAAAGTAATAATATGCTTATATGTAAGCAAAAACAAGCGTGCTCGTTATACCGCTGACAGACATAGGATTTCTATACCACATTAAAGTTCAACCTAAATTACGACGCAAAGCGCAACGTAATTTAGCGCTTAGCTTTTACGCTGAAATGAGTAACCTAAATTAAAGCGTTAACGTTGTCCCATAATCAGTAATTTTTACTCACTTTGATTAATAAAAACTCTAATTAGAAATAAGAAATAGAGATGAACACGCTAAATTGACCTAAAAGTAGCTAAAGTTACATCACTTAACACTTCAACAAAATAAACTAGAGTGCTTTTGCAACAAACTTCACTTCTTTACGCTCTGTCAAAATTGGATTTTCCAATTGCAAAGCGTTGACGCCGCGTTATTTCGGTTGGTCTCATACATTTTGTATGGGCATGAGAAATTTTGACAGCCAGACAACGCTTTGCGTCGTAATTTAGGTTGGTCTGTTAGTATTCTATACTACATGTGTGTCAACCAATACTACAATTAAACCACAAAATAAAGTGGTTTATATCTGGTTTCAGTACTACGAAAATATACGTAGTATTAACCCAGTTTACACCCTTTAGCTTTGTTCAATTGCATTGGGAATGAGTCATCGTCCACTTTCGCCACTTCAACTTTCGAAAGAAAAATGTCCATGAATATGTATAGTTATAATGGATTTATAAAGACTTACACGTGTCCAAAAACGCCTGTACTTCTTTTTTATTATTTTAGAATGAAAAAAGCATATTCATAATAAAAGCATATACATAATTAACGAATAGCGAAAACCCAATTTCTTTTTTCGCATAAAATATGCAATTTTGTTGTTATTATTAATAAACAACAAAAATATTAGTATATATACCACATGTCTGTCATGCCAAAGTAGTACCAGAAACCATGGTATTTATATCGTGGTATACAAATCCTATGTCTGTCAGGGATATTGCACAATGAACCATCTAAAATCATTTAAAACATTGTTTGTTTTTTTTAATCAAATCCGAAAGCTCTTAAAAATTTCACATTATTTCGAGATGACTTTCTAGTCTTGAAACCATTTGCAGTTATGTCATTTTTATTTTCCATGATCACTTGGCAAGCTTAAGAAAAGAAATATTAATGCGATATTTAGCGTAAAATATTCGGAATAATATTGTTTTAGAGCTTTAATAAAATAATTTCACTAATTTAATATCTCTGTAAATTGAATATCGAACACATCAAATATTTTGTTTATGCCATACACATAGTTCAAGCTTTTCATAACAAATTTGCTTCATAATATAATAAATGCTGGTCTCCAACAACTTTGCTATTTAGCAATTACACTGTAGATGTATTTATTACATGTGCTACATAATGTAACCGACGAACACACAAATCACATAAAAATCGATGGATGATTGTACTCCAAAAAGGGTGCTTTTAACTTGGTTAAGGGGGGGAAAATGGTAACACATAAGAGAAAATATTGAACCCGAAAGCAATATATAAAGAGCCATAAGGGAATGCATAAATTCACAGCTAAACATACGTTTCATACACATTCAACATGAAATCTCTTCTACTAAAGGTATTGTGTGTGCTATTTACAGTGAAGGCCATAAAATTTTAAAATCTAGAAATGAATAACTTTTTACTGAAATTGAGAAATTCATAACAACAAATTTGTGAATGAGCTACAATTAATTTTCAGAAATATAATAATTTTTAGGATGAATTACATTGATAATACTATACATATCTTATTAAAACAATTTATACATTTCTTAAGCTTTTTAAAATTTTTTCGTTAAACAATTTAAGATAAGTTTAAGAATAATTTCAAGACTATGTATAATCAATTACCAGTTGGTGTGCATAAAATCATATATTAGCATATATTGTTTGATGAGTTGTGCGCCGTTAAGCTCGATCCAATTAAATGAAATCATGAACCCATTTCATATTTTCCATTTGGGGACCTTCGAGGCAATTTTTGATCCCTTTTGATGCCGTGGAGTAGTGACGTCGCAATGACTCTGTTCCACTTAATAAACAAGCCTGTGTCTCTTAGGAAGGAGAATAGTCTGGTTTGTTTCAACATCCAACCCTATCGTTATATCATATGGATTAGCGCATGGTTGTATTAGTTGTTGTCGGCCTGTTTCAACGATAATAGTAAACCAATGGACGCTAAACACCGCATACATAACAGCACCCTTCTTTACTATAGTAAAAGTAAACAATAACAAAACTAGAAATTTTCCACTTTTCATGTATCACCAAATGTCCTCGAGAAATATTAGTTCCGGCATAACGTATTGCGTGAGTAGCGTTCATACCCTGAATGCAAGTCCAAGAAAAAAATGAATAAATAAATAAACAAAAAAAGTTTACCACCTAATTTGATTCTGCGTCACATATCCATCAGATTTGTATGCCACATATTGCATGCTATTGACGGCATATACTACTTAAATCGCGTGCACTGACGATAAAGAAAAAGTAGCTTATATACGTTAGATTTGCAGCGGGAATATATGACAATTATAAATTAGTTACAAGTGTTAACCAAGTAAAGGCTGTGGCATTGATATTGTTATATTATTTACATGATGTTGATACGATGCCCATAGCTCCTTGAGAGGTTATGTTGCACATCTGAAAAGTGCAGCAAAAAGCGGAAAAGCAAAGGTTTCTATTAGCAAGCAAACCAAATTTTGTTTGTATGCTTATATAGGGAAGACTTGGTCATACTCTTACATATCTGAAAACAACAACAACTCAAAAATAAAATTACTGTTGTAGAAAAAGATATTCCCAGAATAAAATATGTAAATATAAAAGTAGTAAGAATCCTGCTGTTGAGCCAGAACATAAGGTGCAATTAGCAAATATTTTTATACGGGTTTCTCTTGCCTTACTGAGACCGCATTGATGCCAAATGTGTTTTATTCGACTCTTAAAACTTTTGCTAACCAGATGATGAACATGAAAGTAAATAGAGGGTTAAAAAATATGTTATCCCCAGAGAGTTTCAATGCCAGAGCAGGGAAAATGCAACTTGAACATTAAAACTGACTGTTAGATGTGTTGTTAGTAGCAAAAATAATTGTTACTAATTTTTGGATGTTTTCGATTTTTCACGGAGAGGTATCCCTAGAGGGAAATGATTGTGTCACTGGATACTTCATGTGACTGGTTCTCATGGACTAGGAACCTATTCGAGATTCAGAACTTTATACCTTTTACACGGCGTTGTCATTGACGTTTTTAAAACACTCAGTGGAAAGTAGCGTACCTGTCCTTTTGTGGTATCCTTAGTACCAGTGCCAGACCCACGTGTGGTTTTATAAACACTGGTTATAAAATAACGCTGGAGTAAACTGTGATACCACAGAATAGTTTCTTAAAATTTGGCGTAAATCATTATTATTTTAAGCAGATTATAACATAGTTAATTAATGTAACCTATGACCATAAATTAAAAATATATATGGAAAACGGTTGACTTTAATCCCTACAACTTCCCGCTAATTTTGACTGCTAAGATGGTATTACTTTAATTTTAAAACTGCTGTAACTTTCGAATAGATCAGGGGGCAAATTACGGCATTCGATATCGATCGAAATTCATGTTTAAAATCTATTGAAATTTGGATCGATATCGAGTGCGGTAATTTGGCCCCAGTTGATTCCCACGTGGTAAGCAGCGATTGATACAGTCCTTCGATACCAAGAAAAGGATCACGTATATAATTTCAGAGTTTTTCTTTTAAACCATTTTTTAAAACTTTTTTCAGGAAATCTTACGAACTCATTACCGAATTTGATTCTGTTAGTAGCACCTTGATTAGCTGATTAGTTTTTTGAATCGAGCGACAAAGCCGTTTAAAACTTATTATAAAATTGATATATTCGGTCCGAAGCGATTCCAATTCACAGGTAATATAAGTTTGAAGGAATCCTTTGAAACGCGGCTAATTTGGTTAGATTCTGTTCAGACGCTCAAAAGTTATAAAAGGGTCACATACTTACACACACACACACACACACATACAGACGGCTTCTCGGGAGTAGCCAGGATTTTGACGAAACGGGTTAAAACCAGTAACTTCCTACTTTTTTGAAAATTTTTAATTTTCTTAGCGGGAAGTTAAAAATAGTGAGCGAATTTCGTAAGCACTTTTAACCTAGTACCAGTTATAGGCCAGGTACAGTCAGGACAATTTGAACAACTTATGTACTAATAATTTTTAAAATGTCACATTATTGAAATTTTCACTCAACACTGTATAGGCCACTTCTGTATAGTTTGCCTGTCATTCAGTCACACTATTGCTTACACTCGCTATGAATATCATTTATTTAAGTCCATACATGAATGTACATGTGAATATACATTCATATGTATGCGTAAACTATATATAAGCGGCATGAAGGACCTTTAGTTTTGCTGTTGGTTCAACTGACATGGCCATCAAATGTACATATGTTTTATAACACAGTACATACATGTTTATCAATACCCGAAGAGAATGACTGCCTGTGCTAGTTGGTGCAGGAATGGCGGTGCACAGTGGAGCGTATTGTATAATGAATTGTAATATATATATTGTGGTAAAAATACTAGTCAGATTAATTTGAGTCTGTCAACATATATACATTTGCAGTGACACGATTTTAAATTTCGTCGCTTTTAGGAATATTACAAAACGTGAACGGTTTTGGTTAATTAAGACCCACTGTTGCATACAATATTTATGTATCATGTTTCAAATAAGTCCGAACTGTAGGTTGGTAGTTTTGTAAAAATGACGCTTCACTTGTTAACAAAAAATGCGCAAGCCAGTAAATTATAGCAAACAAAAAAACTTTAATATGTGGGCGATATAGTATCAGCATTCCACTATTCTTTTCAAGCAAAATATATTAAAATTTGAGGAATTAGCGTTTTGAAAGCGAAACTTTATTTTACATCTCTAATTGGGAGAAATCTTCAATTTGAATGTTTTTTGGGTAGCACAGGACTCATAATTGCAAAAAATATGGCATCAATTTATTTCGAATAATAATAGACATCGAACTATACAGATTATACTACTGAGTTGAAAGTTATTGGTCAGATTGTTTTAAGAATTTTTCGACAGAGCTGGAAAGAAGAATAGAGAATTTTTGCGGCTATTTTTACCTTTTATTTCGCTAACTAATATTTTGCTACAGGCCCGAAGAAGAAGTGTGCTGTTACTCTGCTGAAAATCACTGCCAGTTATATTCAGTGACCTCTACTATGCCATCGCTATTGCAACTGGCTGAATATAACTACCACAACCATAATTATAAGAAGAACTCGACACCATATTCATGACTGAGCGCAGAGTCGAACTCGGGAATTTTTTCTTCTTTTTCTTTTTTTTTTAGTTTCATGTGAACCACTTTAGTTTACAGCACCCCGAATTTATTTGTGTGGTAACGATCTCCCTCGACCATAATGTAAACACCGGCATCATTTTGAAGAAATATTCATGTTTATCAGTTTCAAGAAGCATGTGAATTCAACAAAATTTACCGGCTGATTATTACTGAAGGTAATTCAACGATAAAAACATTGAATTTGCCAAGAAATGAAATATTCTCTCTTAAAAGCCGTGCTTCACTATCCTGCACGACCGTGCGATCGACTTGTGCGAAATAAAAATTTAACTATGTAACAGACTTTTTGGCAATTCATGCTATTTGGAAAAATTTATAAAAGTGTACATAAATTGATACATAGTTACAATGCAAATTACTTATTGAGTTGAGCTGAGAGTTTTTTGGGGCGTGAAAAAGAGGACAGTGTTTTGACTGTTACTTTATTCGCTGGAACTGTAACAAGAAAAGAAAAAAAAAATTTTTTTTGGACACTAAAAAAACAAATCTGCAAATTTGATTAAAATGTTGTGAACGCATAATTGGTTATAAACCGTTTATTTAATTATAATGCACATTCATAAGCCATATTATTCTTGGTACTTTAAATGTTTATATGCAAACACATATCTAAGATAAGATTTCAGGTAAAATTTTAGGTTTTTCGTCTTGCCGTACTTTTGGTCGTTTTTGTTTCCTACTGAGTGCAATTGTAGTTTATTCTTCTCTTACCGTACCTTTCTCAAAAAGTACGGGATCACACTTAGTGTGGCACCATTTTTAATCTAGTGTCTCAAGTCGGTCGGAGTTCTATGAGATATTTTGTAGATGACTCGTGGGATTGTAAAGGGTAGTGAATTAAGATAGCCTTGTGTCCAACAAGCTCATTCGCTCAGTTTTGACAAGAACCTCTGATCAAACCCATTTGAATTACATAGGTTTGATAAGAGATTCTTGTCAAAACTGAGCGAATGAGCTAGTTGGACACAAGTCTAAATTAAGATCTTAATTAAACTGACTGGTTATTAAAACTGCATACACTACAAAGGAAATAACAACAAAATATAAACAAAAAGTGTTACACAATTTATATAAAGCCTAACAATAACGAAATCGAGGATTTAGTTAATATGGCAACTAAATTCGGTTTTATTTTTGGGGACTTAATTCATTAATAGCGAGTCCTAATTCTCAGAGCAAATAAAGTCGTAAGACTTCGTGCACGAAAATATTTCAAAAAAAGTGATTTTTAAAAAAGGTCCGAAATTATACATCTGATCAATTAGTGTTTGAACCAAACTAATCGAGTTTAAATGGGTTTTTGCAAACATATATTTACCTTGAATTAGAACCGGGGTTGTTTTGGAAAAAATTGTAAATGGCTTTGACCATAGTTTTCAAAAACTAACCATCTCTTTATATATAAAAACCACGTCCATCGCCACAAACCAGTTCAAACCCGGTTTATGCGTTGAAGAGATTTCTTGAACGAAAAAGCGAACTAACCAAGAGGGTTTTTCAAACTTAGATTTACTGTCAATTGAAACCGCTTCGTACGGGTAGAATTCGAGAAATATCAAAAAATTTAAGGAAACATTTTTTTTCAAAACGGTTTTTTCAACAACTTTTATCTAACTCTACTGATTGACTCCACAAAATAATCAGCTCCTGACATTAAAAAATCTCGTCGATCGCCATTAACATTACTCGCCTATGCCCACTTTTTTTTACTTTATTTATTAACGATTTTCCTTCCGTTTTTGAAAACTCAAATATACTTATGAACGAGGTCTGATCAAAAATGAACCGTTATTTTAAATTTTTTCACTATCTTGTCCCCTTCAAAGTAATCCCCCTCAGATCTAACACACTTATGCCAGCATTTTTTTCCAATCCTCGAAACACTTCTGAAACGCCAAGAGGTTCTGTTTCGATTTATCTTTTATCTCCTCAATCGTAGCAAAACGACACCTTCATCGGTGTCTTCAGTTTTGGGAAGAGAAAAAAGTCACCGGGGCCAAGTTCTGTGAATACGGTGGTTGAGGCATGATAACGGTTTTGTTTTTGGCCAAAAAGTCACGCACAAGCATCGATGTGTGTTCCAAAATTTAGTAATTTTGGAACAATCTTAGCTGCCGCACGTTTCATGCATAAAACATCCGTAAAAATTGCTTGGCATGAGACGAACGTTATCCCAACATCATCAGCAACCTCTCTGATAGTGATTCGACGATTATCCAAAATAATTTTCTTCACTGCTTCAATGTTTTCATCGGTTGTTGACGTGCTCGGGCGACCAGGACGACCATCGTCATTGACATCTTCTCGGGCTTCCTTAAACCGGTTATGAAGTAAAGTTATTCTTATCGTTTGATTCTATTGATCAACAGTTGCGTCTCCAAGCTGACATTACACTTAACCGCTTGGTGCGCTAATAATTTAATGGACCTAAATGTGAAAAAGTGCAAATATATGATTTTCTCAAGAACAACTCCAATCAACGGACTCTATAAAATGAATAATGCTGTTCTTGACCTAGTGGATTCATTTAATGACTAGGGAGTTATTTTAGATAAAAAACTGGACTTCAGGTGCCATATAACTTCGACGATTAACAAAGCTACTGATGTTCTGGGTTTTATTAAACGCTGGGCTAAGGAGTTCTCTGACCCTTACACAACCAAGATGTTATTTACTACTTTAGTTCGCCCAATACTTGAATACGGATCTGTTGTATGGGACCCACAATATCTTATACATTCAAATAAAATAGGTTCAGTACAAGTGCATTTCTTATTATTTTGTCTTCGTGGTCTTCCTTGGAAGTCTAATATTAGATTACCATCTTACGAGAGACGCCTAGGACTTATTAAGCTCCCAACCTTAAGGAGCCGTCGGCAAATGCTAAATTTTACATTTCTGCTGAAATTAATAAACGGCTGCGTCACATTTCAATTTCTCCTGAGCAAAATAAACTTGAATATACCCAATCGTCAAGGTATTATAGCTTCTTGAGAATTAAGTTTTATAGTACAAACTATAGTAACTTCGATCCCTTTCGGAGACTTTGCAGTGATTTTAATAGACTTTACCCTTGTATCGATTTCAACAAAAGTATTGATGTCGTAAAAAATTATACAATTTTACATCTTAACTCATTACAAAATTGATTATAAATAAATTTTTAAAAAGCTTTATCGATTCAATTTATATATGTACTTATCATTTTGGAAACATTGTTATATTTAAATTGTATCAGTTTGTAAGAATTTATCCATAGACTAAATTAAATAAATAAATAAAACAGAAGATAAAGATCGGTTAATGCTTTCGTGAGTTATCGTGAATGAAGAAACTCCACGTTACGATGTGGTAGAGTAGCGGTTTCTATAAGTAGAAATGCTCTATATAGCCAGCGCATGTTATATATATTCAGCGAAATAATCTCTGGTGATACCGAGACAGTACGATCTTTAAATTCGTCGTATATTTTATATAAAAAAAAAATATATAATCACTCATTATTTTTTATAAATTAAGTAATTTCAACAAATAAAAGTTTATAAATTATTTAAAATTTCTTGAACTAACACGAGAAAAAAAATTGTTTATATACAATTAGAAAAATCAAGTGCAAATTAATTTTCTAGTTATATCTTTAGTTTAAGGAGGTCTAATAAAGCTACCTTTTAGAAAAATAATTTAACATGAATCTTTACGATTTAAGAGACTGTTTTCTTTAGTTTTTATAAATCTTGATTTGGATAAAATTCCTTCACTTATTAGACGTTGGATAAATCGAATGGTGGGATCCTTTCCTTAATACGCAATATCTAATTTCTCAGTTCTTTTCTGGATTTCCCTAAACATATAAAATATGGCAATTATGCCTTTAGAATTTTGCTATAATTTTTTAAAGCTTTAACATTTCTAATTGTTTCGGTTAATTTTTTTATTAGGCCATCTGACGTGTAGTCTGCTATGGACTATTCTGCCACCAAACTGGGGAGTTTGCTAAACTTAACGGCTGTTGTAATTTTTATGCTGCAAATTTAATCACTATGATGATAAAAAATCGTGTTGTAGAAATCAAAGTAAATAGACACTTATTACAATTTTTAATAAAAACTGTCAACAGTAGCGAACTAAAACCTCAAATAAATTTGTCATTTAAGCGCTTATTATGAGTGCTTCGCTGTTAAGACTATGGATATTTTTTGTTCGACCTTTTGTGTATTTTTTGATTTGTGTTTTTCAGAATTTCAACGTGTTATCATTATTTTTTAGCGACGTCGATAATTATGGTTTGGCAGCAGAGAATATAAAACTGTGTTGACGTTTTTGTTCAGTAAGCGAACATCTCCTCCACATTGGGTAAAATACTTTGAAAAAATAAATCTCTTCAGGAAGCTCATAAATTACTTCATCTAAATTGCGGTCAATATAGTCGGCCTAGAGAGCAAGCAACACATGCAGTTATTGATAATTTTTGGAAAAGAAATGTGCGAGTGGAAAGTGAACAATCAGCGGTCCATATTTCTTTCAGAATTAGCAACCAGATGCCATTATGCTAAGAAGCTTGTGTTAACGACGTTTATTTTCAACCAGACGGCACAACTTGCTATTCAGAGCGCCTATTAAGCCGGAAATCACATTTAAAAAATTAAATTATCTTCCATATTACTTCAAAAAAATTCATTCCAACAATATTTTTTATCTTATATTTTAAATTCTCATGCAGCTAGAAAACGCCCGATGTGTCGTTATAAATATGTTGTTAAAAGTATAATAGTATATTAAGCTTTTCAGGATTCTGGAGGAGAGCGCTGGTTGAAAGGTACTTTCGGTGCAGTACTCGTACATTGCAAAAAACATAACATCTATGTATTTGTTCATACACCAACGAAGAGTTAAATGCCCTCCTAATATCCAACGTTAATATTTTTATTACGATTCATTTTGTAATCGGTCCACTTTGGTATAGTTTTATTGGGATTCTTCGGCGATATATAACATCGGTTATTTTTCCCCCTTCCATATTACGAAAGAGAAAATTGACTACTGCCATGTGTGCAAGGGTCTTGTTTGCGAATGCTGTGTGTGTCCAAGTGTGTTTCTTGAGATTTTATTTGGTAAACGTGCTCGGAATTATAGTTGGAGTGCAAAATATTGCCACTTAAAGGCAAACAAGCGAGACTTCAGACCAAAAACAAAGTGCAAAAACAGGAAACCAAAAATACTCACACACCCATACACTGTAACAAAATGAAAAATAAAAAAAGAATGTGGAAAGAAGAAAGGAACAAACCCAAGAACCCTTTTTAGTTAAATACGGATATTTGCAAACGCGTTTAAATGGCATATCTGTGTTTATTTAATGTGTGTGTTAAAACCTGTGTGCGTATTAGTGAGTTCAAAACGCCCAGTTGGCCACATCTTTAAGATATCTTTAAAGGCGGCTACAAGATAATAGTAGGTCGCAAAACACAATCACCTCCATACAAATCGTCGACGGAATTGTCGCTCAGATTGTCCACAAAAAAATTACGAAAGACAAAACGTACGACATTGTTGTCATATAGGCACGAACGGCGATTTCCTTTTAATAGTCGATTAGAAAACCCAATTGACAGGCGACATGTCGTGCATTCCTTGTCGACGACAATGTTGGTGTGACGATTTTGCCAACTGGCCGTCTATGCTCTGTGCGTGTCTGCATGTGTAAGCAAATATTTAAAATATGTGGGTGGTATTGGTGGTCAGGATAACACAATCTAAAACTGAAACTTAAATTGTATGTTTATAAATACTTAAGCAACAACGCTGTCACATGACCTCATGTTTTGGAAATTTTATTTTTCAAATGACTTTCCTCACGCTCGAGTGCACGAGAGCGCAAAGAAAAACTTTTTAAATTTAAAATATTTTAAACCTTTCTTGATACTTAGCTGAAATTTGATACATATTTATTACAATCATTTTCAGCTTTTTCCATTTATACGATTTTGTGTGAACACCATTTTGTCAAATTGATAATTTACCCTGCACATTTAGAAGTTTAAACTTGTTCCTTTCAATTGTGACCTTTTTCGAAGAAAAGTTTCGAATATTTAATAAGTGCCATAAATTTTTTATTCAATTTCTATTTTGACATAAACTTTTCTCTATGTTTGTTTTGGTACAATAATGGTCTCCCCAAATTACGTTGTTATAGTACATGAGTTTACTTTGGCCATTGCCAGCTTAAGTAGATATTTCAGATATAAAAATGTATATTTTTGGATTTTTTCGAAAGTTGAAAATTTTTTATTGAAATTATAAAATCTTAAATATATATTTAACATTGAATAGTAGAACTAATGCAGGAATTGCAGTTACGGTTATCATGAACAAAAATTTCTCTTTTTACGAAGTGCTGCAAAGTAATAAAAATTGAGACAAGTTATGTCATAACTTTATTTTCGTGAAAACAATGTACATACGAGTATGTATAAATGAACAACAGTTGCAATGCAAATTGATATTAATGGCAACCAATCCAGAAATTTAATGCATGTTTTTTTAAAATCAGATAGATCCTATTCAATTAAAAATTATCATTTGGTTCCGGTAGAAATATGTTTTACACAGGAAAGGCATTCAGACTTAATAAACACCAAAAATAATTTTTTTGTGTTAATGTCGGCTGTTTTTTAGCTGCATGATATCTTTTGCAAATGACATTTTCATAGCTCCAAAAGGAAGGAATTGGAGGGTATATTTACTTTGTCATTCCGTCTGTAATATATATATTCTTTATCAGTGATAAAATGTAAGACGATCTGGAAATGTCCGTCCGCCAGTCCGTTCGTCTGTGGAAATCACGATTTGTTCCAAACGAGACAAACACTTGAAATATGGTATAGATCAGTGGTGGGCACCGTCAATGAATTGGAAAATTGTGTATGTGTTGAGCTTGCGAAATGAGAGATAATGGTGCATTATATATTTATAGTATAATTTTATATATATATTATATTTATAGTATAAATTTTATACATAAGTAGCAATATTTTCTAAGTTGAAAAAAAACGTTGATTACGTAAAATTATTAATTAAAAATAAAACTTATTCTAAGTAAACAGTCAAATGAAACAAATTAAAAAAGATAGGGCAATAGATAATATGTTATAATACGTGAAGAATCTTTTTGAGCTAATCAGGCCTAACGCATTCAATGTTAATAAAAAACTTTATTACATTGTTCCCCAACCACTGCTTTATCAGCCCATGTTATCGACCATAAACATTCTGTGGATTTTGACAAAGTCAAAATTCTAGATGGAGAGAAGATGGAAAGAAAATGATATACTCGTACATACATACTATCGAAAGCTTACGCATACAACAAAAGATAGAAAGAACTATGAATATAAAAGAGGATACCGATAATATTAATGCTAGCTATATTGTTGGTATAAAATAAAAAATGAACTGCCATATCAACTCTTAACCTCGACTCACTGCTTGAGGTATACACTTGTTGATTTGATTAATTTTTACATTGTGACTTAAACTCTTTTTAATTGGACTTTAATTGTTAAAAACAATAACAACATATATGTATTTAATGTAGTACAAACCGCAATATTGTGAGTATAACTCTATTTTTATAAGAAATAATGTTTTAAATTGTATCTAATGTATGTTTTAAAATTTAAATAACCTGAAAAAGTCAACAAAATTGACGAAACGTTGGGAAAATATGTAATAAAGTTTTTTTATTAACATTGAATGCGTTAGGCCTGACTTCACGTATTGAAGTTTATGCAGTTGGCCAAAAAAGTCTAAAAACACATAATTTGTTATTTTCCATTCAAGAAAAAAAATAACATAAAAGAATGGTTGCTTGCTGGAGCATAACACTGAATATTCGCAACAACAAAAATATATACATATGTACGCAGTTTGGTGTAGGTATCAAACTTCATAAGCTCTGATATTTGTCGGCATGGAAGATCATATTCATATGGGATACATATTCAAAATATTTTTGATAAGATTTTACACAGATAAATTTTTGATAAGATTTTACACAGGCTCATTTAGCCGAACGTTGAAATCGTAAATGTGAGCTAAGTGTAATTATTAGGTAAATGTAAATGTTGCTACACTTATAGAATGCTTAAAATCGTGTCATTTGTTTTTGACACAAACAAACAATATATAAATATTTATAAAAACAAAATAATAAAAAATTCCCAAAATATTGTGTTTCTTGTAAGCTATATCGATTGAGTGTATTTAATAAAGAAAATAATATAAAATAATGGATGTGGAAGATATGTTTATCACAAAAAATCTGATGCGCATCACTTTCAAAAATAAATACAATAAAACTCTATACAACTGTTTAAAACATTGATGGCACTTTAATATTTTTATGTTATTGGCGTTCGTGTTGAAACAGTACGCAAATTAATTAAATGGTACAAAGAGGCATCAGAAACCCCAATATACACAACTAATAGTATAATGAGTCATTCCTTGTCATAAGGTTAATAAAATGGGCACATTTTGTTCCATATTACAATATATATTATATGTTTTTTTATTTAGAAAGTTAAACATATAAAATGCGTATATCATGTCCTTATACATATTTATCAACTAAACATATCAAAAGAGAAATAAGTACCAAAAGAGGTCTTTTGTGCACCAACGTTCGGCTAAATGAACCTTAAGTGTATTACTAAATTAGGAGAATTAGTGTAGTCCGTTATTGAAAAAAAAATTGTATAAAAGGCATTGTATGTATATTATCATGACTGAAATTATTTGGTGACCAAATATTCTGGAAAAATATATAAAAAAATGTGCAAGCATCCGCCTGATATTCATTCGTGACTGTCTCATCGACGACTAAAATAAAGAGGGTAAGAATACGTGTGAATGATCTCAGCACAATTGTGCTAAGAAACGTCCAAGGCGAATGGCGATTGTGATGGCGATACTGAAGAGTTTGACAGCCCGTGAGTTTTGCCTTGGTATCAGCTGATCGACATTTTCTGAATTAAGGCCACCTAGTAGTGAATTTGCCTTGTAAACGTCCGTGTCTGGTATAGATATATTTTGAAGGACAGCACAGGTGAAGTTCGTAACAGGGAAAAAGTTCTCCTAAGAAGGACTAAGCCAACCTCTAAAGAACCACACTATTTTTTAAGTTTTATTTTGTAATTTTGTCAGGCAAATGAAAAATTTTCAAGTCAAAGAAGGTCTAAAGCATTGAACTTAAAGCCATGAAATCAGAAAAATAAATTTTGGACCCCGCCGCCTTAAGTGGGCGTTGACGTAAGATATTATATCCAAAAATAGTGTAAATATGTAGCTAACGGTATTCCTTAAGTCTACATGCCTTAAAAATTATAATTTTAAGCTTTTATGACGATGCTGAGACGGTATCTGATTGTTAAAACACATTTTTCTTTTTACTATTTACTTAAGCCAAATACCATCAAAATGTAAATTTGAATAAGAATAAAAAGATTCGACCTCGTGGAATATAACGTTCTTACTTGTTTATTATAATTTTTCACATATGTCCACCGTTGCCACGACTTACATGGTCCATACGATCGGTCCATATTTCGCTGCTATTTTTTAATAAATCTGGCCGTACGGCATCAACGATAAATTAAATGTTTACTTTCAGTGCTGTTTTGTCCCGTAAAAAGATATTCAGAGGTGTTAAATCGCCTCTTCTGGGAATAGAGTTGTCCCCAAATTGATTTTGCTATAAATCGGCTGTTAAGCGCGCTGTAAGGCTAGTTGAGCTTATAGATTAATTTTTTGAATCGAAAATTCAGTGCACATGAATCGGTAGCGGTAGCCATTTAATAACGGCAGGACCGTTAAAGCTTCAACTTCGGTACGTCTATATCTTGTTTAAGATTTATTTATTTGTTAACTTCCGCTAGCAAAATTGAAAATATTTAACAAATCGGAAAGCTACTGGTTTTACCCCGTTTTGAAGAATTAAGATTTCTACAGATCTCGACGTTTTAAGTTTAAAGCCTTTGTGACTGCACCTGAAAGGTCGTTACTTTTGTGTGTGAAAATATGTGACCCGCTTATAAATTTTAAACGGGTGAACCGAATCGGATCAAAATGGTCGCATTTCAAAGTGTTTTTTGATTTGCTGTGAATTGTAACCAGTACGGACTTGTAGATTTCGTGAAATATATGATAAACTAAGATAAAATATTGTTTCAAATGAGGGTTTTTTGGAATAACTTTTAAACCGCTTTGCCGATCGATTTCCCAGCTTTTGGCATTTAAAAACTACGTCGATCGCCACAAACCGGGTGTAAATAGGTTGGCGATATATCATGAACGAAAAAAAGAAAAAGCTCCGAAATATATATGTGATTCGACTCGGTTAAAATTAGCAGAAAGTTGCAACCGTTTTCCTTATATTTTTTAAGTATGGCCGTAATTGTGTAATCTTTTTTTTTAATCTTGGACCAGCGCTCAGGAGATGACCCTTATATATGCAATGCATTGCGCCGAAAAACGAAAACGAGGGGATAGTATTGAGAGTCAATACTTTGGTTTAGAAAAATTATTAGTACAAAATTTCAGATACAGTAGCCGCTCGGTTATATGCACATCCAGAATAGTGAACATCCAGAATAGTGAACAACAAAATTTAAACACACGGGGTTCTAAAGAGTGAACACAGCCCATCTCTATTATGTGAACAGCTTTCAACCGTTAATTTTTTTTAAATGTTTGTCTTATTGGAAGTATGTTCTTCCCCGAAATAAGTGAAAAACCTCAAACTGTTGATTTTGTTAATGTTTTGAGTGTTGAGTTGATGAGTGATTATCTTACATATTAAAAATCGGTTCTTCCCCGATATAAGCGTGTGCGTACGAATACAAAAAAGCTTTTTGAAGTCTTTAGTTGTTGTTACAAAGTGCATCGAGGATGAAGCGCAATGTGTTCACGTTACCTGAAAAAAGTGACATTTTGGATAAAGGTGCAAGCGTTACTTCTCTTGCACGCAGATATGAAGTGGCCAAGTCAACAATTTGTGCTATTAAGAAAAATAAAAATCCGATTTTAGAAGTGACTGCAAAAAGTGAAGAAAAAGTTAAAAGGAGAATATTGAGAGAAGCTGAAATGTCGTTGGAGGAAACGAAGTTATATCATTGGTTCAATCAACAAAAGCAAAATATTTAAACGACCAATTGAAATAAAAAAGTTCTATTACTGCAAGTGATGGGTGGCTGCAGAAATTTAAGCGACGATTTGGTATACGGTTTTTATAGATATCCGGTGAAAAATTATCGTCCGGAGTTTGTAGAACCTTTTAAAAAAGAACTCCATTCTTTAATAGTAGAACACAATTTAATGCATGATGAAATTTACAAAGCGGACGAAACTGCCCTATTTTGGAAACTGCTTCCAGACAAAACATACTTTTTAAGAAGTGAAAAAAGTGCACCTAGAAGAAAAACCGAAAAAGCACGTCTTACATTCCTGTCCTGTACAAATGCTTCTGGTGATAGGGAAGGCAAAACGGAGGCAATCGAAACATTCAATAAAGTTATTGCTTGGAGTGAAAATATTATATCTGATATTAATGATATTTTGGTATTGCGCAAATGCAGGGTCATGGCAAAATCTCTTGAAGCAAAAAAAGTACAAAAATATATAACAGACTTCTTTCATGTTCCTTAATTATTAAAAAACATTAAAAATAAAAGCTTAATTTAATAAAAGTCATATGAATTACTTATTTTTTTATTCTCTCGATTTAGTGAACTTCTCCATTTAGTGATCAGGCTCTGTTTGAATTAGTTCATATAACCGAGCGATTACTGTATTTATACTCTTAATTGGATTTTATTTTTCATAAAAATTTTACACGTTTTGAAAGGCAAAGCAAAGCATATTTTTCTGTACGTTGGATGGTCCTATTTGGTCATATTGTCATAAATTTGTAATATTTTAGACCAGTTTAAAAAAGTTGTTGTTGTGCTGCATACAAAAAAGTCATAATAATAGCACTCACTCAGGTATGTTTTTGTTTTGTCATAAAATAGCTCTAGAGATCTGAGTCGAACAGTTGAAAATCTTTAGGTGAGACAGCGATATTATATGATTATCGCCGTTACTTATATATGATTCACGACTAAAAAAAGGCTAAGAAAGGATTCATACTTATATATCTGTACATTAAATCACATTTTTATAACATAAAAAAATTAAAAGAGAAGTAAATCGCAAAAACTAAATATGTATATACAAGTGAAAAATCTTTCTCGTTTAACTTAAGTAGCTGACAGCCACTGAACATTTTTTCGTATGCCGCCGCATAGAAAATGTATTCAGCTCATATCAAGGCAGCAGCTGTTTTAGTTTATACATACAAATTCATTTGAATATTCCTGTGCTCCAGAAGACAAATTTAATAATATTAAATAGAAATCGAGTTTTTAGACGATTCATCTTTAATTGTATTAATTTTCTTCTGCTTTGATAACAGCTAATAACAAATGTGTTGTTATCTTATCAGCTGATAGTTGTTCGAAATACCATACTAAGTTATGACGGGTTGTTCACACTAGTCATATTTTTAGAGCTATTATTTTATGACTAATGACTTTATGACTACAGTGTGAATACCCCAATTGCATATTTTTAAATATTCTATCATCCCTTAAGAAAATGTGTTTTTGCATGTTTTCTAGAAAAGAAAAAGTCATTAGTTGCGAATATGGCTGCTTTATATTTAGAAATAATTTCGAAACGAGAAAATTTTAAAGCACTTGAACGCAACTTCAGATTTGGTAGAGTTGTACGGCTCCTGAATGAATTCATTCAATTGAATCATTCATTCAATTGAGTGAGGTGAATCTTTCACTTTACTGAGAGTTTTTAGCTCTTTTCTTTCACTTCTTTCAGTTGTTGCAGTTGATTCACTTGTTTCATTGAATCTATTTCTTTCAGCAGCTCTTTTCTTTCACTTCTATCAGTTGTTTCCTAGGCATATCTATGACAGGTAGACTCGCGGCGAAAGCGAATTAATATGGTTCTTCTTGGACTGTCAAACAGTTTCGTATGTCAAACTAGTATTTTAACATTTGTGAATGAATTGATATACATACATAGAGTTGCTAATATTTTATCACATCAGCACGTGCTACGCAATTATTAATTTTTATTTAAAATAATATCCATTAATTAAAAATATATGTATGCTCATAACGCCTTGCTCATAACTTTTTTAGGCAGTTGAAAAGAGGCGTAAAGTTTACTAGCAGAACGAAATAAGGTAGGAGTTCTTAACATGAATAGTGAAATAATTTGGCAACCCTCGCTGAATAAACGTCAGTTTTTTTCTCTTATTCGTTTGGTGGACAATAAATCTCAATTTTTTAATATAAAAAGCGTTAATTTTAATCGAAATAATACAGATTATAAATCTAGAAGTGGCAAAGTATCTGAAATTTATAAAGTATGTTGAGGTCTGGCACGCGGTTTATTAAAAACAAGAAAATAAATTGTTCTCAATTCAATTTGTGTATCAAAGAAAATGAGGAAAGCATAGAGTGCGATAAATGCAAATAAACCTCAGTTTGAGCATTTGGTTGATCATTTGGACGAAGAGTTTGTATGTCATCACTGTAATAATAATAACAGCAACAAAAATTTGTCTGCTAAAGCTGAGCTAGTGGAAATCAAAACAGAGCTAAAAAAAACTTGATCAACTGTCTCATTTAACAGAAACGATGAATTTTATGTCGAAGCAGTTTGACGATGTAATAAAGGGGATAGATGAGAACAAAAAACGAGTGGATTGTTTACAAAAGTCAAAATGTTAAAAGAATCTGTAAAGTTTCTAAACGACCAATACTTCTGGTATTGAAGCAGATGATGGTGTAGGTATCAGCTGTTGATGCAGTTTTAAAGTTTTCGAATCAAGTGGGTGTAGAAATAACTGAAGAGAATATAAGTGGTGCCTACTTTTTAAACCCAAAAAACGCTACTAATAAAAAAAACTGTGGTTGTTAAACTTAACACCAAAAAGTCGAAGGAAAAACTAATGGCAGTAAAACCGAAACTAAATGAGGATGAACAAGTAGGAGTGCTATATTCGGCTGTGCCGAATCTTAAATACCCTTCACAGATGTAATTCTTCTTTCTTGCTAAAACAGGAAGTAGGTTTAATTAAAAGATGTAACATAGTTTTAATTGACAAAAAAAAAATTAAATTTTTAAACTTCTTGGTCGCTTTCATGTACCATAAAATATATTATTTGTTCAACCCTGGAGTCGAAATTTTAATTTTTTAATATTTTAATACCAATTTTGTTATTCCTGAATTAGAAAACAGTTTTAATTAGCAAAAAAAACATCGTCAATTGCCTATTTGATTACATTTATGCAGAATAAATATTTCAATTTCCCAACCCTGGAAACGAAATTTAATTTTTTTTTACCAATGCAACTCTTAATGAGGCATGAAATAGTTTTACTTAAGAAAAACTTAATATTTGTAACCATTTTGGTCACTTTCATGTGCTACAAAATATTGCAGTTGTCCAACTCTGGAATCTAAATTTTGATTTTTTTTTAATTTTCGATACCAATTATGTTTTTTCTGAACTAAAAAATTGTTTTAATTAGTAAAAAACCGACGTTAGTTGCCTTTTTGGTTACTTATATGAATAAAAAAATTTCAATTTCCCATTCCTGAAAATTAAAAATTTTTTACCAATCTCTGTCTTCATTAGGTATGAAGTCGTGTTATTTAAGAAAAACTTAAAATTTGCAAACGTTTTGGTCACTTTCATGTACTACAATATATTGCATGTACCAAAAAAACTTTAAACTTCCCAACCCTGGAAGTGAAATTAAAATTTTTTAGTTTTATATTTAACCGATGCAACTCTTCATGAGGAATAAAGTAGTATTATTTAAGAAAAATGTACAATTTTCAACCATTTTGGTCACTTTCATTTACTATTAAATATTGCACTTGTCCATCCCTGGATTCGAAATTTTGTTTTTGAATTTTTGATACCAATTTTGTTCTTTCTAAATTATAAGACAGGCAAAAAAAAACATCAGTTGCCTGTTTGATTACTTTCACGTATAAAATAAATGCAATTTCCCAACCCTGGAAGCAAAATTTGATGACTTAAAAAATTTTTTTTTGGCCAATCCAAATCTTCATGACGTATAAAGAGGTTTTGTAAAAGACAAACTTAAAATTTTTAACAATTTTAGTTACTACATGTACTACAAAATACGGAATGGGCCGAAAAAAAATTTTAATTTTCCATCCCTGGAATTTTTTTTTCATTTTTAATAGACCATTGAGGCTTCCCAAAGCAAGAAATAGGTTTAATTTACAGACGTTAAAAAAAAGAATTGATTTTTGGTATAAATTTTGCCTTGAGAAATAGGTGTAATCTTCCCAGCTCTGGAACCATACTTCGGATCTTTCTGAATTTCAATAGCACTCTATTTAAGTTCATTTCCAATCCAACGGTCTAAGAACAAAGTCTCTAGCTCTTCTGGGGGCTTGGGAAAACCAATTTCACGTACAGACGGACGGACATCGCTCAATCGTCATCGCAATTCATAAGGATCCAGAATATATATACTCTATGGGGTCCCATGTGCATATCGAAGAAATTATATACGGAATGACAAACCTATATATACCCTTTCACTTTTTTGTGAAGGGTATAAAAAACTAAGAAAGTCTTTGTAATGAAGGTGGAAAAACAAAATAGATTTATATCGAATAAAATTGGTTTGTTGTGTTTTCTTGAATTTCAAATCCTATGGTTTGGCTTGTGTAATTCTCAATTCATTTTTGGGAGTTTATGTATAAGCTAAGAGGTTTTGTTATTTTGGAATTAGGTTAAAGTCTACTGATGATTTGGTGTAAGAACCAATGAAATGCAGTCATATAAACATACTTGACCACATAACAAAAAAAAGCGATTTTAAAAATAATTCAATTAATAATCACTTTAATGTCATATGTATTAATATCAGAAGTATATCTTCAGTTTCAAAATTGAATAGTTTCAAAACCCTTATTTCAAACTGTTTGAAACTTCCGGCAATTATTGCCGTTCAAGGAACGTGGTTTAAGCAAGATATTGTTCAAATATACAACGTACCAGGGTATAAAGCCGCTCATTGTTGCAGGGAAGATCATTATTTACATTGTACGGTGGAAACAATTTCAAGTCAGAATTTTGTTGAGTATGTGGTTCTAAGATTTTCTGATCTAGGTTAGGTTAGGTTAGCAGGTTGCTGGTAAAGGAAAGAAAAGAGAGTCCAGCCCACTTGGGTCCAATTATGTTGATCCCTTTGTGATACCTGTATTAAGGAAGAGTAAAAAGATAAGAGATGAGGAAGAAGTAGGGATAGTCGAAGTTAAGGTAAGAAATATAGTGAAGAAGATAGTAAAGAAGAAGATGGGATACATAAACCAAAAAGCTATGGTCGTGCATACACGTCCCAGGGGAGTCAGCTGCCGAACCAGCCATTGCTCCTAATAAAGAGACTCAGGTATCTTAGCCCTATTTCTGATATCTCCGAAATGTCTCCAAAGCGTGTCCTGCCCAGAGACTGCAGGCGCTGCTCCTCCAGGGCAGAGGCAGAGGAGGTGTGCAATGCTTTCCTCCTCCTCCTCATCATTGCAACTGAAGCAGTAGTCATTATAGGGAAGACTCATGCGCCTGGCATGGATCCCAAAGGTGCAGTGACCAGTAATTGTGGCCACCATATTGCGTAGATGACCTCTTGCGAAGTTCAAAAGATCCCTCGTCCTCTTAGAGTCCAGGCGGGGCCATAAGACTCTTGATATTTCGCAAGTGGATTCTCTGAACCACCTGTCCTGAGCTAATTCGAATAGTGCAGTATCAATGCGTCTCCAGCAGGATGAGAGTGGAATCCCACTTAGTTGGTCAATGTCGGCCTCCTGAAGTGTGGTTCCTCTCCCCGCCAGTTCATCCGCCTTAATATTGCCCATGGTGGTCCCATGTCCCCGCACTCAGTTCAAGGTGATGCGTGAATGTTCCGCAAGTCCGTCAAGGGCTCCGCGGCATTCCTGGACAAGTAGGGATGTGCTATACACCCCCGTAAGAGACCTTATTGCAGCCTGACTGTCGGTAATGAATTGGATGTCCCGGTTCGATATCCGATAAAACCTTAGCCACAACGCTGCCCTTTTGATGGCAGATATTTCCGCCTGTAAAACGCTACATTCATCCGGGAGTCTGAAGGACATCTCGATTCCAAAGTCTGGAATAAAGACACCCCCACCGACCCTGCCCCCCCCCCCCCCGTTTGGAACCGTCCGCAAAAATCTGTACGGATCCGTGCAATGGGGAGAACCCTTCCGCCAGAGAAAACCCAAATTTCCTACTGAGGTAGGGTACCGGAGTGCAGTAGTCGATAAGATGCGGTAGATTACCCATCGTGTCCAAAATGCTAGCATGACCCCATGGTCTATGGGTCCATGCGCCTATTGTGTCCATTCTGACTGCGGTGCGTAGAGCCAGCTTCCTAGCAGTCAGGTCCGCCGGAAGCCAGCACAGCACAGCAAAAAGCGCCCTTGTTGGTGTCGTTCTAAGAGCACCCGTTATCATAAGTGCCATTCTGCGGAGAACCCTCTCCATGTTGGATCGGTTCCTCGCCACGTCCAGTGCTTTCCACCAGACCACAATACCATAGAATAGTATAGGTTTTATCACAGTCTCTAGTATCCAATTTACCCCCTTTGGGCTTATGCCCCAGGTAGGGCCAATTGCTCTCCTACAGACATAAATTGCCATCGAGGCTTTCTTCACCCTTTCCTGGACATTAGAAGTCCATAATAGCTTACTATCAATCACAACACCCAAGTATTTGACTTTATCCGAGAGGTCCAATGTAATGCCATTCAGTCTTGGGGGATGAATGAGGGAATCTTGTACCTTCTCGAGAAGAGTACCAGTTCCGTTTTTGTAGGGTTGACGCTGAGTCCGCTTCTCAAACACCAATCGTTAACCCCTTTTAGTGCTGTCTCCAGCCTCCGTGACATAGTGCCAAGATGGAAACCCGATATTGCCACTGCAACATCATCTGCATATGCAACAGTCTTAATATCCATGGTCTCCAGACTTCTAAGCAGCAGATTCATCGTTACATTCCACAATAAGGGTGACAGCACCCCACCCTGCGGTGTTCCCCTGTGGGCCCTCCTGGTGATGGTGGCTGTACCTAAGGTGGAGGTAATAATTCTGCGTGAGAGCAAATTTTCAATAAGCCGAATGGTCGTCCGGTCAATACCCAGCTCGCCTAGAGCGTGAATAATTGACATCGGATCAATGTTGTTAAAGGCCCCTTCAATGTCCATGAAGGCGGCCGTAGTATACTCCTTGTGCTCCAGGGACTTCTCTATATGTCCCACGAGCGAGTGAAGGGCAGTCTCAGTCGACTTGCCTTTGGTGTAGGCATGCTGAGACGCGGAGAGGAGAGAGTGATCTATGGATGTTCTTATGTGAACATCTATAACCCTCTCCAGTGTTTTCAAAAGGAAGGATGTCAGGCTTATGGGTCTGAAATCCATCGCCTTAGTGTGCGAAGTCTTCCCTCCCTTAGGAATGAAGATCACGACGCATTTTGTCCAGTTTGTTGGAATATATGACCAAAGGATACAAGCTTTGTATATAGCTAGTAGCCATGGAACTACGAGAGCTGCGTTCCGTTGCAGGTCCGCGGGTATAATGCCATCCGGTCCTGGAGATTTGAACGGATGGAAACTATTAATGGCCCAGCATATCCTTTCCGCATCCATGTCAATGGAAGCAGAAGGCTGGCTGTGTGAAGGGTATACCTGCGGTATTACCACATCAGATTGGGAACCCGGGAAGTGGGTGTCCATAAGAACCTCTAACGATTCGATACCATTAGTGGTCCAGCTGCCGTCATCCTTGGGGATGTAGCCGGGTATCGACGGCTGTTTGGCTAGGATCCTACGCAATCTGCATGTCTCGGAGGTAGATTCTACACTGGTGCAGAAGCTCCTCCAGGTCTTGCGTTTTGCGTTCCTGACCTCATTCTTGAATCTATTCAAGGAGGCTTTATAGAGTGTCCAGTTTCCCGTTCTCTTTTCCTCGTTGAAAAGCTTGCGGCAGTTCCTCCTGGTGACTGCTATATCATCAGTCCACCACGGAGGTCTTTGCTTGTTACGCTGTACAGATGGCCTACAAGATAGGCCTGTGGCCATCTCAAACGCATTCGTCAGTGTGTCCACTGCCTTGTGAATGTCCGCAGCTTCCCCTATGGTTGGCGGATGCGCAATAGAATTGGTGAGGATAGAGCTCTGTTCCTCCCAATTTGTTCTACGTCTGTTGACGCACAGTCTTATGCTACTACCTAAATTGCCAACCGCAAAGGTTAGATAGCGATGGTCCGAGAAGGAACAGTCAGAGGAGACCTTCCAATCTCGTATTAAATTAGCATGTCTTGCACTTATAAGTGTTATATCTAACACCTCCTGTCTGTTTGATACGATAAAAGTTGGTTCTGAACCCTGATTTGACACCACTAGTTTGTTTTCTAGAATGAAATCAAAGATACACTCACCCCTTTCATTTGTATTTGTGCTGCCCCAGATATGGTGGTGCGCATTTGCGTCGGCTCCAAGTATTATGGGAGTGCCTTTTGCATTTGCAACCTGAACCAAGTTGCGGACCAGTTTGTTTGGAGGTGGGCCCTGGTGATCGTGGGCCATATAGCAGGAGGCAAACCACACGGAGGTTTGTCCTGTCTCCCAGGCTGCAGTCACCGTGTCTTCATCACTATAATTAGATAGAATGAAGATATTCAGGTTGGCTTTCGCTAGAATGCAGGATCTAATGTTTTTTTCATCATTACCTGAGTTTTTGGCATACAGCAGTTTGTAGCCCTTTACGCCGAGACCAAGACTTTTGCCTTTGGAGGTCCATGGCTCCTGGATCAGCGCGATATCCTCTCCGCTCTCAGAGAGCCGGAGGGTCAACGCAGCAGAAGCTGCCTTGCAATGGTGAAGGTTGATTTGGATAACCTTCGCCATTTTAAATATCCGGGTCATAGTTGACGACGATTTCCGCGACCTCTGGATTTGGGATCAGAATCGCGTTCTCGTCTTCCGCGAACTCCAGTCTCTCCAGGAGGTCTCCAAGCAGACATGAGTCTGCTTGGGAACATCCCGAAGTTACTGATTCCGCGGTGTCGACTATGCCCTCCATTTCGGTAGCCTTGGCTGACCCTTGCGACCCCTCCGTTCGGTCGGGGTTTTCGGGATCGGGTTTGTCATCACCCCGGTATATACGGAGCCTGATGCCCATGAACCCATAGTACACCAGGCCCTGCCTACCCCGGAGTAGACACAACCTCTCCTTATTCAGGACCACGATCGCCTTCCTACGCGCAACTACCGGCTCAAAAACCTTTACTATCCTCTAGTTACAGGTAGGTAGGTCTGGGTTTCCTCTCCGGAAGATGTCCAGAATTTCCGCAGGGTCGTGTGGTTCAGCCGGAACGATCGCAATTGCTATCGGTCGGCGAGGAATGTCGCTGACCGAGATCCATTCCAACCTCGCTCCGGAACACACTTCCCCTAGGGACTCAATAAGGTCCTTTAGTTGTGATGTCGACGGCTCGTCCCTACATAAGACCAGTTTGCCGTAGCCCTGGAACCACCCGGCATCTGTAAATTGCGGCGAGTGCCCTTGAATCCCCTCTGGATTCTGCAGGTAGACATTCAGTAATCTTTGACAGATCAATCCCCATTTTTCGTGGTTGATTGAGCCGTCGCTGTTACTGCGGTCAACAATAGCCCTTACCAGCGGGTTTCTTGCAACTTCGCTGTAAGGCCTATTTATAACCGTAGCCTCCTGCCTGGGTCGCTTGCTCGATGGCTGCGTTTTTTTTCTGCTGTTGGGGCTCTTCCGCTGAGCGTTGCCTTTTCGGCGCTGAACTAGTGAACGCTTCAGCATTGGAGCCGCTTTGGGCAGCCAGACGGGCCTTGGCCCATGCCAGCGCGGATTTCTCCTCACTGGTTAGGTCCTTGGCTTGTTTTTTGCCTAACTGCTAGATATGGCGTCGAGCAGCCCGCTCTTCAGCGAAGGCTTTCCGCGCATCGAATTGTCGATTGCGCCCTTTCTTATCATTTAAGACAGCTGCTCGTGCCTCAGCTGTGTTTGAGGCAGCCGGTGCAGCTGCTGATGTGGTTTTGGCGGGTGCTTGTGGCACTGCTGAATTTACTCCAGCTGGCGCACCCACCGATTTTAAAATTGGTGCTTGTGGCACTGCCGGAGTTTTTCCGGTTGGCGCACTTTTACTGGCTTTAGCCTTTGCTGCTGCAGATGTACTTGGGCTTACGTCCAAGGACACGCTGCGTTGCAATCTAGCCTTCGCTAGTGGGAGGGCTAGCGGTTTATTTAGTTTTGTTTTTGTTTTTGTGTCAATTTTGTTCCCACGAGTTGCGCGTAACAGGTGGACCACCCACCGCAGTGACGGCATGCCGTGGGTTAGGCAACTATTTTTGGTTACAACCGACCCGTGCCCTGGCGTCGGAGGGGAGCTGTTAGGGACTAGTCCTCTTTAACCACTAACTAGCCATTCAGGTTCTCGGCACTGCTACCAACCACCTTAACCTTACAAGTGGTGTAGTTTGGGCCGCGGGCCCCAACCAGGATTTCCTACATTCTAGAGGAGCATCATCCATGTCTAGAACGGTCCACGACCAACAGCAACTTGTGCAGCGTATCAGAAGAGGCACCATGTCGGTCTCCCCCTATCCGCCACCTGGGGACGCGTCCGATGGGAGACTACAAGACTCCAGCACGGACTGATCTGATCTAAAACTTGATGGAAAGGATTTCATTTTTATTTCTTTTTAAAAATCGCAAAAATGTAATAATAACAACTTTTTGGCGTTTATTGAAAACTTATTATCTGTTTATGGCAGAAGTTATTGTATTTTGGTCGGTGATGCGAACATTGATTTATTAAACTCAAATACATCTAGAGAACTTATTGATACCCTGCAAAGTTTTGATTTTAGAAATTGTCATGACCTAATTACACGTCAAAGTAGTGGAACATCAATTGATAATGTTTGAGTAGTGACTTTTAGCTAATTGACCAAAAATTCATCTTTAATGTAATTAAAAATTCCTTTTAAATACAGTTTTTTCCCGACGTTTCGTAGATTCTTTGTCTACTTTTTCAAGGGAACGTCTATTTAAATCAATAAAAACTTTTATGAATATACAATATTTATGGATATTTTTATATATTACTTACAGTTGTAGGAAATTAAATAACATTTTAAAAATTGTGTTAATTATAAATAGTTTAACATAATTAAAAATTTGTTTGTTCAAAATTTTTTTGTCAAAAAACCACTTTACACATCTTAGAAAGCTTTCGTATAAAATTTAACTAAAGTATACTTAAATTTTATTCGTTTAGAACCACCCTGTAATTTGCGTTAATATTATCCGTGTCTTCTTTTAAATTCATCGTTTTGTTTATTTTCTGTTGTATCCGTAAGCTTTCAATTGTGTATCTCTTTTTCGTGATGTTCTCTATGTCCAATATTTTAACATTATCAATGTCAGCTGCATGTCCAGTTTGTATCATATGTTGTGCCAATGCCGTTGTCTCTTTTTTCCTTGTGATATCCAGTTTATGTTCTCCCATCCTCGTTTTCAAACTTCTTTTTGTTGTGCCAATGTAAATAAGATTACAATTATCATTATTTCCACCTTTACATAGTATTTCGTATACAACATTACATTTTTGTTCTTTTGCTATTGGTGTTTTTGTTTTTGAGAATATTGTGTTTATTGTTTGATTTGGTTTATATGCAAAACATATGGTGGGTGATTTTATTGTTTTTCTTATTGTTGTATTATCAATAAGATTAGGTATGTACGGTACGCTGTAATATTTTCTATTTTGTGTTGTAGACGTTGTGTTGTCATTGTGTAGGCTTGTATATATTGGTTGGTTTTGTGAATTTTCGATTAATAACTTACTGATATCTGTGGGAAAACTATTTTTCTTTAATGTTTCGAATATTATGCTTTTATTCTTGTTGTGAAAATGTTTATCACTGATTTGAAAAAACTCTTCTGATAAAGCTTTTTGCGGTATTCATTATTTGGCTTTTGGGCTGGTTGGTGTGGAAATTCATTATTCTTCCAGAATACGTATCTTTAGCAAACCAGTCGAAAACGATTTTATTTTGTACTCTATGTAACATTGTGTCTAAGTAGGGAATTTTTCTATTATTTTCAATTTCCATGGTAAATTGAATCTTTTGGTGGTAATTATTAAGCGCTGTCAGAATGGCATCCTTATCTTCACGTTTTTTGACTGCTAGGAAGTCATCTACATATTTAACGATATATTTAATATTAACGTTATTCTTTCTTAATATATCTAATGTGCTGTCCAATAAGTTATCAAGAACTATATCTGCTATTGTTGGGGAAAGAGGGTTCCCCATGGGCATTCCAAAAATTTGCTTATACGTTCTTTCGCCATATATAAAATAATTATTTTCGTTTAAACAAAATTTAAGTATATCCAAAAAATTCTTTCGTGTTATTTTTGTAATTTGTTGGATTTCGTCCCATTTTCCCATAATGTTTCTAATTGCCAAATGTGTAGGGATGTTAGTAAAAAGAGAAACAACATCAAAAGAAACCAATATTTCATTTTCTTCCAATTTAATGGCTGCCATTTGTTCTTTAAGTTGCATTGCATTAGTGATATTGTATTTATCAGAAACGGTTTTCCTTAAAATGGTTCCCACGTATTTTGATAGTTCATAGCAAGGTACTTGCATTGATGATACTATTGGCCTCAGGGGTGTATTAGGTTTATGTATTTTAGGTAATCCGTATATTCTTGGGGCTGTAGCTGCTGAGCGAATTAGTTTTGATTTTTGCCAATTATCAATACAGCCATTTTTGAATAATTGTGATACTATTTTGTTATTTTCTCTTAGTAATTTATTTGTTGGATCATCTCTAATTATTTTATATGTATCTTTGTCGTTAAGTAGTTTAGACATTTTTGTTTCATACTCCTCCTTATACATTAACACTGTTTTGTTACCTTTATCAGCTTGGGTAATAATGATGTTATCATGTCTTTTTATAAAATCCCTTGTTTCTCTAAATGCCGACAAAATGAGTTTTTCACGTTCCGTGTTTCGGATGTTTTTCTTAAAAATACTAAGTCTATTCGCTAATTCTGGACATGCAGCTGACATTGATAATGTTAAAATATTGGACATAGAGAACATCACGAAAAAGAGATACACAATTGAAAGCTTACGGATACAACAGAAAATAAACAAAACGATGAATTTAAAAGAAGACACGGATAATATTAACGCAAATTACAGGGTGGTTCTAAACGAATAAAATTTAAGTATACTTTAGTTAAATTTTATACGAAAGCTTTCTAAGATGTGTAAAGTGGTTTTTTGACAAAAAAATTTTGAACAAACAAATTTTTAATTATGTTAAACTATTTATAATTAACACAATTTTTAAAATGTTATTTAATTTCCTACAACTGTAAGTAATATATAAAAATATCCATAAATATTGTATATTCATAAAAGTTTTTATTGATTTAAATAGACGTTCCCTTGAAAAAGTAGACAAAGAATCTACGAAACGTCGGGAAAAAACTGTATTTAAAAGGAATTTTTAATTACATTAAAGATGAATTTTTGGTCAATTAGCTAAAAGTCACTACTCAAACAAATTAAGAAACTGGCCATAAGAACATTTTTATCAATTGATAATGTTTACTCCAATATGTATAGACCAATAATAGTTGATTCTGTTAATTGAGAACTAATGATTTTGAATTAAAAGATATTTTAAAGTGTGACTACGGAAATTTAAAACGTACTTTACAAGATGAATTGTCTAATTTTATCTGCACTGGTAACTCGTCAACTGACACTTCTAATCTGACTTCATTAATTAGAAGGGCTATTGACCATTCCACTGTAATAACCCGTTTCAATACAAATAAAAGAGATAGAGTAACGCCATGGATAAATGGTAATTTAAAAAAACTATTTGCTATTAAAAATAGTCTATTGGAGCAAAGACGTAAAAGGCGTGATATTATAATTGAAACAAAATTAAGAAAGATTAGTAATGTAATAAAGATAGCTCTTAGGGCATCTATGAATAACTTTTACGTTGTTTAAATAGGAAATTTTAATACTGATCCTAAGAAGACTTGGAAATTTATTAATGAAACTCTTGGGAGGGATAAAGAAAAGGATATTTCTATTGTTAATGTGAACGGGGTACATGTTAAAGACGATGTCAGGAAAGCTGAGATTCTCAAATCCAATTTTTTACAGTCTATTGATGCTATAAAGCAACAAATTGCTCAATCACCATTCGGATTCGTGTAACGGTTTGAGGACTTTACCAACGCTTTACAACAGATTTTGTTTCGATCATAACTCTTTGGGTGAAATTGAAGAAATTATTTTAAACCTTTCTCCTGGGAAAAGTTGTGGCCATGACAATATTTATCGTAATGTATATATACACTGTTCAAATACTATTTCGCCGATTCTTGTAAGTATTTTCAATAATATGATTGATAACGCAGATTACCCTGACATCCTAAAAATACATAAAATAATCCCTATTCACAAAGTAAATAAAGCATTGAATGTGGATCAGTAACGTCCTATATCTATACTTCCAATAATTAATCAAATTTTTGAACGCTTAATATACAATCAAATTATCACTTTTTTCATGCAGCATAATTTGTTAAATGAGTTTCAGTATGGTTTTCGGAAGGGTTGCGGCACTGAAGAGGCTACTGTCAATGTACAAAATTATATTTGTAAGGGTCTGGACGAACGTTACAGTGCTGTTGGAAGAGTATTTTACGATTTATCCAAAGCTTTTGACCTGATAGATCATAACATATTATTGCAGAAGTTGAAATACTATGGGTTAAATGGGCAGAAGTTTTCTCTTATGCGGAGTTATTTAACAGATAGAAGACAATTTGTTCAAATTAAGGGAAAGTCTAGTACTTCAGAAACTGTTATTCATGGTGTTCCTCAGGGAAGTGTTTTAGGTCCCTTGTTATTTGTAATTTACATTAATGATTTAAAGAACCTGGAGTTAACGGGAAAGATGTTCCTAAACCGTGTAAGGAGAGGGACTCTGCATTAATTTCTGAATATGTTCGTATAAATTAACTTTTTTTAAATCATGCTAAAACCAAACTTATAAGATTCAAGCCGCGCTCTGGTTTTAATAACGATTTTAGTATTTTTGTTGATGGCAAGGAGGTTAAATAAGTTCCATCTGTTGAATATTTCGGTGTTACTTTTCGGGGTAACCTTACGTGGGATCAACATATATATCTAAAATTTCCCCTGCTTTGGGCTTACTTTACAAATTCGAAAACAAGTTTGATATAAATACGAAATTTTTAATTTTCCAGACTTTAATTCAAAGCCATTACAATTATCTTACTTTACTGTATGGATTCAAGAAAACTACAGAATTTAAATCACTTCAGAGGATGCAAAATAGAGCACCGAAGACCGTGGCAAATTTACCTATTCGATTTTCAACCGTTACCTTGTACAGGGATGTATTTCCCACTGTTTTGGCAATTCACGGGCTTCACAAATTGCAACTGTTAACTTACGTTTTTAAGTGCCTTAATGGTATTGGACATCATACTATACAATTTTCGCAAAATCAAAACATTTTCAACACTAGAAATAGGGACAATTTAAGAGTAGCCTTTTGCCGATCGGAAACAACAAAACAACGTGTAGAACACTCTGGTTGTATGGAATACAATAGCTTGCCATCTTGTATCAAATGTACATTAAGTCTTTCACAGTTTAAATCTTCTTTAAAGCAAATTTTACTTCAAAATGTTGATGAACTTCTGATATAATTAAATATATTTTTTCTAATATTATGTATTTCGATTTTATTTTTATATACCATAAATTGAATTTATAATAACTATTGTAACATAAATTTTTATTTTGTAAATATTTTTTGCCAACAAGCCTCTATAAAGCCAATATGGCGCTGGGGCGAATCATGTAAATTGTTATATTTTATAATAAAATTTTATTTAAAAATTTAAAAAAGATATTAGAAAATGTCCAGTTTTTCCCCCAGCAATGCAATACCGAGGAATACGGCACTAAGCATGGTATGGGATACGATGATTCTAATGAGGGCCTAGGAGAGGTTATAATGGATACTGGTGCTCCAAGCTCCACCAAAAAAATAAAAGCCTTTATCACACGAACAGAGGGAAAAAACTCCTGAAAGATGGAATGACAAAAGCAATCCGTAAAGAAAATCGTATTACAGTATTGGACAAAAATATACCCACCACCCGTAAACTAACACCAAGTTCTAATAATATTTAGTGAATTTTCATAAATATTTTTGTTTTATAAAACTGAAGAACTTATTCTTTAGAAACGTTAGGTAAATATTTGACAAATTATTACGAAAAAAGCATTAAAACTATATACGTAATATTAATTTGTATTTGTAATGATCTGTTCACAATAGTTTATCAAAAACTTAATGACGGTTTATAAGAAATAAACAAACATCACTTTTATGAACCAGGAGATATGTACTTCCTCTTCATGTCATTATGCATCTTCCTGTTCAATGTGTAAGGCACTAGCAGAATGGATTACGTCTTTAGCAAAATCCATTGCACGTATTTTCTGTGCCGCTACGCACTTCATCAGCATTCTTTGTGCCTTGCTGTTAACTAAATTCAGGAAATATGCAAAAACAAATGTTATAATTCAGAAAAGCAAAAAAATAGAGATAATGTTTTCGACCACAACCCATTGCTTTATAAATGGTTCTGCACAAGGCAGAAGTAACCTCTTACCACCAGATTTTATAATGCTTCTGGAAAGGAAGTGGTCCGAACAAAGTAAAGATGTGAAAGCGAAGTTTTGTCCACAAATTTCACTCCACTTTAATCTCTTACCAGCATCTTTCGGCATTTTAAAAAGAGACCCCTCTACTTTCACAAATTTTTAAGCACAAGAACGCATGTTTAATACATTATCACAATTTTTCATTTTTCAATAGAATTAATATATTTTTGCAAATACTTTTACACAATCACTTTTATTCTTATAGTCACAAAATAAAAATTTTCTTCAAGGAAAGAAGAAGACTAGTAAATATACTTTGACAGTCGAAGATGATCAGAGCAAAAATTCTTAAAACAGCTGTCGAGGCTACCTGTTATGCATTTGCCTTGGTTGTTTCAGTAGCTCTTTTCTTTCAATTGTTTCTGTAGCTCTTTTCTTTCACTTCTTTCAGTTATTTCAGTAGCTCTTTTCTTTCACTTCTTTCAGTTGATTCAGTGATTCAGTTGTTTCAATTGCTTCATTAAATCTGTTTCTTTCAGTAGCTCTTTTCAAATCTATATGAAAAAAAACGTTAAATAGAAAATATTATTTTATTAAAATAGGTTCAAAAACAAAATATTTAAAATCACTTAAATATTTATCTAGTTATTACTTATGTTCAATAAATGTGTTTTATATTACATATTAATGAAAAAATATAAAGGCATAAGTGGTTGTTGTATTAGTTAGTCTGATTCTTTCATTTTCTTTCATGACATTTTCATTTCATGAATTATGGCTGAGCTAAGGAATCCACTGAGCTAGTGAATGAGCGAAACGGAAAAGAGCGCTCACTGAAAAGAGCTGTTTTGTACAACTTAACACACTGGTTCAGCTTCATACGATTGGTGGCATTAAATATAAAGAAACATCGTAGACCCTTGAATTTTGGTATAGACTAATATTTAGCTGTGATAAAAAATATGTACTGCAAATATGAAAAAAAACCGAGCTCAAGCACGTCTACTTCTCATATAACACAAAAGCTAAAAATAATACAAAAGTAAAAAATTTGCAAAATCTGCTAACAACCACGCCTACCTCTCATATAAAATGACCACATGAAATGCAATATTTTCCTTGTTAGAAAAGCTAGATCGCTCAACCCTAGGTAGATAATCAGCCTAAAACTCACGCATTCCCTTCCAAAATGTTGCAATTTGTAACGCAGTTTAATTTCCCAGCCGAGGTATCCTCAATCTGTCCAGGCTCGTCAAAGGTCTGCTTCCTTTGAAATATGGCCACCACTGTAGTCCAATTCTTGCACTTAGGTTTCGTACTCTAAGCGCCGCAACGTACGTATAAGGGCTTCGTATATTCGATAGCACAGTATAAGCCTAGCAATGTGAATATGGTTGAAAGACTAATACGAACGATATAAATTCTGCGGATATCGTTCGACTAACTACTATAATAATAATACGAACGATATAAATTCTGCGGATATCGTTCGGCTAACCACTATAAGAATAGCAAGAGTGATATAAATTCTGCGGATATCACTCGGCTAAATACGGCAATAATAATACGAACGATATAAATTCTGCGGATATCGTTCGGCTAACTACTATAAGAATAATAAGAGTGATATAAATTCTGCGGATATCACTCGGCTAAATACGGCAATAATAATAATACGAACGATATAAATTCTTCGGATATCGTTCGGCTAACTACTATAATAATAATAAGAGTAATATAAATTCTGCGGATATCACTCGGATAAATACGGCAATAATAATAATACGAACGATATAAATTCTTCGGATATCGTTCGGCTAACTACTATAATAATAATAAGAGTGATATAAATTCTGCGGATATCACTCGAATAAATACGGCAATAATAATAATACGAACGATATAAATTCTTCGGATATCGTTCGGCTAACTACTATAATAATAATAAGAGTGATATAAATTCTGCGGATATCACTCCGATAAATACGGCAATAATAATAATACGAACGATATAAATTCTTCGGATATCGTTCGGCTAACTACTATAATAATAAGAGTTCGGGTACCCTCTAATATACACACATGCAATAAAGGAAAGAATCGTATTCCAACTCATTCCTCCTGATTGTAACAAAACCTTAATCACTTATGCACGATAAAATATTAAGCAAATGAGAAGTTGTTTTCAATTGCTAGTCAACACAATGAATTGGGTGATATTTGCTTGTTTTGTTTATACGGTGTGTGTGTATGTTATGCAGAGTGTGTATACGGCGTATGCATGAATGTTTTTATCACTATGGTATTTCTTTATGTACGGTGTGTGTATGTGGTACTTCGTGGCAAACCAGACAGAGCAGCCGGCCGCGAGTCAGGAGGTCGGCTGTTCAAATCCCTGTTTTGTATGTTTATTTTATTGTATTTTTTTATATGCGGTGTGTACTTGCTGGTTGTTTTTTTGAATACTGTGCATGCACGTATGTTATATTGTTGGCGGTGCGAAGATGATTTGCAATGTATATTTATATATGCATGTTTATTTGTTTAGCTTATTTGAACGGCTGTTGATCAGTAGTGAATGTTGGGTTAAGGTATAATTTGTAACGTCACGTTACAAATTTCTTTTTAAAATAGCGCGAACTCATCGCTGCGCCCTTTGGACATCCCAGTCGTTGTGCAGATCTTTCGTGAGCCACATACAACGCTGCAGTACGTATAGCCCATTTTGAAATATACGCGCTATGTGAGTCAAAATGACGCGTGATTACAGTTTTCAATCAAATATGATTTATTTGTTTAGTTGACTACTTATAAAGTTTTAATGTTCTTGACTTTTTTCATAATAAGCATTTATAAATATATTTAAGCTGTTGATATTTTTTATTCATTTAAATGCAGACATAAAATTTACATAAGTCGATCCCAAATTAATTTAAAAATAATCAAAATAAGCTCTTTGAAAATTATGCGTCAATTTTACGCATGATTATCTTTAACGTATGTCAGAATATGATAATCTATCTAGGGTTAAAAAAAAGGCACAGGTTTAAATTTTCAAAGAAAATATCTGTAAATAAATGAAAAGAAACCTTAACCGTTTAGGGTATAAATTTATATACTTATGAATCTGAAGACGCTAGTAACATATGCACGACATCTTCATTTGTTGATATGCGATCAGTTTTTCTGGAGTGGCTTAAGGGTAATCTTTATTACGACCTTCATCCGACAACATGCCAAGTGGCAATATTGCTCTAGATACAATTTTACTCCAATGAATTAAAACTTTGTGTACAGTATTAGGCATACAGTACCAGCTGTACAGTTACATACATATGTATATCTTTCTGTAGTATCCAAACAATAAAGATTAAATTTTTCTGCATCTATTTCGTAAATACTATTTATAACGGTTAAAATTGTACTAAAGGGATTAATTAAATTTTCATCAACACCAAGAACATCTGCCCTTCCTCTGAAACTGATTTTGTCCTTAATACTTTCGAATTGCTCATTTCCCTAGGCTTAGCTTGACATATGAAACATACAGTCATTCCTGATGTTTGTGTGATTGTATTTGCAACCTTTCCTTCAATCATGGTTAAAACAGGAGTATGCAATATTTAAAAAATTTTGTCATATACGGGTATATTAGAATAGTTTTTATCAAATCTTTTATTTCATTTTGCACCCTTTCACCTTCAGAAATAATATTTGCCGTTTTATTGGCCTACAAAAAATCAACGTCCTTGTATTTCATCAGTAATCATATTTGCCATCAATACATTTCAAATTGAGAGGAACAACACATGTAAGAAAAATATTTTTGTTATATAAATTTGGATCATTGAATTTTTGATAGTATTCACTATGTCCTTATTTACAAATTAGTTGTAATTTATTTGGAAGTACCTTTGTCTCAGCTTTGGTTTTCGCCTTCAATATTCTGGATACAGTATGCTCGAGCTAATCTTGCATACTAGCTTCACTATAATTCTCTTGTACTTCCAAATTTTTAGAATAACATTTCTTTTTAACACCAAGGACTTGATAATAAAGGGGGAATACATCACATCCAATTTTTGGAGCACTCCATCTTAATATTTAATGTTTTGTTAAACAAGCATCAACAATGAGGCTTAGTGCTTTTCCTGGACTAAACATATTTGAAAATTGTTCTTCCTTATTAATTTTTTTTGCAGCTGATGAAATAAATTCTGCCGAATTCCTATCACATAACTGCTGTACTTTACTCCTCTGAGTGCGAGATTGGCAAAGCTCAAAAGCTTTATAAGCGCGACCACGTTTGACTTTATGAGAACGCATTGGTTCTTCATATTCTATAAGAATTCACGAAAACAACACATATTTTCCAACCAAATTTGGTTTTGTTCAACAAATCTATCTTTCATGCGTTTTACACTGACCCACTTATTTTATAATTATGGTAAAAACTGTTTATGTAAACATTTTTTAAATTAGTCTACGTTAATAAATTGGTATTATTTCTGTGGCAATAAGGAAAAAGTGCTTAAGTGTTTAAGTTCTTAATCAGACTTAAGCACTTTTTCTTTATTGCCACAGATTTGTTGAAGTCAATGTTCTTACCACAATCCAATATAAAATCAAAAATTTAATAATAAGTTAACTGAAGATTTGTCATTCATAAACAATAAACTTATTACCTAATAACACTGGTCAGCAGCAAAATCCACCTTTAAATAAAACTATGTGGACGATATGGATTTTGATGCCCTAAACTCAAATCCGTTTTCGGTTTTTTTCCATCAGGTCGGAATATTTTTTTATAGGCGTGTCAAATTTTCCCACCTAAATTAGTCAGGTACGGAGACATATTTCACCCTAACTCGAAAACGAGTCAATTTTAGAAGATGCGTAACTAAATTGTATTTATTTTAGGCAAACATAATTTTTCTCTATCTCTTATCGTTTTGGAAATATTTAGAAATTTATGGAGAAAAAAATTTTTTTCGTGCGAAATTCGTAATTTTTTTCAGTTTAAAAATGGATTAAAAAAAATTAAAGCAAATACTCCAAATTTTTCTGAGAACTACATATCTTAAAAATAAAATAAGCTATAAACTATAAAAATCGGTTTAAAATATTAGGGTTTTATTGTTACTTTTGTGTTTTACTTTTAAAAATCGGATGACTCGTTTTCGAGTTAGGGTGAAATATGTCTCCGTACCTGAGTAATTTAGGGCGGAAAATTTGCCATGCCTGTAAAAAGAAATCCCGACCTTATGGAAAAAGCCGAACACGGATTTGAGCTGAGCGCATCAAAATCCATATAGTCCACATAATTTTATTTATATAAGAGAGAAAAAATTATTTTTTGCAGAGCAGTGTAATTTATATTGTCTTTTGTATTTGTTTTGCCACAACATAGCATAGCAATCAAGAAAAAAACAAGTAAAAACGTTATATTCGACCGGGTCGAATCTTAAATACCCTCCAAATATTTAGTAAGTTTATTTGAAATGTTTAACTTGGTGGGACAGAGTTCCTTTATATAATATCGTACGTCAACGCCCACTAAAAGGGGCGGGGTTCAAAAATATACAATATCATGTTTTCCACAGACGAACGTATGGGCATTGCTAGACTGTCTTAGACTTCATCACTGATCAAGAATATATATACTTTATACGGTCTATTTGGAGGCTATAAAAACTGTATTTTGGCGGGGTCGCTCTGGCAAGGGCTGTGGGTGAAACATTTCACCTTTGTCATAAAACTTTAAAAATAAATGCTTGGGATAATTATATACAAAATTAAAATTTCTTTTTTTTGATAGGGTCATTTAGAGGGCAAAGGGGGAGAGGGGGTAGGGCAGAAACAGATACACATAAAACTGTAAAAATAAATGCTTGGGATGATTATACACAAAATAAAAGAATATGTATATTTATTTTTAATAGGGTCATTTAGCAAGCAAAGGGGGAGGAAGGGGTAGGGCAGCAACAGGCAGTCATAAAACTCTAAAGATAAATGCTTGGGATGATTATATACAAAATATAAAAAAAAAAAATTTTGGTAGGGTCATTTAGGGGACAAAGGAAGAAGGGGGAGGGGGTAGGGCAGAAATCGGCAGTCATAAAACTCTAAAGATAAATGCTTGGGATGATTATATACAAAATTTAAAAAAAAAAATTTTTTTTTGGTAGGGTCATTTAGTGGGCAAAGGAAGAGGTGGGGGGGGGAGGTAGGGCAGAAATCGGCCGTCATAAAACTCTTAAGATAAATGCTTGGGATGATTATATACAAAATTTAAAAAAAAAAATTTTTTTTGGTAGGGTCATTTAGGGGGCGAAGGGGAAGGATGGGGTAGGGCAGGGTATTACCAGGTTTCCTCTCAGCTTCGTCATTAAAGCTTAAAAGTATTATTTTTAAGGAATGTAGGCTTAAGTAAAACAATTTGTTAAATTTTTATGCTATTTTTGCCTATAACAACGCCCACTGAAGTGGGCGGGGTCAAAAAATATTTCTATTTTGTTTAATGGCTCCAAGTTTAAGGCGTTGGACCGTATTTGACATAAAAATATATCATTTGCTTAACAAAATAACCAAAAAACTTTAAAAATTATGTTGTTTTTTCTGGGTTGGTTTAGTTCTTCTTAGGGGAACTTTTTTCCCTCTTGCCCGATTTAGCCCATCTTCGAACTTAACCTCAAGAGTCTAGCTCTTTTCGTTTGGACTGAATCGTGATTTCCACAGACGGACGGACGGACATGCTCAGTTCGTCTTAGATTTCATCACTGATCAAGAATATATATACTTTATGGGGTCTGAGATGGATATTTCGATGCGTTACAAACGGAATGACAAAGTGAATATACCCTCCAAATTCTGTTTTGGAGGGTATAAAAACAAGTAAAAACGTTATATTCGACCGGGTCGAATCTTAAATACCTTCCAAATATTCAGTAATTTAAGAATATTATTTAAATTTCTTTATTTATTACTTTTTTTCAGAATGACTCATTTTTTATTATTACAAATTAATTTATATATACAAGCTTGCTTTCTTAAATTATTTCTTACATTCAAAATATTATTTTACATAAGTAGATATTTTATTATAAATGCAGCCAGTGACATGTCTCATATAAAATTTGCTGCAGTTCGGCCATTCTTGCTTGCTTATATGCTTGTATGAAGAATCTAACCATGGCTTTATATTAGCCACTTCCCATACTCCTTGATATGGAATCTGACTAACTTGAAATCCATCATCATCTCTCAACGCGTATATGTCATTAGAAAGTATTTTCACAATTTTATAAGGGCCTTTAAATTTTGGGACAATCTTTTTCCATACTCCAAGATTACTAACAAAATGTTTCACCATCACATAATCACCAATATTATACAATCTTTCTCTGCGATTACTATCTTTTAAAACTTTATTGTAATTCTCACTTTTAATTATTTTCTCTGAAGCAATTTGAAGTATTGCCAAAAGATTTCTCTGATTTTGCTTAATACTACCCTCTTCTAGTTTTTCCCGTAAAATATTAATTATTCTCCCTTTCTGCCGTACTAACAACATCAACACAAGCAGTAGTAGTAGTGCTTCGGTGAATAGTATCATTCAATTCAAACTCTATATCAGTGGTGGGCACCGTCAATGTATTGGTAAATTGTATATGTGTTGAGCTTGCGAGCTACCCACCAAACAAAAAGCCAAGCGTTTGATAGATAATGGTGCATTATATATTTATACATACATAAGTAGCAATATCTTCTAAGTTGAAAAAATAACGTTGATTACGTAAAATTATTAATTAGAAATAAAATTTTTTATAAGTAAACAGTCAAATGAAAAATATTAAAAAATATAGGACAATAATTTGTTATGTTTTCCATTCAAGAAAAAATAAATAAATAAAAGAATGGTTGCTTGCTGAAGCTGAATATTCGCAAAAAAACGCGGTTGGATGTATCAAACTTAATAAGCTTTGATATATGTCGGCATGGAAGATGATTTTCATATGGGAAACATATTCAAAATATTTTTGATAAGATTTTACACAGACTAATTAATAAGACTAAGTGTATTAATAAATTAGGAGAATTAGTATAGTCCGTTATTAGAGAAAAATTGTATAAAAGGCATTGTATGTTATCGAAAGGATTGTTTATGACAATATATTTTTCGCATATCATCATGACTGAAATTGTTTGCTGGGCAAATATTCAGGAAAAAAATATAAAAAAATTCGTAAGCACCCGCCTGATATTCATTCCTCGCTGTCTCATCGACGACTAAATTAAAGAGGGTAAGAATACGTGTGAATGATTCCAGCACAATTGTGCTATGAAACGCCCGTATCTGCTTTAAAGTCATGTGCTGAAAATAACCCCTCATGTTGTGTTTGTTTGTTGGTGTAATGTTTTTTATTAATTTTAAGATTTTTTGTTTCGGCAAGCTCTCCGATAATGTTTTCTTTTTTGTGTTTATATGGCCAAATTGTGTTTTTATTTTATATGATTTCTGCTATGAGCTAATAAGGCCTAGGTTAGTTTTGATGACAATAAAAACAAGTTTTATTTCATTTTTCCCGACGTTTCGTCAATTATTTGTAGACTTTATCAAGGGTTTGGGAAATCTATTTATTATTAAAAAACATTTATTAATTATTTTACATATGGGCATTTCCAGAAAAAGGTCAACCACGACAGAAATATTAAAAACCGCGAAAAAAAATTTTCTTTTTCAAATTTAATTAGAGAACTGTCTAAATTTTTATAATTTATTAACTTAAAAATATATTTCCATTTTTATTTTGAGTAAATTTGTTTGCAAGATGTATATTTGGTTTTCTTACACTTTGCGTCTCTTTTTGTAATTTTTTCCTTTTGTTCTTACTGACTCTTAAGTATCATAACGATTGCACTCTTTTTATACACTTATTGTATCAACAACAAATAGTTAAAAAAAAAGTTGCAGAGATCTAGTAAAGCACGAATAACGGTTAAATTTCTTTAAAAATGAAAATTCCGGAATTATCTTGATATTTTATTATATTTAGTTTCTTTTACTTGAAATATGTATATTTTTTATTTATTTTAAATACGTTTGCAATAGTTATAAATTTTTTTTTTAATAATAAAAGCTATTGGAAAGGAATAACTTTATGAAGCAAGCTTTATTATTCTATTATATTTAAAAAAATTTGCTCCTAAAAAATACGACTAAATTCGCTAATTTTTCAATTATTCCAGATGCTGCCAAAAATGACTTCCATTTCTTGTCCCGTTTGCAATGCTATGTTTTTTTAAAGTATTTTGAGAATGTATGAGTTGTACAATTTGCATTTTGCACTCAAAAATAGTGCTACTGAAATGCAATTAAAACGTTATAAAGAGCTTAAAAAATTGTTATGTTTTCATATTTTTTTTTAACTTGAATGCGTACGAATGTCCCATTCGCAATCTTGGAAATGCCCTTATATGTATGTATATGTGTGTCTAAACGATCTAAATTTTATTACTTACAACTTTGTAATATAAAATTTTATAAATAATAAAAAGTTAAAAATATATGGACTACCAAAAATTCATAAGCCAGATATACCTTTAAGACCCATAGTTTCGTCAATGCAAGTTCCATGCTATAAATTATCAAAATACGTAGGCCAAATCCTCAAAAATGTGATCTCGAAAGAATACAATGTATTAAATTCGATTAGACTCAAAGAGCAAATAAAAAATATTCAAATAGAAAATGACGAAATACTAATCTCACTAGATGTCGTTTCACTATTCACTAATATCCCAGTCAACAAGGCAATAAATATAATAATGCAAAAATGGACAATCATCCAAAATTACACAAAAATGTCTAGGTCCTTGTTTGTAAAAATACTCAAGTTTTGTCTCTGCGAAAATAATTATTTTATTTATGAAAATGAAATTTTTAATCAGATATTTGGCATGCCAATGGGGAACCCACTTTCACCAACCATCGCGGATCTTGTACTTGACAATTTGCTAGACGAAACTCTACAAAAACTGAGCGTGGAAAACATCCAATTAAAATACATAACAAAGTATGTAGATGATTTATTAGCAATTGTAAAATCCGAAGAAAAAGACAAAATATTAAATACCATCAATAGTTTTCATCCAAAAATACAATTCACCATGGAAATAGAAACAAACAATTGTATTGCCTATTTAGACACAAAAATACAAAGAAACAACAACAGATTAGTAATAGACTGGTACAAAAAAGATACAGCTTCAGGCAGAATCATAAATTTCAACTCCACACAACCTAAACATCAAATAATCAATACTGCCAAAAACTTAATCTTTAGGATTCTCCATCTTAGCGACAAAAAATTCCACGAAAAAAACATAAAATACATCAGAAAAACGTTAACAGAAAATAGTTTCCCCAACAAACTCATCAGCAAAATGATTAACGAAACGAACATAAAGCTAAACAACAGTACAATAGACAACAAATCCATCACTGAAAACAGAGAAAAGTTATATTATAGCGTACGTTACATCCCTGGATTGACGGATAACGAAAACATAAGAATTGCAATAAAAAACAACAAAATAAATTTTGCATACAAACGAAACAGAACAATAAATAAAATATTTTCAAAAATTAAAGCGCCAATTAAAAAACAACAACAAAGTAATGTAGTCTATGAAATAAAGTGCAAAGGTAATGAAAATAACAGCTGTGATATGGTATACATTGGAACCACAAAAAGAAATTTAGGAACCAGAATGGAAGAACACAAGAGAGATATAGAGAAAAATAAACAATCAACAGCACTAGCACAACATATACTGGACACGGGACACACAGCTGATTTTGAAACAGTAAAGATTTTAGACAGAGAGAATATTGGAAAGAAAAGATATACAATAGAAAGCTTAAGAATACAGCAAAAGATAGAAAAGACCATGAATTTAAAGGAAGACACGGACAATATCAGCACAAGCTACAAAGTAGCATTAAAATGAACTGTGATGTGCACTTAAATTGTGATTAAAGTTTTGTAATTTATTTTTAACTTTTTATTATTTATAAAATTATTAAATTTTAAATTACAAAGTTGTAAGTAATAAAATTTAGATCGTTTAGACACACATATACATATATGTAAAATTATTAATAAATGTTTTTTAATAATAAATAGATTTTCCAAACCCTTGATAAAGTCAACAAATAATTGACGAAACGTCGGGAAAAATGAAATAAAACTTGTTTTTATTGTCATCAAAACTAACCTAGGCCTTATTAGCTCATAGCAGAAATCATATAAAATGAGTGAAACACTTTTTATGGTACCATGGTACTACCGCGAATTAGTTGGTACAATTTATATATCTGCATCAATCTATAATCGGACTAATCCATAAAAATTATTTTACGTTTGTTATAAGCTTATTTGAAAAATGTATACAGACATTTTTTAAATAATCAGTTAACAAAAGTAAAATATTTTTTATGATTTATAATAATTAATTTACTGTATGACAATATTCGAGCCAGCATTATTGAAATTATGCAGTCTTTTTTTTACACCTCTACTCGATCAAAGTAACTGATAAAATATGTATAACTAATTTTCGAGACAGTCTTGCTATTAGTATAATGTTTTTTCACAACTAAAATGTTTTTCAATGTCATCTTACCTAGATCCAAACAATTTGTAAAGTTTGTTTTTGTTTTTTAGTTACTTTCTAAGCATGGGGCTAATTACTTTCGAGTTTTGTGTTAATGTCAGAACTGATCAACCTCCATTTGATCATCTAGACTTGTCTTAGAACATCCATCTCCTTTGAACTGAGTGGGACTATTCTTGTCTATGTATTTATTTTTATGAGTGTGAATTTGCAATGAATATTTTAATAATATATTTCTATAATAACAAAATTTGTATATTAAAACATTTTTTTTAAACAAAATTTATGGATCTAAAATATTTTGCTATATACTTGTGAATTTGTAAAAATATTTTTTTTGTCATATATAAAAATATGGTACCGCCATGATGTGAAAAGTACAATTTGCTTATTAAGTTGGTACAAAATCAAAATAGTAATTTTCCATCCCTGTTGTGAAAAGCATAAGAAAAAGAAAGCTCTGAACATATATAGAATTAACCCTTATGTCTGCGGCAAAAAAAACCACATTATTAGTATTATTCTAAACATTTAAAACTGGATTAAATACAACATTTCATTGATTGATAAACTTAATCTGGTTATACATTTTTTATAATGGTTTGAAATATATATCAGATCATTATATACTACAAATTTTGCTTTTAGTAAAGAGACGGCTTTATGTTCCCATGTGCCAAAAAAGAAAAAGGCAGTTATTATGTTATCTACTATGCACGCCGAACCTAATGTTGAACCCAATACTTGTGCAAAACCGGATATTATAATGTATTATAATAAAACAAGTAAAAACGTTATATTCGACCGGGTCGAATCTTAAATACCCTCCAAATATTTAGTAAGTGAATTTGAAATGTTTAACTTGGTGGGACAGAGTTCCTTTATATAATATCGTACGTCAACGCCCACTAAAGGGGGCGGGGTTCAAAAATATACAATATCATGTTTTCCACAGACGAACGTATGGGCATTGCTAGACCGTCTTAGACTTCATCACAATTCTCTTTGGAGGGTATAAAAACTGTATTTTGGCGGGGTCGCTCTGGCAAGGGCTGTGGGGGAAACATTTCACTTTCATTTATTTTGTCATAAAACTCTAAAAATAAATGCTTGGGATAATTATATACAAAATTAAAATTCCTTTTTTTTTGATAGGGTCATTTAGAGGGCAAAGGGGGAGAGGGGGTAGGGCAGAAACAGGTAGACATAAAACTCTAAAAGTAAATGCTTGGGATGATTATACACAAAATTGAAAAAAAAAAATATTTTTTTGGTAGGGTCATTTAGGGGGCAAAGGAAGAGGGAGGGGGAGGGGGTAGGGCAGAATTCGGCAGTCATAAAACTCTAAAGATAAATGCTTGGGATGATTATTTACAAAATTTAAAAAAAATTTTTTTTTTGGTAGGGTCATTTAGGGAGCGAAGGGGAAGGAGGGGGTAGGTCAGAGTAGTACCAGGTTTATTTTTTTATTTTTATTTATATATTTATTTTCGATGTTCCATACACAAGACTAAAGTCTTATATTACAGTATGAAACTGAGCATATGTAAATACAATAAATCAGAACACAAAAACAAAGTTAACTTGGATTTAAGTTTGCGCTTTTAAAATATAAAATGAAATTTAAAATCAAATATAGTATAGTTACAAAAAGTTAACCAAGTTTAATAATAAAACCAGCTAAAATAATAATAGCTAAAAAAAAGAAATATGTACCCTGAAGAAATTAAAATTTACATTGTTATAGTATCAGACTTTATCAAAAAACAATATATTCATGTACTAAAATATATTCAACGTGAGAAATGACAAAAAATACTTTTCCTGAATTGACGTGCGTTACTAATGGTCTGAATTCTATAGGGGATTCCATTCCAGAGACTGACAGCATTAATAAAGAAGTGGTATTTAGAAATCAGAGTTCGATGACCAAACGCTAGAAGTCTTTTACCTCTAGCAAGCGTTGAAAAGCTTAAACGTTCAAAGAGATGTTCAGGTTGATGTGTATATATAATTTTATGCATGAACAGTAAAGTGCGCACTCTTACATAATCATCGAAAGTAATGCCATAAAGCAAGGTTACGTAGGGTGAAATATGGTCATATCTTCTGAGATCATATACGTACCGAATAATGTTATTAAAGGCCACGTTAAGTTTTCTTTTACTTACGCTATCGCAGCTAGCAAAAAGTTCACAGCCGTACAATAAAATCGGTATTAAGTACGATTTGGCAAGGATTATTCTAATTTTAATTAGAATCAGCTTCGTCATTAAATCTTATTTTGAAGGAAAGTAGGCTTAAGTAAAACAATTTGTTAAATTTTGATGCTATTTTTGCCTATAATAACGCCCACTGAAGTGGGCGGGGTCAAAAAATATTTTTATTTTATTTAATGGCTCCAAGTTTAAGGCGTTGGACCGTATTTGACATAAAAATATATCATTTGCTTAACAAAATAACCAAAAAACTTTAAAAATTATGTTGTTTTTTCTGGGTTGGTTAATTCTTCTTACGGGAACTTTTTTCCCTCTTGCCCGATTTAGCCCATCTTCGAACTTAACCTGCTCTAAGTTTTAAAATACATTTATGCCAAATTTCAAGAGTCTGGCTCTTTTCGTTTGGACTGAATCGTGATTTCCACAGACGGACGGACGGACATGCTCAGTTCGTCTTAGATTTCATCACTGATCAAGAATATATATACTTTATGGGGTCTGAGATGGATATTTCGATGCGTTACAAACGGAATGACAAAGTGAATATACCCTCCAAATTCTTTTTTGGAGGGTATAACAAGATGAAGAGTAGATAATATGGACAAACTAGAACAAGCCGATGGCCATTGTCACTTTTTTAATGCTATTGATATAGCAGCAATAGCAACATCTTCCATACTGTACTGGCTGCTCCAAGCCAATCTGCAGTCAACACTCTATTAGTCGACCAATATGTTCAAACTGTTCGATAGATTTACACTAAAATGTTACTTCTCTTTTCGATTTTTTTATGTTTCTGTTTTCAAATTAGATCAAATAAATTGTTTTTGTTTTTAACCTATGAAGATTTTTATTTATTCATGCAAAGCTATTAACAGCTTCAAATAATATACTTGCAATGGCCGCTTTCTCATATAAAACACGTACAGGTACCTGGGTACCTTGGTGCGCAGTAAAGGCTGTTTAAAATTAAATGGTCTCCCAGGCAAATTACAACAACGAAAATTTGACTCGCGTCTGCTCAATAACTCCATAGTTTGAAAGTTAGTAATTATCAAAAAGTGTCAAATACGCAAGTTATCAATTTAAATGACAAAACTTTGATTGAAGACGCCAAAGGCCCCCGGGTACCTTAGTGGGCACATAAGGGTTAAGCAATCTTTGACAGTGCAAACTCACAACAAACAAAAAACCAATAAGAGCAAAAAATTGTTTACATTCTTAACGCTGCCACCTGGTTAAGTACGCCCTGGAATGGGCATGAGAAATTTTGACAGCCATACAACGCTTTGCGTCGTAATTTAGGTTGGTCCGTTAGAAACGTATACTTTCCGCGTCGTTTTAAAGTGTGAGTTGTTTTGACAATTCAAGTGTAAAACTTCTCACAAAATTTCCTTACGCTGGCCACACACGCATAAATTTGTTTGCAAACAAATTTTCAAAAGTTATTGAAAATTTGAAATAATGTTTGCAAACAATGCCACACACGCTAAATTTTTACTTAAATTTAAATTTATTTGCAAACAAATTTATGCGTGTGTGGGGCGTATTATAGAAACACTTTTATTCACAAATTTCCAATGCTTACGCCAAAAACGGTTAAATGACAGACAATTCTCACAAAAAGTAATTACAAAAACACGAGAAACGATTTTATGTTTCAATTCACATAGTTTTTTTTTATTACCATCGTTTTGTGTGAGAAATTTGTCGAAGCGAGAGTTACAGAAACGACCCAGTGGAAAAAAGCCCATGACGTAATCGCTGATCTAAGCGATATTAAGTAGCCCTCAGTGATGACACCTTTGCTTATTATCTCCCTTAAATTTAGCATATATGTACTTGTCATAGGCTGGTTAATTAGTGCGCTTTCCCTTAGAATGTAAGCGACAATGTAGCTTTTCAAGCATGCTCTCCAGATAAAAAAGTAAGCGACGATGTAATCTATCAACAATGAACTCTCCCGCTTTTTTATTCTCTCTATCCCCGATGCGCTTTCGCTTAAAATGTAATTGAATGTGTCACCTACCAGAGCACATTATGCTTAAAAAATAAGTGACGAAGCCATAAAGCGCCATTACAATTGCATTTACATTAAAGGCGGAGTTTAAAGGGAACTAAACGATGCACCGATTAACCCCTGCAAATGAGAATGCAATCAATGCATGTAAATTACAGTCCAATATGTTATAGTACAGTATGCGAAATTAATTTAGCAGCATATTAAGAAGACGTGAAAAACAAACAACTTAAATAAATTTAAAACTCATCCATATTTAATATTAATTAGTTCATTACTACATAGTTATTTAATTAATTATTAATACATTATTAGTAATTATTAATATATTTTTTTTTTTTTTTTTTTTTTTTTTAATTAGGACCGGCACTCAGGGGATGGCCCCTACTCATGCGTACATTGTGCCGGAACTAGGAAAATTGGTTGTGGGAAGGAGGATAAAGGGAGTAGTGTCTATGAACATTCGATTTGAATTTCTTCATGCTATATATGGCAGGAAAGACCTCCGCAGGGAGTCTATTCCACATGCGGGCAGTACGGGCAAAGAATGAATTTTCCCTGTAATGCGTAGTACGGTTCACTGGTAAATCTACCACATATGGGTGTGATCGCACTGAAAAGCGTGTTGAGCGTAAGTAAGTGCGTGTTTCGGGAAAAAGATCCCTGATTTCGTCGGAACAAAACCCATTATAGTACCGATAGAACAGTGAAATGCACCCCACATTGCGTCGATGCTCTAATGAGTCGATAGAGTTGGCTGCCCTACCGTCTCCTATGAGTTTCTTCGCCCTCTCCTGTACACGGTCGAGTAACTTCAAAATAGACTTTGAAGCACCGGCCCATACATGAGAGTTGTATTCCATTTTCGGTCGGATGTAAGTGGTATAAATAGCAAGGAGATCAGATGGGGTGAAGTATGTCTTACACCGCCTTAGAAAACCGAGGCACTTGAATGCTTCTTTTGAGACATGAAATATGTGTTCTGTCCATCGAACGTCGCACTGGATTTTCATGCCAAGAACATCAAGAGCTTCTGATTCCTCAATATCTATACCACCCATGTTTACAGATGAAGCAGCATGATCGGGCTTGCGTCGGTGTGTAAGCAAGCAGCATTGAGTTTTACGGGCATTGAAATTTACCCTGTTTCTGTGACCCCATTCAACAATCCTATTGAGGTCACAGTTTAGTGCAACATTCATATCATGCCTCATCGCCCCGATCCCAGACGATGTCGGCCTATTGCTGAAAGCATATGAATGGCAGAGGCTGCTATCATCTGCAAAGGAGTAGATAGGAGTTAAAGTCTGACATAGAAGGTCATTTAGGAATATAAGAAATAGAGTAGGAGAAAGAACAGAGCCTTGCGGTACCCCAGAGTTGATTCTATACTCGTCTGATGAAATCCCGTCTATAACAACTCTTATAGCACGATTCCTGAGAAAGCTCGATATAAATCGAGAGAAGACGTCACCCACACCAAAAGCCATAAGTTTCGACAAAAGTGCTCCGTGCCACACTCTGTCGAATGCATTAGAAATATCCAGAGCCACTACCTTACTCTCGCCGAAGTGGTGAATAGACTGACACCACTTTTCCGAAAGGAAGGCCAATAGGTCCCCCGTAGAGCGGCCCCTACGGAAGCCATATTGGCGGTCGTTAAGTAAGCTATTAGACTCTAGATATTTCACTAGGTGAAAATTCACCATGCTTTCCATCACCTTGGAAAGCGCAGAACAAATCGCGATTGGGCGGTAGTTCTGGGGGTCGTTGGCCTCTCCCTTTTTAGGGATTGGCGTTACATGAGCAACCTTCCAGCACGAGGGAAATTCGCCTGAGTGGTAAATAGTGCTGAACAGGGTTGCCAGAGGACGAGCTAACGTCGAAAAACACTGCCTTAAGACCAGTGCTGGAATTCCATTCGGCCCAGGAGACTTGTTTACGTTGAGATCCGATAAGACCCTTTTAACCGCCCGGACCCGAAAGCGTATCTTTGGCATAGTAATGGATACATTTTCAAGAACTGGCAGTGGTTGATTGCTTTCCGGCAAGTGTGAATTACTTGCGAACATTTCAGCTAGAAGGTTAGCTTTGTCAACCGGGTCAGTGAATAGTTGATCACCCTTCAAAAGAGTAGGAATCGAAGAACTAGCATTATCCTTCACCCTTTTGACGAATGACCAGAAACTCTTACTGCCCCGAGGGGCAGAAAGAATTTTAGCACGAAGACGCTGCTCGTACAGAGCTTTTTCGCATCTTAGTACCTTGGCACACGAAGATCTCGCCCTTTTGCGCATCAAATCAGTTTCAGCGTTCTTGTTAGCACGCCAAATACTAAATGCAACCTCTCTGGATCTGACAGCAATTCTGCATGTCTGATTAAACCATAATTTAAATTTAGGCTTAATCGGAATTTGCTTGGATGGAATGAAAGTTTTCATTCCAAGCAATATTATATTTTCCACCATTTCCGCCATGGCATCGACATTACTGTCAAGAAAGCAAATTTTCCAATTAAAATGCCTAAAGAAATCGTTGAGGTCATCCCAACGGGCCTTTTCGTAAATATATTTTAAACGTTTCGTAGCTGAGTGTGAAACGTTTCGAAGTTCTGTAATCGAAAAGGAGGCAGTAATGGTGCAGTGATCCGAATTTCCGAGAGGTGCGCTAACACCCATTGTATATTTGTCTGGATGTGAAGCAAGAAAAAGGTCGAGAGTATTATGTTGGTGCCCATCAACACACGAAATATGTGTTGGCTCATTCACTAGCTGCGCAAGGTGGTTATGCGCTGCGAATAGCTCAGCATAATGGCCTTCTGAGGTTGTATGGCTCGAATGGCGAAGCCAAGATGAATTATGAACATTAAAATCACCAGCAACGACGATTTCACTGTTCGGATAATTCTCTAAGATCTTCGAAATGGAGTCGGAAAGGGCGTCGAAGTTGGAGAGTGTTTTTTCCCTTTCCGCGTTTGGACTTCTGTAAAGAAACCCGAAATGCAAAAGATGTGTCCTGATTTTGAATTTAACCCAAATACAGCTAAATTCTGGATCAAGCGCGTCTAATGATTGCTGACGCTGGTACACAACTTCATTGCGTATGTACATTGCAAGGCCCCTATGAAGAAAGAATAGGGATAGTAGGTGATATCCAGGTATGTGGAAATCCTGTGGGTCAGCATTTTCAGACACCTGAGTCTCACATAAGGCGAAAACATCCGGCCGATGGAGACAAACGTGGGCATACACAGAGAAAAAGTTTGCACGCAGCCCGCGTATGTTGCAGAAGTCTATCCTAAAACGACCTGCCATAAAAAAACAACACAAAGCAAAACAAAACGAACGATTAAATCTTGTATTGCCAATGCCAGTATGCTAATCACTGTTATTAATTAATATATTTTTATTATATATTTAATTTTGAGAAAAAATTATGTTAAATCTATTTAATAATGGTTTGTAATTGAAATAATAATGCATTAAATTTAGCCTGAAATTGTCGACATTGTGTTATTATAAATTTTAAATTTATATAATGCAATACCGGAATTCATTAATTTCTTAGTATATATTGTAATATTTAAAACAAATTTAAAAGTATTACTCAAATAGTTAAAATTAAATAAGTATAAAGAAAAAAATAGTTTGAAAACTTAAAACGTTCCAGTAACTATTTTCTTTTCTCCGAATGTCTTAGATAAATATTTTTTGTTTGTTCAATAAGATATATTATAGTGAAAAGTTTAGTATAAATTGAAAAATAACATTAAAAAAAATTAAAAATATATGAGTTAATGTAAAATACATGAATATTTTATTTTAAGTAGTTTTCTTTCTTATTTTCTCTACATTTCTTAGAAATGTATATATTTTTATAGATCTTGAAGCAGTGCTGCAAATCCTTTTTAAATTTATCCAGAGTTAGTCCCTCTTCCCGAACAGCTTCTACAAAAAAGTCATTATAAATACATGTCGCGCACTTGCTACAAAAGTGTCAAAACACGGTAACAAAATTGTTCGAGTTGTGACACTATTGTTGCAAGTGTGCAATGTAAATAAAATTAGAAATAAACTTACCAAAAATAGTATCATGGAATGCTTTAAATTCCTTTAATCGTTTTTTTCCGTTTACCCCATCATATTTAACCGATATATTAACATTGCTGTCCAATATTCTATCAAAATTTTTTTCTAAACCTCCGGGTCTTAAAATTGTTTTTATTTTTGAAATCTAGAGAAAAAAGAAACTGATATTACTTGGGTGTCAGACGATATATTTTTGCTTCAATTATAGGTATTATGTTTTAATAAAATTTAAGTTTTCTTCATGGCATTTTTGTGAGGAAATTACGTTTAAGTTTGTGTAAAAATCTTTAAAGCAAAAGTTAATCGTGAAACTTTAGCTTAAGCCAATATATATTTTCATTTGAAGTACTTACATAAAAATCTTGATCTTTTGAAATTAGATTGTTCAGCTCTTCCATTTTTTCAAAGCTTGAATAGGAAAATCAGTAGCATTTCCTACATGCACGTTTTTTTTTACAAGCTGTTTGATTATTGCAGTGGCTTGATTTTGGTCAGCTGAAAAAATGATAATGAATTATTTAATTAGGGTTCCATGTTTCGTTGGTTTTAAGTAGAAAGGCCCAAAGCCGCAGTTTTTTTGCAATGGATTTTTTTCGTGATTTCGGTAAAAAGACACAAAATAGTTAAAAAAAATTATTTCAAAAAATGACTCATAACGCCTTTCTTCTTGATTCCATCGGTATATATAAGGATGAACATAAGCTGACCTGAAAAAAAATTCCACCATTAATTTTTACAAGTATGTATATACATACCTTTTAATTTTTCTAGATCGCTTTCGATTTTTACAAAATTTTTCCAATATGGTTACTTGATTGCTTATTACTTTTTCAAGCATATTTAATATGCTTTCATCTTGAAAATTTTTATGTTGCAGAATTGACATTTTCGTTTTGAATATTTTAAAGCTAATAAATGTCGTTAGTGTGAATTATGGGTATTAAAACATTATTTTCGTTGTATGGTAGTGATACGTATTTAAATAAAATGTCTCTCACAGGATATTTTTCTTCATTATTTAAAGCGAATGGCGACGTTAAATATATTCCCATATCAGGGCCTGATTTTAGTGGCATTTCGAAGAAGTTGTCCAGCGACTTAAACTTTTTTCCAACCACAAAACATTCGGAATTTTCTTCAAAAAATGAGGTTATTACGAATGGATCTCCGGGTGATATAGAACAGATATTATTCGGCATTTTTGCTGTTACTGTAAACAATTCCGTAGAAAAAGATTTGATGACACCGTTTTTGTTTTTATTTATTTCAATACGTTTTCTTCTTGAAGGATATTTGTGCAAATAAAACTGATTATTAAGTTGTTGCAAGACATTATTCGGACTTTTAACTTTTCTCTTAATAACTTGTAAGAAATTCTCAAACTTATAGGCTGAAAATGTTTGCGGATGCCCTATATCACGAACGCATTGAGAAATGTGCAACAAATTGTGAATATTCTGAGTCAATCTCTTTTCAGGATATAATGTTGTAAAATTTTCTACAAAATCCTGAAGCATACTCTCACAGATATCAATTTGCTTCAAGTGATTAGTATCCGAGAGCAAAATTCTATAAGAGCAATGCAGTAACATCCAGTGGTAATAGTAATCACTATTAAAAATATCTTTTAAAATGACAATGGATGTATATAAAATAAACTGCCTAAACTCTATGGCTTTCCACCTCGGCATTTCATCCAGGGTTCTAGGCTTTCTTGCGAATTCACAAGGAACAAAGGAACTTAAAGAAATATGATTTTGCGATATTGAAACAAGTTGTTCTTTATTTAGCTTTTGAATCAGAGATTCCCTGTGAATAAGGCAATAGAGGATCTTCTTTGTTACACCTAGATCTATTAAATGCATCACGTCGATAGGAAATTGAGTAACCATTTTTACGTTTAATTTCTCAAAAGATGTTTTTTCTTGTTTGTATAAATCATTATGATACTCCAAATCTTTTCGATTTGAAAAGTCCTCATCTGTTCGAAGAATTCCAACACGATCGCTATATACTGTGACATTAGCAACTCTTCTGCCAGTTTGTGTACATTTCGGGCAGCCTTTAAACGCATTGAGCCCCACAGTACCGCAGAGAAATGATCGCGCTGGAGAATCACATATTATTGCTCGTAATTTAATTTTAACCGTCACATGGTTTACAACATAGCCATTTTCTTCTAGGTCGGACATTTCATATAAAAAGTCATGTAAATATTGGTTAACATTTTCTGGCTTTTTTTCTCCAAAATATGACCCGATTAAAAACACTTCAGACATACTTAAATTGTTTATATGACCCATAATAGGCCACAAGCCTTTTTAGAACTTTTAAATGGTGGCAAACCATCAATGCCAATGTCTAAATATAGTACTTCGTATCCTATAATTTTAGTTTTAATTGTATCTAGGTATTTCCTTACACCAAGATGGAAGTATTCACCTGGATTTACGCTTCGCAAGGTGATAATATTCTGCCTTATAATCAATGTGTTGGTTGAAGTGGGTACGTTAATATTTTCCGATTTTAAAATTTGAAGTAACTCGTCAAAACATTTTCATTTTCAATTAATTTTTCAGGAATTATCAGTTTCCTCATAATCAATTTTTTCACTTGTATTTGGATTAATGCTCGTATTTTCAGCACTATCATATATTTCATTTGGGTCACAATTCAAACTAGTACTTCCCTTAACTTTTTTCTTTGCACTGTTAATTTTTTCGGCATTCGCCGCCAACCGCTTTAAATTTCTTGAAGAAAAGCCTTCCATATTTAATTATTATTTGTTTGTTTAGTTATTTATTTGTTATAGTTTTTAGTTTAGTATTGTTTATAGTTTAGAAAAATAATTAACTCACTTTGTTCAAAAAATAATTATAAACACAAACCACTTTATCACACGAAATTTAACCTTGAACTGAAATGTATTTTTATACCCTTCACAAAAAAGTGAAAGGGTATATGTATATAGGTTTGTCATTCCGTGTGTAATTTCTTCGATATGCACATGGGACCCCATAAAGTATATATATTCTGGATCCTTATGAATAGCGATGACTAATGAGCGATGTCCGTCTGTCCGTCCGTCTGTACGTGAAATCGGTTTTCCCAAGCCCCCAGTTCATTCTTGAACCGTTGGATTGGAAATGAACTTAAATAGAGTGGTTTTAAAATTCAGAAAGATCCGAAGTACGGTTCCAGAGCTGGGAAGCCTACACCTATTTCTCGACGCAAAATTTATACCAAAAATCAATTATTTTTTTTAATGTTTGTAACTGAAATCTATTTCGTGCTTTGGGGAGCCTCAATGGTCTATTAAAAACTAAAAAAATAAAATTTTTTTTCCCAGGGATGGGAAATTAAAAATTTTTTTTTCGGCCTATTCCGTATTTTGTAGTACATGTAGTAACTAAAATTGTTGAAAATTTTAAGTTTTTCTTTAACAAAATCACCTTATACGTCATGAAGATTTGCATTAGCTCAAAAAAATCAAAAATTTTATATTCAAATTTTCTTCCAGGGGTGGGTAATTGAATTTTTTTATACATGCAAGTAATCAACCAGGCAATTGATGTTTATTTTTTTTTTTGTTTTTTGCCAACTAAAACTGTCTTATAATTTAGGAAAAACAAAATTGGTATCAAAAATTCAAAAATAAAAAATAAAATTTCGAATCCAGGGATGGACAAGTGCAATATTTTATGGTACATGAAAGTTGCCAAAATGGTAAAAAATTTTAATTTTTTTGTCAAGTAAAACTATGTTACACCTCACTAAGAATTGAATTGGTAAAAAATTATAAATTCGGTTCCGGGGTTGGAAAATTGAAATATTTTTGGTATATAAAAGTACATACATAAATTCCAAATTTTGTGTTTTTAGTGAATTAAAGCTATTTTATGTATCAGAAAAAATTAAATTGGTATTAAAAAATTGAAAATTCGGTTCCAGGGTTGGAAAATTGACATTTTCCGATTCATAAAAGCAGCCATTTTATTTGTTATTTTTTGATTTTTGTGATGAATTATACCTACTTTATACATCAGAGAGAAGTAAACTGGTATTAAAAACCAACAAAATCTAAAAGACGATTCTACGGTTGGACAATTAGATCTTTTTGGGGTACATGAAACGGATTTTTTGTTTTGTTTGTAATTTAAACATATTTCATATTTTTGAAAGACGTTCATAGGTATTAGATATAAGAAAAGCCAAACATTTAGCTTCCTAGCCGAAAAATTTAAACTTTTTCTTAAATATAAAAGCAACCGATAACATCATTTTGATTTTTTAATTAAACCTACTTTCTGTTTTTGCAAGAAAGAAGAATTACATCTGTGAAGGGTATTTAAGATTCGGCACAGCCGAATATAGCACTTTTACTTGTTTTTTACAATTTTGAATGTTGCTTTTCATTCATACAAAAGTAGCGGTATTTTTCACATACATAATCGAAATTGTGTATATTGCGCATGATTGTATAGATTAGACGTACATAGGTTACAGAGTAGGTACTAGAATTCTCGCCTAAAATGTCACGCAAATCGTCATTGGGTTTTTTATGTGAACTTCGTTTGATTGTCGCCGAATGACTCTTAGCTGACACCGTAACCAGAGTTGTAAAAGTTACGCATGACTATTTAGATGAGACATAATAAATAATTTAAGTACTTACATGTTTGTTTAAAACATCATGCTAATATTCATTGGGTATTGTTTATGAACTTCGTTTTATTAACTTCAAGATGACTCCTCCACTAACACTGTAATCGGAGTAGTGGTAGTTGCGCATGATCGTTGAGATGATATATAATTAACAAATTCATTACTTAAATGCTCGCTTAAAATGTCATACTAACCGTCACTTGGTTATATTTTTGAACATCGTTTCATTTATCGATGGATGACTTCCTGCTGACATTGCAAGTGTTGCGCCTGACAACTAGCTTTACGCAAAACTTACATTCTAAGCCATTTAATGCCTGACTAAAACATCACGTTTACGTCATTGGCTATTATCTAAGCACTTCGTTTTATTTACCAGTGGGGAGCTACTGGTGCTTCTTCTCCGATTGCATGAACTTGTATTGATTTCTTTTTTGAACAAACCGAATCTAAATGTCCCATTTCACCACATACATATGTAAAAAGCTCAACGCTTCGGCTTACGACACTCATTAGCAAAATGGCCAATTGAATTACAATTATGGCATCTTATCTCCTTTGATTTTAATTTAGTACCACCTAAACCAATGGTGCTCAAAATTAAAAAGCGCTTGTATTGGTGAGAAAATGAGACTAATTTAAATGGACAGTAGAACGAAAAAGTCAACGAAAAGATTTTCCATTTTAAGTTTATGTATGAGTTTAAAATAAGAACTTTGGTTACTTTTAAGAAAGCAAAAGCAAGCAATTAAATATATGTGACCTTCTCCACGAAAAGGGATCTCTGCGCCGAAAAGAAGTTATTGAGAAAAACGCATATAAAAAAAGCGCTTCGTTTTTCCGTGTTTTGCTCATGGTAATGCGAAATTAATTATGTTCATCTTTACAGGTGATTTGTAAAAAAACTAAAAGACATAGAAACTTGCGGTTTGCGTCATTTGAAAGAGCGTTTTTTTCCTATAAGAATCACTCAAAAAGGTAAAGAAAATTTTTTCGGCGCAGAGGTCCCTTTTCGTGGAGCAGGTCACATATGTGTCGACGCTTATGCTTCTGTGGCAATTTCGCAAGAGCAAAATATGGTTTAAATGTTCGGAGCTCAGTTTATTCCTTTGTTTTCAACAAATGAATTTCAAATCCGAAAAAATGTTTTCGGACAAGTTGAAGGAAACAAAGACATTATCTTCAAAGCATTATTTTTTAACTTTGAATATGTTAATTTATACAATCTTTTCCGAAACGACAGCATATCATCGAGTGGTTGCTCTGTTATTTCACTTCACAAAATAATGAGTTCCGTTTGTATTTTTAATTCATAGTTTGTAACGTCAACTTTAAAGGGGACTTCAAAAAGATCAAGAAATGGTTCAAAGGCATCCTGCTGTATTCACAAAAATTAATGTGTACTTCAAGTGTGCTTTAAAGTAAAAATTTCATAGAAAATTTATTTTAAAGTGATGATCAAGTCTACTTTATTTTTTGTGAATACTGCTGATCATCTTTAAACCTGTCTTGGAAGTTGAAAAAAAGATTTTCGAACATATGTTTTATATCAGTGTTACGCAAGCATTTATTTGCCTATCGCGCGAGTTAAATGTGTTATTTATTATTCTTCCATATAGTAAGAATAAAACACAATATTTTTATTGTTTTATGTTGTCAGCTATTCAGAGTGACAACTTAATTTATTTAAACCGATCTTAAGACTAATTTTACAAAATATTTAAAATCTAATATAAACTAAGTAACGTCAGTATTTTTATGCTTACGTTACTGTTTAGCAAAATGTGGGAAAATATAAAAGGTGTAACTTAAGGTAAGCAACGTAAGTATTTTATGCTTACGTTGCTGTCTAGCAAAATGTGGGAAGAAAACTTTAGGGTTTCGCTACACTTTGCCAGCCATTATAATTATTTTAGGTATCAGGGTGTGACTCCTCCACCCTTAGTCTAAAACACTCCTGGATTTTAGTATGTACATATGTAAATATAAATTTTTGTAATCTTATGATAAGCCATACTTTTCCTTTATTCTTTTTAGTTCAAAATCTTCCGTTTCTGGCTTGTATCTAATTTTAATTTTGTTTACTATAACATTCTTTCTACATTTTATTATTACAATTAATATAATTACGTCTACAAGCACATATACTATGTTTATTCCATAGGAAATATTTTTGTGGACTTTTAATTCCTCTATTTCTTTTACATTTCCAAAGTTTCTTAGTTCTATTTGCTTAAAATTAATTGGTGTTATATTAGAAATTGAAAAGTTGTTATTCGGGTAAAAATATCTGTCCTGAAAAGCTATTCTATTATTTTTGAAGATTTGACTGTTTATTTTCAGTTCGCAATCATAAAAGAAAAGCAAATAATTTTTATTAATTTTTAGCTTTCGATCATCACAGTCCTGTATAATTTCTAAGTCGTTCGCATTTTTTATTAAAACTATATCGTCTTCAAACGTTTCAAGGTCGGTTGCATTATTATACTTAAAATTACAGTTGTTCAACAAAGTGCAGTGTTTACTATGCTTTAAATTATTGATATAAACATTCTCCTCATAAGTAACAAGTAAAAACGTTATATTCGACCGGGTCGAATCTCAAATACCCTCCAAATATTTAGTAAGTGAATTTGATATGTTTAACTTAGTGGGACAGAGTTCCTTTATATAATATCGTACGTCAACGCCCACTAAAAGGGGCGGGGTTCAAAAATATACAATATCATGTTTTCCACAGACGAACGTATGGGCATTGCTAGACTGTTTTAGACTTCATCACTGATCAAGAATATATATACTTTATACGGTCTATTTGGAGGCTATAAAAACTGTATTTTGGCGGGGTCGCTCTGGCAAGGGCTGTGGGTGAAACATTTCACCTTTGTCATAAAACTTTAAAAATAAATGCTTGGGATAATTATATACAAAATTAAAATTTCTTTTTTTTGATAGGGTCATTTAGAGAGCAAAGGGGGAGAGGGGGTAGGGCAGAAACAGATACACATAAAACTGTAAAAATAAATGCTTGGGATGATTATACAGAAAATAAAAAAAACATGTATATATATTTTTAATAGGGTCATTTAGCGGGCAAAGGGGGAGGAGGGGGTAGGGCAGCAACAGGCAGTCATAAAACTCTAAAGATAAATGCTTGGGATGATTATATACAGAATTTAAAAAAACATTTTTTTTTTGGTAGGATCATTTTGGTGGCAAAGGAAGAGGGGGGGGGGGGGGGGGGGTAGGGCAGAAATCGGCAGTCATAAAACTCTAAAGATAAATGCTTGGGATGATTATATACAAAATTTAAAAAGAAAAAATTTTTTTTTGGTAGGGTCATTTAGGGGGCAAAGGAAGAGGTGGGGGGGGGAGGTAGGGCAGATATCGGCAGTCATATAACTCTAAAGATAAATGCTTTGGATGATTATATACAAAATTTAAAAAAAAATTTTTTTTTGGTATGGTCATTTAGGGGGCGAAGGGGAAGGAGGGGGTAGGGCAGAGTAGTACCAGGTTTCGTCTGAGTTTCGTCATTAAAGCTTAAAAGTGTTATTTTTAAGGAATGTAGGCTTAAGTAAAACAATTTGTTAAATTGTTATGCTATTTTTGCCTATAATAACGCCCACTTAAGTGGGCGGGGTCAAAAAATATTTTTATTTTATTTAATGGCTCCAAGTTCCTCCACGCCGGGTGGTCATCTTGTCGCGATGTGGAGGCTTAGGTCTAGTTGACTGGTCTGTACTGGCGGGGGCAGCTGATATCAGTAGCCCCTGGTAGGGTCACCCATGCCAGAGTGGCCAACAACTAAGTACCGTCCAAGAATCACCCTTCCCGGACTCGATAGCGTCTGTTTTTCCCCATGGGGCGGCTATCGAGTCAGTCCGTTTTTCGGTCCAAGGGACCATGTCCAAATCCATCAGCGTCTGTATCCCAATTGGGGCGGCTGATGGTCTGCGTCTGTATCCAGGTGGGTCGGCAGCTTTTTAACCTGGCAGTAGGTATAAAATGCAACCTTTAACCCACCAACAAATGAAAAATAAAAAGCCAAGCCCCACGTACCCGGTTAGGGGCTTAACAATCTCCGGGGACCCTATTCCCGCGGCGCAAGTAGCAGGCCGCGGTGAATCGAAAGCTACTGCTGCTCAGGCTGGCCGGGTGTCCACATCAGGCCCGACCAGTCTGCGGACTACTGACGTGGTGGGCAATCAGCCTGGATTAACCGGGCTGATTGCTGTTGAAAAAGGGGCAAAACACCCGGCAACGGGTGGCTGCCCTAGCACTAGCAGCGAGGTACCTCTGTCTTTCGCTCCAAGTACCTCAAAAGCTGCTCAGGTCCTTACCGGTAAAACGGTAAAAACCCCTTCTTCTGGTGCGAAGGGAATGGAAAGGCCTAAGCCGTCCAAACCCGTCGCCTCCAAAGCGCACATTGCGCAGGAAAAGGCAAAGAGGATTACTTCTAGCCACAGTACTGCGTCACCCACTGCCAATCCCGGCAATAACAGTAAACCTTCGCGCAAAAATTCTACACGCAGGGCCAATGATGCGAGGCGCTCCGCCTTAAAAACCATTTCGCACCTCGGTGCGATCCCGGCTGACCAGCTTTCTGAAAAGCAGGCAGCCTCTCTAAAGTGGGCACAGGCTCATATGTCGAGGCTGCAAATAAACTCCTCCCCCGCACCTGCCACGGTTGCGGCGCCTAAACGGCAACGTTCGGAAGAGGAGAACGATGCAGCTAGGGCTTCTAGGGCAAAACGTCCTAAGAACATCCCTTCGAAAGGCACCTTTAGTGAGATCGCCAAAGGCAAGCTCATAAGGGCCATAATCGATAGGGATGCATCAGACGGTGCCATTTCCCATGCCAGATGGGACTTGGTCAACCAAAAACTGGCGGGAGTGTTCTGGAAGATCCGCAAGGAGAATCCGGGACCGCCGCCTCAATGCGTCGATGCTGGCTGGCACCAGCACGGCGTTAAATTGATGGCCTGCACGGATGAACGCTCAGCGTCTCTGTTAAAGAAGGCCATCGAAGCTATTGGCGAGGTGTGGGAAGGCTCTAAGCTGGATGTGGTTTCCGTGGAAGACATACCCAGAAGACCAAGAGCCTTGACCATAATTCCTGCTGAACCTTCTTCCCCGAAGGAGATCCTTGAGATCCTTAAGGACTGTAACCCGGATCTACCCACCCATGACTGGAGGGTAGCTAAGGTGAACGCACCCGAGAGGTCTAGAAGGGAGGTGGTTCTGATTCTTAACAAAGAATCTCTGGCACCGATCCGTAAGAGGGGCAACAAAATCTTTTACTGTTTCAGTACGATTCTGTTGCGCCTCTACCGGACCGATGTCAGGAAGAACCGCAACCGAGGGGATGACGCTGCCAACGGCGCTGTTGACTGCGCTGCTGCTGGTGTGTCGGACGCAGCTTCATGCGGGCAAGAGGACACCCACTCAGTCTCAGACATGGTGGGTGGCTTCTTTGAACGGATGGCAGTCGCGGATGAGGACACTGACGCCCTCTTGGAATCCAGCCAAGAGGACGCCAACACCACCATAATTGCGCTACATGATGGTGAAGGTGACGCAGATAAACCTTCACCACTCTAAAGCAGCATCCGCTGCGATGCTCCTCCGGGTGGTTGAGAGGAAGGAGGAGCTGGTTATGGTCCAGGAACCCTGGGTCCACCAAGGACGGGTTCATGGACTGACACTTAAGGGCTACAAGCTATTGTTTGCCAAAGGCACAGGTAATATTAGATCTTGTATCTTGGCTAAAAACTCTTTGCGTATCTTTATCCTATCTGATTTCAGTGATGGGGATACTGTAGCAGCTGCTCTGGAGACCCCGTCCGGTACGGTTTGGGTGGTCTCGAGCTATATGGCGCATGACCATGAGGGCAGTCCACCAAATGGCAAGGTGCGTGGCATTGTGTCAAGGGCGATAAGCACGAGGACACCTATAATAATAAGTGCTGACGCCAACTCACACCACATCTCCTGGGGTAGTAGCGATACTAACGAGCGGGGTGAGTGTCTCTTCGATTTCATTTTAAATAATAATCTTGAAATTGTCAACAGGGGTTCAGAACCCACTTTTATTGTGTCTAACCGTAGAGAGGTTTTAGATGTAACATTGGTTAGTGCAGAGCACACCAATCTGGTTAGCGGCTGGAGGGTTGCGGATGACTGCTCCCTATCCGATCATCGCTATATTGACTTCAGCATAGGGTTAGGTGTAAGTAGACTAAATCCTATAGTTAACAGAAAGAAGACTGACTGGGAGCTACAGAACAGTGTACTCTGCAACTCCTTATCGACGACTCCAACTATTAGAAATATTGGGGACATCGACTCTGCTGTGGAGATTCTAAGTGAATCGTTCCGCTGTGCTACTAATGTGGCTTGCAAACCAACGGTTTGCAGGGGAAGGGCCAGACCACCATGGTGGAGCCCGGAAATTGCACATTCACGAAAGGAATGTCGTAGGCTATTCAACGAGGCTAAACGATCAGGCGACTGGTCGGCATACAAAACCTCCGTGAATCGCTTCAAGAATCTTGTCAGGAACGCAAAAAGGAGGTCTTGGAGGGCTTTCTGCAGTAATGTGGAGGGTTCATCTGAAACCAACAGGCTGCGTAAGATGCTATCAACCGCACCGGTTGTACCCAGCTACATACAGAAACCCTGTGGTAACTGGACCATGAGTAGTCAAGAAACGCTAAGCGTACTACTCGACACTCATTTTCCTGGCAGCCAGGCGGCACCTTTAACAGGCACTGCCGATGGCAGCTTGGCGACAGGCGCAGTCACAACTCCATTGGATATGGATAGGCTCCGCTGGGCTGTACACAGCTTCGATCCGTTCAAGTCTCCGGGACCAGATGGAATAATTCCAGCGGAAATGCGGACATTGTCCTACCTTGGCTCACGGTAATTTACAGTGAATGCCTTAGGAGGGCTTATATACCTATATTTTGGCGTACGTGCAAGGTTGTCTTTATCCCGAAAGGGGGTAAGACGTCACACACTAAGCCTAAAGACTTCAGACCGATAAGTCTTACTTCTTTTTTACTCAAAACTTTAGAAAGAGTAATTGATATTCATCTGAGAATGACCATTCCGAATGAGCTTCTCTCCAAATCACAGCACGCCTACACTAAAGGCAAATCTGTGGAAACGGCACTACATTCTCTAGTGGGCCACATAGAAAAATCTCTTGAGTATAAGGAATTTACTATGGGGGCTTTTCTGGACATAGAGGGTGCTTTCAACTATGTCAAACCCGATTCCATTATCAATGGGATGGCAGCGGTAGGGATTGATGACAATTTATGCCGGTTTGTTAGAAACTTACTAACTTTCAGGGTAGTCAGGGCCTCGATTGGGGATGTCACTGAGTATAGGGCAGTCTATCGGGGCACTCCACAGGGAGGTGTTCTGTCACCTCTGTTGTGGAACCTGACCATTAATTCGCTTTTGCTAAGTCTAGAACGCAGACAGATTATGACTGTCGCGTACGCGGATGACGTAGCGGTGGCGATATCGGGTAAGCACTTGGATACCATATCTCAGTGTATGGAGTCTGCGCTGGCTCTGCTGAGTAGGTGGAGCGTCAGCTGTGGGCTCGGCATCAACCCAGCCAAGACTGAGTTGGTGCTCTTCACTAGGAGGTACAAGACCGATAGCTTTATACACCCAAAGCTTAACGGCACCTCCTTGGAACTATCTAAAACCGCCAAGTACCTGGGTGTGATTCTGGATAGTAAGCTATCATGGAATCAGAACATACAGGCGAGAGCGGAAAGGGCCTTAGTGGCTATTTATACATGCAAAAGGGCAGTAGGCCTCAAATGGGGTATCAACCCTAAGGGGATCAATTGGATCCTTGAGGCTGTTATTAAACCAGTACTCTTTTACGGGGTATTGGTTTGGTGGAATGCGATGGACAAGCAGGCTCATCGCAGGACCTTTGAAAAAGTCTTTCGGGTCGTAGCGAGACTGATGACAGGCGCACTACGATCTACACCAACGGGAGCAATTTTTGCAATGCTAAACTGGCTCCCGGTTGACATTCTGGCCAGACAACTGGCTCTTTTCTCAGCGGTCAGGTTGAATACAGTATGTCCATGGACTAGGACTGACTATGGGCATGCTAGGATTTTAAGAGAGCACTCGGAAATCCATGCCAACATTGACTACTGTGTACCAAGACCCTTCTTTGGTGGACTTTTCCGTTCCATTGTCGTTGACAGGGAACAGGTGGACAGGCTTACCTTTCCCGAGGATTCAGTTAGAGTTTTCACTGACGGATCCAAAAGTGGAATAAGAACGGGCGGAGGCTTCTATGTGGAGAACTTCAATGTTAGATCTCCATTCCGGCTCCAGGACGGTTGTACTGTCTTACAGGCCGAAATCTCTGCTATTACTCGGGCAGCGAGGTGGCTAAGGTACTATAGGATATCGAATGATATCTTCATTGTTACCGATAGCAAGGCAGCCATCTCTGCTATTAGTGGTGTGTACAGTACATCAAAAACTGTGGTCGAATGCCGACTGTCTATCAACGAGATAGCGAGACATTCGAGGGTGACACTGGTTTGGGTGCCAGGGCATTCTGGATGTCCAGGCAACCATACTGCGGATGAGATTGCCAGACAAGGGACTGAATTGAACAGTTCAATGATCAGTCACTTCACTGGCATTCCATTAGCGCGATGTAAGTCTCTGATTCAAAGCGAATCATACAAACTAGCTCAACTTAGGTGGGATAGTGTGGCTAACTGCCTCGTGGCGAGAGCCACGTGGCCCCATTACGATTTGCGCAAAACGCGCGACCTTCTCAAATTTGACAAGGCGCGCATGCGTCAACTGGTGACTGTCTTGACAGGACACTGTAGCTTTGGGACTCATGCTAGGAGGATGGGTCTAATATACAACGACTATTGCAGAAGCTGCAATGATGAGGAGGAGGAAGAAACTGTCCTCCATCTTCTGTGTCAGTGTCCTGCCCTCGCTAATGCAAGGGTAGCGGCGCTGGGCTCCCGATTCCTGTCAGACTTAGACAGCCTGGCAAACATGGAGCTTTCAGGGATATCATCCTTCCTCAGGGGTACAGGATGGTTTGAAACGGCGGAGGACATCCCTTAAGAGGTCCTCTGCTTAAGGGCATCACAAAGGGACCGAATTGACGGACCCAAGTGGATTGTCCCGCCAGGGACAACGGCCCTCTAACCTAACCTAACCTATGGCTCCAAGTTTAAGGCGTTGGACCGTATTTGACATAAAAATATATCATTTGCTTAACAAAATAACCAAAAAACTTTAAAAATTATATTGTTATTTCTGGGTTGGTTTAGTTCTTCTTAAGGGAACTTTTTTCCCTCTTGCCCGATTTAGCCCATCTTCGAACTTAACCTGCTCTAAGTTTTAAAATATATTTATGCCAAATTTCAATAGTCTAGCTCTTTTCGTTTGGACTGAATCGTGATATCCACAGACGGACGGACATGCTCAGTTCGTCTTAGATTTCATCACTGATCAAGAATATATATACTTTATGGGGTCTGAGATGGATATTTCGATGCGTTACAAACGGAATGACAAAGTGAATATACCCTCCAAATTCTTTTTTGGAGGGTATAAAAACATGGTGTTCAATTTCAATAACATAGCTATTTGGCTCATTAGTTTCCCTATAATGTTTATTTGGTAAAGGTGTAATCATTTTTAAGTCAGTTTGAATGTAGTCAATTGGAATTTTTATTGCAATAATCAGAATTCCGTATTTGTAATTTAAACGTCGGCTTTTATGGATTTTAAATTAAATAAATCGATTTCAAATTTATCAATTTCTGGGTGAAAAATGTGATTCTTAGCAGAAGCAATGGTGTCGTGAATGTGTTCAATTTTTCCTTTGAGGTAATTGAGTTTGAACATTTGGTCTGTATATATAAGACTTTGAATAATTTCGTTCTGTCTATTCTTAAAACTTGTGAAAGCATTTCTAATATATGTTCTGTCCTCTTCTACAGCTGATTTTAAAATTTGGGCCGATTCGTTAAACAGTGTATTTATATAAATTTGCACCTATTGTATTATGGTTGTTCTCATCTATTGCACTAAGATGCTCAAGGATCTCTTGACGATCATCATCATCCATAACTCCACGCAGCCACTTATAAGCATGACCAACGAAGTTAAACAGTCCTCTTTTTCTCCTTAGTTCCGTCGGAGTGATTGATTTCAATTTAGATTTTATAATTTTTATTTCTGTTTCGATTATTTTCATGTTATCAAGGTATAAATTTTTTATATTACCTTCGACCTGATTTAAAATTTGATATAATTCCTTGGTATCAACTAAGTGCAATACTGTAATCGTTTGGTTTATCACCTCAACATTCCCTTAATTTGTACATAACCTGTGTCCTCAGTGATTGGATTAATCTGTAGTGTTCCCTGTGTCTCAGTTGCTAGAATTATCATTGTCTTTACTGTCAGGATCTGCAAATTTAAAAGATTTTTAATATTGACGATAAAAGCGTTTTCTAAAGTTTTTTTATTGTTTTGGGCCCTGTTCGTTTCTAAAACGCCTTTTGAGGTCATTAAAACGTTCAAACAAATGCTCAAAGTCAATATCGTCTTCACCATTATTAAGATTTGTTTTGTCTATACCGTCAACTTCATATTTTAAAGGCCTTTTAACGTTGGATTCATGCACATTTTGCAACCCTTTCTTAATAAACTTTCATCCTCAATATCTCTAGCTAAATAAGAACTTGGCTAATTTAAAGTTGTTTCTGTCTGGAAATTACGCTACCAACTTCAGTTGAACCTTTTAATATTCGTGATCATTTAATTTTGAAAATATTCATATTTTTCCTTTAGCAACCTCCCTTCTTAATATATTGGATATGTTATTATTTGCAATATCATGTCTGTCTATATAAACTCTTTTATTGCCAAAACCCGTTTCAACGTCTTTATCTTTAATAACCAGTACAATAATTTGAGTTTTAAAACGATTTACTATCGTATCCAATATTGGAATACCATCGTGGAGATCCTCCTCTTGAGAGTGTGCAGTCTCAACAAAGAATCTCTAATATTGCTTGTTTCACCGCGGTCCAGTAACTCCTTTGATGTATTTATCTCGTTTCTTTCGACATTTATTTATTTATTTATTTTAAAGTCTATGAATTTAAAATTCTTACAGACTATTTAAATACATGCATATACATATGTATATACAGATTATATTTCAAAGAAAATATAAATTATTGGCTGTTATTTAATGCAAACAAAATATTTTGTTTAATCAAATTTGCACTGAAAGAAAAATCAACATCATAATATAGCTTGTTAAAGTCCTTACAGCATCTAATAAAGGGATCAGAATTAGCGTAATTTGTTCTTAAAAATTTAACATCAAGTAAACAAAAGAAACGAGTAGGACGTGGAGGAACACAAAATGATAAATTTTCAATTAAAAATTCAGAGCAGGTTTTACCGTTAATTATATTTAAAATAAATAAAGTGTTTAACATAGATCTTCGACTACTTAGGGATGGTAATTTAATAAGAGCTAGTCTAGCTTTATAAGAAGGAAAACAAAGTGGATTCCATTGCAATCTTCGAAGACAAAATATTAAAAATTGTTTTTGTACAGATTCAATTGCGTTGATGTAAACTTTATATGTTGGATCCCATATTATTGACCCATATTCCAAAATGGGACGAACAAGCGATGTGAAAAGCTGCTTAGTAACGTAAGGATCTTCAAATTCCTTAGCCCAGCGTTTGATGAAACCCAGTTGACTTCTTGCTTTTCTAAGAGTTAGAGATATATGTTGAATAAAATTCAGTTTTGGATCCAGTAAAATTCCAAGATCAGTGAAAGTGCAGACATTTTCCAACTCATAACCGCTCAAAAAATATTTAACATTGAAATGGCTATTTCGAAAGAAACACATATACTTGCATTTTTTTAGATTCAATGTCATTAAATTCATTTCACACCAAGAGTACAAAGAGTTTAAGTCAGCTTGAAGAAACTTATGATCATCAAAGATATTGTAGGTAAAGAATATTTTTACGTCATCAGCATACATAAGAATGAATGAGCTTTTAATAACTGTAGGTAAGTCATTGATAAATAGTGAAAATAATAGGGGCCCCAGATGGCTTTTCTGGGGAACACCAGACGTAACGGGGATCGGTTTAGATATAGTACTTTTGAATAGAACATTTTGTTTCCTATTAGTAAGGTAGGAACAAATCCAATTTAAACAGCCACGTGTGAACCCCATATAATCCAGTTTATTCAATAGAAGTTTGTTGTTAACTTTATCAAATGCTTTACTGAAATCTGTGTAGACTACATCAGTTTGTTTTTTATTGACATTGATTCTACTTAGGAAATCTGCAATATAGTTGCACTTCCCTTTTATATATTCTATCTTAAAATTATATTCACCTAAGTCAATAAGGTATCTCTGTAGCCTAGGGCTTATATCTTTGCCTGCATATTTACTTATGAGCCACTTCAATGGTTAATGGTCGAATTATTTCCCATAAATGTATGGCCTAAAACACCCCAAACTATTGCCAACAATTCTTTATCAATTGTTGCATAGTTTGTTTCGTGTTTGTTCAACGTTCGCGAAGCATATGATACTGGGTGACCATCTTGAGTTAAGACAGCTCCAATTGCGTTATTGCTTGCATCAGTGACGATTTTGAAAAATTTGGATATCTCAGTATGGGTGAACTCGTTATAAGCTCCTTAAGTTTTTCAAAAGCCACCATATAGCTAGGGTCATTCATATTAATTTTTGTGTTTTTCTGGAAATACTTGGTCATTGGGAATGCAATTTTGGCATAGTTGTTAATAAATTTTCTATAGAAACTGGTCATTCCTAAAATGGACCTAATCTGTTTTTCGGTACTCGGGAGTATCAAATCTTGTATTATTGAGATTTTGTTAGGATCTGGTTTTATACCATTAGTTGTTAATATGTGACCCAAAAACTGTGTTTCTTTCTTGAGAAAGTCACACTTGTTAATTTGTATCTTTAGCTTAGCCTTCCTTAAGGTTCTAAATATATCTTTTATGTTATCGATATGTTCCGCCAGAGATGAACTGAATATTAAATTGTCAACCATATACACCACACATGTCTTGTTTATGAAATTTCTTAGCACAGAATTCATCAATCTCTGAAAGGTTGATAGTGCGTTATGAAGACCAAAAGGCATTCGTATAAATTCGTAATGCCCAAAGGGTGTAGAGAATGCCGTTTTCTTTCGATCTTCCTCCTTAAGGAGTATTTGTTGGAAACCTTTTGCCAGGTCCGCAGTCGAAAAATATTGGGTTAGGTATAGGGTACCTGTCTTCTACTGCAAATTCATTTAGTTTGCGATAGTCTATTACTAATCGCCATTTTTTCTCTCCAGAATTATCGGCTTTTTTAGGCACAATCCATAAAGTACTATTGTATGCAGAATTGCTCTCACGAAAAATGTTTTGCTTTAACGTATCTTTTATTTGTTTGTTTATTTCGTCTTCATGAATTTGGGGGTATCTGTATATTTTTGAATAGAGTGGTTTGTCAATTGTAGTAACGATTTGATTGTAGTAACGATTTAATTTAAGTGATAAAAATCAAGTTTGTCTACGATATTTGTTTTTGCAATTGGTTCCAATACACTTATATTCTCATCAAAGAATGAACAGTACATTTCCTCAAAAAACAATTTTTTGCCAAAAATTTCTATATAACCATATTCGTTATTTATTCTTGTCTTGAGGGGTACCAAAAAATTTTGTCCGATTATTCCATCATATTTATTATTGCTGAAATTAATAATTTTCCAACTTAAAGTTCCTTGAGCAGAAAATTCCTTTGGGAAGGGAGTTACAACTTTAAATAAAATTATGTTTGTACGGTTAATTGTTCTGTATTAAACAGGTTTAATTAATTATTCTATTTGAAAATTTTCTTTCAAAACGTGAGGTTTAATAATGCTGGTTGAAGAGAAAGTATCAATTAAAAATCAATAGTGAGTATCGGTAATTGGATTGGGGAGGCTGTATTAAAAAATTTACTTCTTTTTCCTCCCCATTTCCTATGTCCATATGTGTAGTTTGCTGATCTACACTCATGTGAGAATTCCTTGTCCTATTCGAACACCTTTCGTTTATTTGATTGTTTTGAAAGTTATCTCTCTCATTATACCTATTAGTCTTATTTTGCCAATTTCCTACATTATTATTCTGACGATATCGCTCCTGTTGATTTCTTCCAAAGGTTCCACTGCTTTGTTCCTGAAAATAATTTCATTTAGAACTACTCCTTGGCTCATATTGAGATCTGTTTGTCACAGATTTTTTCAAATTGTTATTAGGGTTTGACTCGGACTTTTGCCGGTTGTAGCTTCGATTAAAATTTTGATGTCCGTTCGCCTTGTTCCTATAGTAATTATTGCTGAAATTTTTATTTGCCTTATGCCTATTGTCGATAGCTCTACTATCGTCTAGCAATCTAAGTTTAGTATATTTGTTTACTATGTCGTTTAATGTCAAAGTTTCATCTAGATGAACTCTGAGTGGTCCATGTATTTTTTCAATTAAGATATTCACTAAGTCCCTGTCTACATTTTCTGAGTTATACAACATAGATTTATTATCATCTAGTTCATAAATTTCGCTTATTTCATTTTTGCTAATTCGAAA
>OX637535.1:88332782-88782782 GCA_951800035.1 Linnaemya tessellans | reverse complement strand
CCTTTGGATTCTTCCTCGTGCATGAACTGCTACTTTGGAATAAGTAGCTCCTTGGCTTTTATGGATAGTAATCCCTTCAGCAATTATCAATTTAAATTGTTTTCTTTCAATTGTTATTTGCATGTTCTTTTTAAATTGAAATGATCGAGTACATTTCTCTATTGGTGTCCAAAGAGATTCCGTTGGATGTGGCTTTTTACGTCGAGTCTCTACACCAACATTTTCATCTCCGAATAGAACCCAAAACGTTTTCGGGCATCTTGAATTTCGTTGCAAATCAATTCCCATGAAAACCCCAGAAGCTCCATTGACTAGACCATCACTGGTGTTAATATTAACAGTCATCATATACTTTGCAGACATTTTTAATATCAGCGAACTGCAGAGACCCTGGGTTTCAGAAGTTTTCAAATTTCGGAAAAGTACAGAAGCTAGTATTTGTCTTCTTTGCTCAACGGATGATGAATCCGATTTAATTACGTCAGAAGAATTTGAGGTAAATTCTTCTGTTGAAATTTGTCTCAATCTTGATTTTTTTTAGGAGTAGGACCAGCACTCAGGGGATGTCCCCTATATATGTAATGCATTGCGCTGGAACTGAAAACGAGGGGATAGTACTGAGGGGACAGATTAGGAAAGATGAGAAGATAGACGGTTTTTTTTTTGTTGTAGCTATTTCAACCTTTTTTACCTCGCCGGCTAGTTTTTGCTACAGGGCCGACGAAGGTGGGTGCTGCTACTCTGCTTTTAGTACATGATTGGGTCAGTCGCTGCCAGTAATTGTCCAGTGATCAGTACTATGCCTTCATCACTGAAAACAGGCTGGCAACAACTAACACAACCACGCACTAATGCTGATCAGAAGAATTCAACAGCCCTCAGCTTCAGCATTAGATACAAATAGATGAATAGCATCTGCCGGCACATCACTATTTGAGTTAACTACTCTGGACTCAATAATTGGAATGTTTTTTTCTGTCATTTGTCCAACTGCCATATTATTAAGAGCGTGAGCAAAACTCAGATCCTCTCTTTGTCTCATGTTTGTTAATTCATAAAAATTAAACAAATAACACAATCCTTCACCCGCTATAACTCCATAGGGATTTGCCGAATTTGGTTTAAAAATCCATTTATGACCAACTGGAGGAAGTTGTTTTAAGTCTCCAAATACCAAGACCGATATCCCTCCGAAAGGTTCTGTACTCTTAAATATTTGCTTAAGTCTAGAGTCTAAATATCCTAACATTATTGATCCAACCATTGATATTTCGTCTATTATAATCAGCTTAACTCAATAAAATTTGCAACTAAGGAGTTGATAACATCATTGCTCAGGGGACGAATCTCTCCAGAATATTGGTTAATTGTTGGTGCACTAAGTAAAACTTTTTGAAGTTCATGATTGGAGCCCGGAACAGAATTAAATCTTTGCGTAATTGAGTGGTAAACAGTTTTTATTAACCTACTTTTTCCTACTTCAGCACCACCGCCAACAAATTCGTAGAACTTTTTATTTTCTACCACATTTTGCAACAGATGTTGCAGGTAAATACGCTGCTTAGCGTTCAAACCTCTTATTGAACTCAGCAAATCCCATTCAGTGATTAATACAGGAAGTCGTATTAATCGAATACCATCAATGGTTTCATCTGTTGTGCTATCATGAGCGGGAATATTTAAAACGTTGGTGTTCAGATCAACATCTGGTATAGCCAAAGCTCTAAACTCATCATCAAGGACTTGGGTAGCAGCTATGTTATCTTTCTCATTATCATCAATTTCATTTTCTTCACTAACTTTCTGCAGTATTTCCTCAAGTTCTCCTTCCTTGAACATTTCAAATTCCAGTCGGTTTGCTACTATTATGTCTTTAAATCTGCTACATATCTGTTCATTGTCGTCTTCTAAAAGCTCTTCTTGTTCATCCCTCCATGGCAAGTAAAGCATAACTATTGATCGAAAGTAATCTCCTCTTGAGACTTCTGCACCAAATGATGGAAAACGATTTATTGCCGGAGTTCTCCTTTCGTAAACAAATCCCACGTTGTTTTTTAAAGAATAAGCAGTATCGTTATCACCAGTATCGAAGTCGTTATCTTCCAAGTAATCGTCTTCTTGTTCTTCATGTTGGTTTCTACGCTGGGACCTTTTCTTTTTCGAAAAACTGTAGTATGCAGCAAATTTGGCTAGACATACGTGGCTTAGAGTATCAGGCGATTCACGTAATGATCAAGTAAATTTGATCTAAAAACATCAGTTGAAGTTGAGGGCATATTTTCAAGTTCCTGTCTAGATTTCAACATTCTCACCCGTTTTTCTGGACGGAGAGTATATTGTAAGAAGCTTCTTGCGCCGAAACTTCTGATGTTGAAATAAATTTATTTCCAATATGCTTTAACCTTTCTTTAACATTAAAATTTCCTGTTCTTATTTCATCCATAGCTTCTTGGAGTAAGCGCGAAACACCCCGATTGGATTTATTAATATAGTTTATTATATATGAAACGCATGCGTAAGCATCCATTACAAACTGAATGTCCATATTTGATCGTTGCATGGCTAAAATATTTGGATTGAAAGAGTTTATCGATCTATTTTTAAAGCTTCTTTTCAAAAAAAATTTTCGGTTTTTTTTAGAGATGATCTCAATGCTAAAATATACTCCTCGTGTGACACGTTTATTCTCTCGTTACTTAGAAACTGTTCAAAACTGCCAACTTGATCTACTTCCTCATTAGATAGTTTGGCATTTAAAAAAGTGTGAATATTTTCAAAATTTTCCTGGTACTTTTTTAAATCATCACCATTGGTATCTTCTGGAAGAGGTAAAAGAATCTCTGTACTTGGCATCGGAGGATATGGTATCCGGAATCTACAAAATTGTCTTCCACGAATTTCGCGCTGGCACGACCGACTGTGATTATGTTCCTGGTATGATATATAATTTTGAACCATTTCGATTTCAGAATCGGTAGATACAAATCTGTCGATAAATCTAACAACTTCCGGAAGAGAAGAGTGGTTATTTATATTAAATAAAGGTGCATTTTTCAACAAATATATTCCGTGAACATGTGGTGAGCCCCTTTGTTGAAATTCTATCCTCCAGTAGTGCTTTACAACATTGCGTTTGCCGAAAATGCCAGCATTAGCCTTAAAATGTTTAAAAAGATGCCGAGTCCGTTGGTCAAAATAACGGGAGCATGTAATAGGATGTTGCCTAATCAAGTTATATTTTTCCTGTGTGGTGTAGCTCCTTGCCTCATCTTCAGTTATATCTTTATTTTCCAACACTTTTGCCAAAATGATTAATAATTCTGGCCATTGAGATCCTGCTGCTGATAACGTTATAAAAAAGGTTGGTAATCCGAATTGTCTTATCATTGCCAAAACTTTTTTCTTTTCTCCCTCCCAATGAGCAGGTGAAGATCGTATGCCTTTTAATATATGGTATCCTTCATCATGTTGTATTAAATTCCGAACAAAGTTGTCATCTAATACATGTCCCACTAAGTATGTATTTCCTCCAATCTTTTTTCGCAAGCACGTTGAGATACTGCTTTTTATTCGCGATAGCTCAAGTTTTCTGTATGAATAAAGAACTACATCCACACGGGCACATCTTCTATCAAATCGTCTAGCTTTTGATTTAATAGCTTTTCCTATTGTAGTTGATATTGTTTTTTTGACTCCGCAATATATTGATGGAAACGAAAGTTCTTCAGTGTCCTCATCAAAGAGTAAATCCAATGGCCTTTGTCCTTAACCTGGTGCTATTGAAATCTTTTCTAAAGGAAGATTTTCAACAGTATTATTTTCTACCAGTGTTTCTTGGGGATTAGTCTCATTAACTATGTCTTCTTCCGAGTTTTCACTTAGCATTCTACGAACCAATTCCTGATCGTTTTGATTGGAAACAAAAGGAACTTCCTCAGTTGATTCAACACTATTTAACCAATCTTCCGATATAACAATATTATGCGATCTATATAAATCAGTATTTACTAAATATCGTGCAGCTTCATAAATTTTTCTCGGTCTTATAGTTTCTGTCATAAAACTATGGTTGTATTCCAATTTTCGTTTGAGATGAACCTGAATCACTTCAGTTTCTTCAAACCTTCTTGGGAGGACATCCACAGTTCTGCTTAGTGAGATTGGCACATTGACGATTATATCCTAGTGAAACAATTCTCATGAAAGGAATTCTCGGAGCTACAAATCTTTGTTCCAAAGCTGTCAGGTCTTTTAATTCATCAGGAATTGTGGGAAAATGCAAACCTTTCGATAGGCAAATAGTGGGTACTCTACCTCCTTTAACTATTTTATGACATGTGTTAAAAAATTTTTAAATATTATTTTCCGATGTAAATATTTCGGAGAGAAAAAAGACTTCAGTCAAATGAGGGAATTGGTTTAAGATCGCGATCTTATTTAAATTTTTTATTTGATTGGGAAACCAAAGACCTTCACAGCATAAACAAATCTCTGTAGGGCCATTTTTGACGCACTGATTAAATTCCGACAACGTGTGGTCAGTATGTCCTTGGGAGTCTGTTAATAAAAACTGCTGGCGGGAATCAGGAGAAAGATTTCGTCTATTTTGCCTGTTTCTCTCAATTTGTCTTGAGTTTTCCCTCTCTTTATTATAAGGATTTAATCGATGAATTCGTATACGAATATCAATCATACGATTAACATCATGCACGCGATTTCTAGCTTGCTGCCGAGCTTCTCTTCGTTGACTTGTATTCCTTGTGCACAGAGTGCGATGCCGTATTTCTTTCCCTTTAAACTTGTTGATAATCAGGGTTCTGTCGATACATAGAATGGTCTTGAGTATTGCGTTCCTGTTCAATATTGCGTTGTGTTGGGGTTTGACGGCGCCGAGAATGTTCTTGCGTATTTCTAGATTGCTCAATAGCAAGTTCGATGGGATTCTCACGACGCTGAGAATGCTCCATAGTATTGCGTTCCTGCTCAATAGCGCGTTGAACTGGATTTTGACGTCGCTGAGAATGTTCTTGTGTATTTCTGGATTGCTCAATAGAACGTAAATTTGGATCCTGTCTACGTCGGGAATGTTGCAGTGTATTGCGTATTTGTTCCATACCACGTTCAATTAGATTTTCACGTCGCTGAGAATGTTCCAACGTATTTCGAATTTGTTCAACAGAACGTTGAATTGGGTCCGTCCTACGTCTAACATGTTGTTGGGTATTACGCATTTGCTCACTTGTTGTTGCACTTGAATATAGTCTTCTTGTTGCACGAGATAAACGATCGCTTTCGCGTTCATTTTCTCGATACTCTTCATTTTGTCGTAACGTAGCTAAAGTCTGTGAATTTCTAGTTCTGTCCGATTGGCTGTTGCGTTCGCGATAATTTCTGAGAGTCTCTCTTTGAGTCTGACTACGTTGTTCAAGTAATTGCTTACGTAAGCTAAGCATTTTAATTGATAATAAATGATAATAAATAAATGTAAGTGACTTACAGATATATATATATATATATATATATATATATATATATATATATATATATATATATATATATATATAAGGAAATTAAAGTTGGGTTGATGTGGTTTTAAATTTTTTCTGTGGGGATAAGTTGATAAGTATCCAAAAAAATTTGCCACAGATTCTCCATTAAAGTTGAGACGATTTTAAATATGCCTTTGGAATTAAAAGCAGCAAAGTTAATGCAACAGCTGAGTTGTGATGTTTTATTTATTAAGCTCAGCTATTTTTAACTTTTGTATATTTTTAACTTTTATATATTTAAAATAACTTTAGTATATTTAAAATAAAACAACTTGATAAAAATTAAATATTTTAATGAAATATTAATTTATTTGACTGTATATTTTTAAAGTTTATTGATTTTGAAATATATATTTATAGATATATGTTTGAAAAGTATATATTTTTGATATTTTGTATTATTTTGTAGTACAATTTTTTTATTCGGGGTTGTATATTTTTTGCAGCGTGTTACTCAAATCAGTACAGATTTGTGAATAAACGTTTGAGATGAGTGTAAAAATGTCATAAGTAAAAAAGTTTCCGGTTATTTTCACAAAATTTTAATTTAGTTGTGTATGAGAAGGACAAGAAACACCAGTTGCAAACCGGTTTGTAATAAAATGTGCAAACAATTCATGGGTAATTTGATAAATTTTATACCTGCTCTAATGAACTTCACGCAACAATCCAACAACAACATTAAAGCCAGCCGTTTTGTTTACCAAGAGTTACGTGTGTGTGAGAGGGACTGCAAATCGATTTTAAAGCCGGTTCGTAATAAAATGCGCAAAGGATACATACGTTGTAAAATCCCAGAGTTGAGTGATCTTCATATATTTATTTCCGATTTATATTATATATGTATCTATTGAAACGATGGTCGTGTGTATGAGGAGGATAGCAAACACCACATGCAAACCGGTTCGTAATAAACTGTGCAACAAAATCCATACGTAATTTGATACACAATTTTAAGAAATTCTTATTCTTTGGAGTGCGTTTTGGAAAACCACAATAAATTAATTGAAAGATCTTCATTTATTTATTTAGTAATTATATTATTTATGTATATATTGAAATGATTCAATAAATTATAGGGCCACTTAAGCGGCAAAAGTGGGTGGAGGGCTAGGGAAGTGGAAAATCAGAGAGCAACTCAGCTTCGTCATTAGGTTTAAAAATTCTATTTGTAAAGAATATACGTTTGAGCAATACAATTTGTTAAATATTTACTCCATGTTTCCTTGTAATATGTTACTTCAATGATCATTAAAGGGGCGGGGTCCAAAAATAGACTGTATCATGTTTTCCACAGACGAATGTATGGGCATTGCTGGACCGTCTTAGACTTTATTACTAATCAAGATTATATATACTTTATAGGGTTCAGTTCTTTTTGAAGGGCTTTAAAGCTGTATTTCGACGCAGTCTTTCTGGCAAGGGCCGTTGCACCTTTGCCATAAAATTCTAAAAATAAATGTTTGGGATAATTAAATGTAAAATTTATAAAAAAAATTTTTTTTATAGGGTCATTTTGGGGGCAAAGGGTTAGGACGGGATAGGACAGAGTAGTACCAAGTTATGTCTCAGCTTCGTTATAAAGGCTCAACAATATTCTTTTTAAGGAATGTAGGCTCAAGTGAAACAATTTATTAAATGTTTACACTATTTTTACATATAATAACGCTCACTAAAGGGGGCGGGATCCAAAAATAGACTATATCATGTTTCCCACAGACGAGTGTGACATTTGCTAGACTGTTTAAAATAAAAAATGTAAAGAAAAATTTTTTTGATAAGGTCATTTATGGGGCAAAGGGGGAGGATGGGGTAGGGCAGAAACAGGCAGTCATAAAACTCTAAAAATAAATGCTTGGGATGATTATGTACAAAATGAAAAATTTTTTTTTATAGGGTCATTTAGGGGGCGAAGAGGGAGGAGGGGGTAGGGCAGAAATCGGCAGTCATACAACTATAAAAATAAATGCATGGGATAATTGAATACAAAATTAAAAAAAATTTTTTTTTGTAGGGTCATTTAGGGGGTGAAGGGGGAGGAGGAGGTAGGGCAGAAATCGGCAGTCATAAAACTCTAAAAATAAATGCATGGAATAATTGTATACAAAATTAAATTTTTTTTATTTTATTTTTTTGGTAGGGTCATTTAGGGGTTGAAGGGGGAGGAAGGGGTAGGGCAGAGTAGTACCACGTTTCGACTGAACTTCGTCATCAAAGCTTAAAAATGTTATTCTTAGGGAATGTAGGCTTAAGTAAAACAATTTGTTAAATTTGTATGCTATTTTTGCATATAATAACGCCCACTAAAGTGGGTGGGGTCCAAAAATAATTTATTTATTTTTATGGCTCCAAGTTTTAGGCGTTGGACCGTATGTGACATAAAAATATATCATTTGCTTAACAAAATAACCAAAAAACTTTAAAAATTATGTTGTTTTTTCTGGGTTGGTTTAGTTCTTCTTAGGGGAACTTTTTTCCCTCTTGCCCGATTTAGCCCATCTCCGAACTTAACTTGCTCTAAGCTTCAAAATATATTCATACCAAATTTCAAGAGTCTAGCTCTTTTCGTTTGGAGTGAATCGTGATTTCCACAGACGGACGGACGGACATACTCAGAACGTCTTAGATTTCATCACTGATCAAGAATATATATACTTTATGGGGTCTGAGATGGATATTTCGATGCGTTACAAACGGAATGACATAGTGAATATACCCTCCATATTCTGTTTTGGATGGTATAATAACTAGGTGTTATTTATTGTATGCGGAATAACATGCTTGTGATGGAAATATTTCGAAACTTTTTTTTAGTTTTTATACCGGAATTGCTTTGGGGCAAAAATGGGCAGCTGAATTTTAAAAAAAACCGTTAGCATTCAAACTTTAACTAGATATAAGTCTGGGGCTAGAGGTCTCTGGAGATCAATAGATACAAGCAATGGAATTTAGAAATAATAAATATTTTTGGATAATTTATAGTAGCAAAAACAATTTTGTTTTATTCTGAAAATTTGTTTTATGCATACATGTATAGTGATTATAACATCAAATTGTATAAAAAAATCATTATAGAGTCATTTCAAGAGTATCTTAAAATCATGAAGCGACAGAAGGTAGCATATATGTATACTACGGTATTTTCAAACGCGTTCACTTAATGGCTCTTTCCAAAAAAGTAATATAGATATAACATAATTTTTGGTACATGATTGTTAGATAGTTTATTACCAACTGTGGAAAAATCAGGTAGACCAGAAGACACGAATAAAATCAATTAATGACGTGTGCGATGGTGAGGTTGATTACCAATTTGCTCCTAGTCAGTTGCGTGAACCTGTATCAATATCCTCGAAATAATGACAGTGAATACCGTCTCCAATATATCGAAAATGGAATTTGCGACCGTAGGAATTCAACTGAGGCGCTTGACTTATGTAGCTGCACACTGCCGATGTGAAGATTCTAAAACCACTAAGTATAATTTACAAAAAAAAAAGGTATGGAAGACAAGGTTCTTCCAAATCAAAAGGCTGTTGCATCTGTGCAACATAGCATTGATAACACTGCACAACAATATGGCAACTTTTGCCTGATGATTGACTTTTATGACATTATGTTTACCAATTTGCTGTTGCTGATTTCAAATATATCTTCAGTTATTTTGTAACAGCTCTAGTTTACGACATAAAGCTTTCACAAAAAAATCACTGTGTCCCACTAACACATTTGCTTGTAATTAAGAAAATATTAAGTTATTTTAATAAAATTAGATATGGTGTCATCAAGAAGAGTTTGTGTCAATGATCCGAATCATTTTTGTTTCATTTGCGGAGAGTATATATTCAAAGAATACCGTTTGAATGTGACAGTGTTTTTAATTGAGGCTTATAAAAATTACTTTGGTCACGCACTGGAAATGAAGGACAAGCCTTGGATTCCGCAAAACGTATGCAAAACATACGTTGAGTTTCTACGTTTGCGGACAAATGAGAGAATAAATAGATTTATGTATAAAACGGCAATGATCAGGATTGAACCCTTGAACCACCACGAGGACTGTTATTTTTGTTTGGTGAACATAGCTGGAATTAACTGAAACAATCGAGATAAATGGGAATATCCTTCCATACGGTCGGCACATAGACGTGTTTCGAGTCATAAAATATCGCTTGAACATCGAGCTGATGCCTCTCTGGAGGAGCCTATGCACTTTGAGCCGAAAACTGAGAGTACTGATAGAGACTTTGAACTGAAAGCGCCAAAACTATTCAACCAAGATGATTTAATCGACCTTCTCATAGATTTTGGATTGTCAAAGGCTGCTTCAGAAAATTTGGCGTCTAGTGAATGGGATTCAAAATTACGTTCCCAGTCAGTAACGTCTATTTATATACTCATCAAAACGGAGTCTAAAATGTGTTCTCTTAAACAATGGGAATAAATTACCCTCGTTGCCTATTACACATTCCACAAAATTTAAACAAGAATATACAACTATTGCTCTAATTTTAGACAAAATTAAATATGTGGAATACAATTGGCTCATATGTATGGATTTAAAAATGGGCTTTCTTTTAGGCCAACAAGGTGGTTACAGGAAATAGCCCTGTTTTATTTAGAATTAAGGGATCGTTTTCCTCCGTTACACATAAAACTAGGACTTATAAAACAATTTGTAAAAGGTTTTGATAAAAATTTAAGGTGTTTCCTTTTTCTATCAAAAAAGTTTCCAAAACTGAGTGCAGAAAAGATATGTTTGTAAGAGCGGAAATTTTTGACGGGCCACAAATAAGATCATTAATAAAATACACAAATTTTACTGACACTATGACAGAGATTGAGAAAGCGGCATAGAATGAATTTTTTTCGCTTGTTAAAGATTTTCTGGGAAATAAGAAAAGTGCCGAATTTCCTCAACACGAACGACTGATTAGTCACTTTCAAAGGCTCGGATGTAACATCAAGTTGCACTTTCTTCGCAAGCACATGGATAATTTTCTCGCCAATCTCGGGGACCTAAGTGAAGAACAGGGCGCAAAATTCCAACAGGACCTCCGCACTATGGAGGAGTGCTATCAGGGCTACTGGAACGCACATATGATGGCTGACTATTGTTGGAGCATTCAGAATAGCTCTCTGCCTTCAACTTTCGAAAGAAAATCATACAGAAGAAAGTTTTTTTCATTATAGGACTTAAATAAATTTTAATTGTTTCTAAAATTATAGTGTTTTACTTTTTATGAAAAAACATTCGATTTGTAACATTATTTGCAACATATGAGTAACTTTTATACACATGAATCTATATAAACATCGAACTGCACTTCCTTAAAAACTACCTAGACATGTTTTCCGCCAATCTTAGGGATTTTAGTTAAGAAATTGACGAGATATTCCAATATAGCTTTTTTTGTTAGCTATTAGGTCCACTGGAACGCACAAATGATGACAGACATTTTCTGGAACATGCGGGGAATCTCTCTGCACTCTCCTTGTATACGAGTTTTGAAAAAAAAATTATTTTTATCTTAAGAGCTTAATTAACTAACAATAAGAACGAAAAATATGGTGTTTTTGTGTAAAACAGCTTATGTGCCATAATTTTTGAACTAGAGCTGATAGGAAAATTTTGACTACACATTTGAAATCCTCATTAAAAACTAGACTAGAATCATGTATCGTACACCAATAATCAGAAATACTGTTGTGCAGTGTAATTTTACTCAATACAAGTATTTAAGCAGCAGAAACTGTTCGAAACAATCGATTCAACAACCCACCTTTGGCGGAACAAAAACTTCGGAGGAAGCGTGGAGGAGGTTCATCTTCTGAATGTTATAGTGAAAACGGAAAAATAATATTTATGTGATAGGTTTAAAATCCATCCTTACTTTTAGTTCTCAATTTACAAATATTATTAATATACCAAATGGTTTGACAAGAAAGTACTAAACCTAGCTTTGAACTTTGTAGGGCTTGGCTCATTACATACACCGACGAGGTGAGTAAAAAAAAAAATGGAAAATATATGGAAGCAAATGATCATATACAATGATAATGTGTGTGAAGTGGACCTCCTAGATCAAATACTGCTGTACTATAGTATCAACAATGGCACTGTGAAATTAACCATGCGTATAATATGTTGTTGATGTGGTAATATAATGCATATATGCATTTCCAGAAAAAAATCCACCTTGATCGAAAAATTAAAATTTAACAAACAGATATTTTCCTAATGTATTATAAAGGAGAAACTTCTAAAATAAATTAAATTTAGGAGCTTAAAGCTTTCTTTTGTTGGGATGGTGAAATACTGAGCTACAAATTTGAAGTTCTCGTTTTTGTAAGTGTTTCTTAACTTCAAGGGCATTTTCTCTTTATAATTAACATTCCTAAAATCAATTTCATAATAATACTCTTATTGCAAAACTGTTGCTACAAAAATATTTAATCATAAAACAAATGCAAAAAATATATTTAGTATTTTGTAGTTTTTATATAATTTTCTAATATTTAAGTCTTTTTCGCATTTTTTTAACATAATAAAATAAAGTGGAAATTTTAGTAATGTAACGCCAGTAACGTAACGCCAGACCAATTTTCATAAAAGAAAAAAATGGAAAAAAGATTTGTTCAATTTATAACTTGGAAAATAAATGTATATTGGTCCAAAACCTATCAAAAAAAATTTGATTAAAAATACTTGCCCAATTCGCAGAGTTCAACAATTTTGTTATCAAAGTCAAATCGCACTTCCGTTTTTTGTAACGTAACGCCAGGTCACTTTTTGGAGTATATCTTGAAATTCTTAGGCTCAACTATTTCCATTTTTTGGCTGAATATAGCGCTATCCAATCACTTCTCTAATGTGAGAAAAATACTTTTTTAAATTATGGCTTTTAAAGTTTTTTTCAACATATCGTCGTACAAAAGTAACGTAACGCCAAAATGGAAATGCCCATATGTTGATATAAAAAAGCGTGTGTAGTGAATGTAATTACATATATTTGATTCATTGAATTTGCGAGCTGATGTGGTAAGCGTTTTAATTAAAGTGCAAAAATCAAATCATGACATTGATACCCCTCATATAGGCAGATCATCCCGAAGGCTTTAATATCCAGCAAATATCGCACCAGAATATAACCCAAACAGGTCCATACATATTTGTGTACTACTAGTATAATTCAAAATTAACATATAACGGCCGTATTATTGATAAGTTTGAAAACTACTTTAACATGAAAACTGTTTTTATAGGCAATTGAAAAATTAGTTTTGAGAAATTCGGTATTATTCATTGTAGTTTTGAGGGATAAAACGCGGATTTTCAAAACTAATTTTATTGAAAACTAGTTTTCGTCAAAACTAGAAAAAGCTGGCTTTGATGTAGATAAAACTAGTTTTGCCTCTGTATCACATTATTAATTTGAAAAAATGACACGCCGAGCAGCGCTGCAAGAAATGGGGATGGCCGACTTCTTAATAGATGACGACGATGATACCAGTTCCAACTCTGACGAAGAATATGAAGACGTTCGCCCTCGTCGACCATATACACTACGAACCCATGCAGTAGTTGATGAATGGGACGATGTGGGCTTTCATCAGCGATTTCGAATGAAAAAGACCACTTTTCGGCGCGTGGTTGCAATGGTTGAACCGAATAAGTGTCTATATATGAGTGGTCGCTATTAAGTAGAAATAATTCGTGCTTCCACAGATTCCGTTCTCTCACCACTAAGCAGAGAGTTTTGATTCTGCTGCGATTTCTGGCGGCTGGCAGCTTTGAGCAGAATGCTGCAGATTTAGTACGTGTGTCTCAGCCAACCGTTAGTCTGAATTTGCCAATTGTGTGCGATGCGTTGCTCAATTATTTTACCGAATTTATTCGGATGCCACAGACATCGTCGGAGCGACAAGCGGCAGCACTCGCATTTCATTCTCTCGCTGGTTTTCCGCGGACTATCGGAGCAATAGACTGCACTCACATCAAAATATTATCGCCAGGGGGTTTGCAGGTTAATATTGATTACAGTATCGATTATATCTTCGATTTCACAAGGTATCAAATTATAATACACGTATTACTTTTTCAGGCCGAAACGTTCCGCAACCGAAAAGGCTATTTTTCTCTCAATGTTCAAACTGTTTCTTCTGCAGATTTGAAGATTTTGGATATTGTTGAGAGATGGCCGGGAGCAAGCCATGATCAAACCATTTTTTCTGCATCAAATTTGAAAATGCGTTTTGATACAGGTTATTTCGGCCGATACATCATGGTCGGCGATTCAGGATACGCTAACACTTCGTATTTGGCCACGCCATACACCATCAATCATCCAGGTTTGGAGACCAACCCGATCAAGGGTGTTTACCAAGCCTCTCTGATACGCACTCGGAACGTAGTGGAGTGTATGTATTGCCGCTGCAATTTTGCATAATATATGCATTGAAGAAGGTGAAGTCGATGTGGACGAATTGGTAGAAAATGAAAACGTAGAAGAATTAGTCAACGAAGAATTAACTGAAGATGAATTATTTCCGAGTGGAAACCAATCGGCAAGGGACGAAGTGCTCCAGTATTTTCGCATAGAATCTGAGCGACACCAACACCGAAATTAAATAAAAAACAATCATTGCTTGGGGAAACACAACATTTTAATTGTTATATTCATTTTAATTCTAAAGTAAAGTAAAACCAATAGTTCAGTTATTTGAATATATATATATATATATATATATATATATATATATATATATATATATATTATTCTGTGTGTTTTTCGCTTCCACCAACTGTGTTTATTAATTCTGCTGTTCTGATCGGCGTCATATTTAAACCATCAATCTGCGTTGGCAGTAACATAACATTTTGAGGCGAAACGCGAGCAAAAGCGTCACGTTGCGTCAATAAAACATCTTTTTTAAGGGAAAAAAGAGTTTCCTCGTGGTGAATCATCATGGCACGTCGATCAAGCTCAAGTTTGTGTAACTCAGAATTTCGCTCTCGTTCCAACTGTCGGTCCATCTCCTTTTCGCGCAACTCTTTTATTTTGGCCTCCATTAACATAGCATCATACTTCATAACCGCTGCGTGTTTTTCTTGTTTTCGACATTTGCATCAGAAACTGCAGCGATTTTCCGTTTACCTTTTTGACGTTGTGTTTGTGTTGGAAAGTACTGTGATCGGCTGGGAATAGGAGTCGCGTTTATTGATGCTACGCTGACAGATAAATTAGCTGGAGGCACTAATTCGATTTCAGAATTCACAACAACTTCGCCAACAGCCAATTCTGATTCGACTTGAACTGTTTTTGGTAATGAATCTTTGGGATCCTCTACCAATTTGGTCCAGTGGTCCGTGACTGTGTCTTCAAACGAATAAATACTTCCAGTTTCATCAATCTGACCAATTACTGGTGCTTCAACAGAAGTGTCCAACGTTTGGGAGTCCGAACCGAATCCAGGTAGACCGGTGACGGAAATCCCCAAAACGTTTCGCAATTCTACAAATGGACCAGTAATTTCGAAGGGGGTTTTTTCTTCCCTGACAGTGTTCAAGCCACCACCCGTCGCAAAGATATTGCGGTGTTCGAGCGCATTGTTCTTACGCAAATGCATTACTATAAATTTATATCGCCCGAGCAATGCTTTTTTATCTCGTGGTGGATGTAGCTGCGATGAGAATAAAAAACAAAGATTTCACTCGTAAGATTTAGCACCAATGTAATGCATTAACTCACCGAATTGAAAAAATTCATGATAGTAGCCCACTGAGTATCTTTCTTCACTATTGTTGCTTTATTGGTCTCCTTCGATAATATGCCACTACGACCATGTGCAACACATAGAGACACCAACGTTTCCATTTCGTCTTGAGTCCACTTTTCACCTTTGCAACGAATACCCTCAGACGACGCGGAAGTTATTTTCTTAGAAATGGTGTGCTTCTTCGAATTACGCTCCATATTTATAAATTCACACTTTAAGCCTAGTACTCTGTTTGAATTTGTGGAAAATGTTGCACAACATCAGTTATTTCAGTTTCAGTTTTTTCCTTTTTAATTGAAATTATGTTTTCCATTTTCAATGAGAAAGTTTTTAGTGTCAAAAAATTATCGTACGAAATAATTAACATTCATGTTATTTCACATGTTTTTCATAATTAAAACAGAGTACTAGTCTAGCAACATTTTTCCACAAATATTTCGATTGAATATTTTTTGTATGGGTTCTGTCAGAATTTCACATGAAATTTGAAACAGAGTACTAGGCTTTAGTAGCTAAATTAGAACTAAAAACAAAATAAATAACATTAAACACATACTACAATCAATATTTATTCAAATCGGACTCACGAGTAATATATAAAACAATAGCCCAATTCACAATCTCGAGCAAATAGTCTAGCATCGTAGCATGAGCAAAATAATTGTACTCTACACCAACAAAATACATTGAAAATGCTCTCAAATACTCTCTCAATTTGCAAAAGCTATAATGCAAGACCATTTGCACAGGATTGTGAATTGGGCTATTGAAAATGCTCTCAAATACTCTCTCAATTTGCAAATGCTATAATGCAAGACCATTTGCACAGGATTGTGAATTGGGCTAATATTTTGTTTTCCGCAATGATGTTAAGCACTCAAAATGTAAACACTGCCTGAGAAAGCATGTGTTTTGATGCAAAATATTGCACAAAACTAGTTTTAATTACAAAACTAGCAATGCGTTTGAAAACTGAAACCAGTTTTATTTTCATATGCGAATAATACCAATTTTTTTTAAAACTAGCTTTGAATGAATTTCAGATATTTTGAACGAAAGCTAGTTTTCACGAAAACTAGTTTTTACGCTGGTTTTATCTAAAGTGAATAATACGGCCGTAAATAAACAAAAAAATTGTTGGTTTTACAAACATTGTTAGGTTTGACAAAATAGTTAGTTAGAATCGGCATAAAAAAATTGTTGATTTGACAAATTATTTGGTGAAAATATTATCGTACATCTTAGAAAAATTGTTGCTGCAAATTGTAACAGTATTCAGCAAAGTTTTTAGTTGGTTAGAAAATTAATTGCTATACTGCGTTTGTTTACTTCTTCAATATGACAAAAACCTTTATTGGTTCAGAATTAAAAATGTGCAATTTTTGTTGTCAATTACGAATTTTATTTGTATCTATGTAGTGAGCAACTGCAAACTACGTTCAGTCACATATTACAAAATCAGGGTGCTCCTCCTAAGCAAGTCCGACCAGATAACTCGGAAATAATTCACGGGAAAAACATTAGCGACGCTACATTTGTTATTGAAAATATTCACCAAAGCAAAGCAGAAACCTTTCGAAATTTTTAAGGGCATAGTTGTTTGTAATAGGGGTGCTTGATCAGCAACAAACAGTACCTCTAAAAGAAGAGCTGTGAAAAATGCTTTTAAGTGCCATTTTATGTTTTCATGAAAATCTGGTGTTTTGTGATTGCCGGAAAACTAGTTTCTGATGTCCGACAAATGATGGTTTTGTTTTGTTACTCATGTACAACATTTGTAAATGTGAGTATTTTTCAAATAATAATTTCTTATCTGGCTTTATTAAGTCTTACCAAAAATAAATATTATCCTTTGCCTTTCATGCGAACTTATCATTTGCTTGTTTGCAGAACGCATTCTTCGTAGTTTTATCTGCCCGTAAATCTGTAAGTCTCTGGTTTTTACCAAAAAAGTGTTTGTTATTCTAATATTTTTACACAACATGTTTGGTTTTAATTTTTTTTATTTTTATATTTGTTATTACGTATTTTTATTTCTGTCTTTTTTATATCACTTTATGTTGTTAATAATACGCATTTATTTTATTTTTGAGTAGTTACATACTCATACATATCTACACATTTATTTTACATACTAGTGTTCTAGTTGTTAAGTATTTTGGCAAATATGTGCATATGTAGATTGTAGGAATAAGTAACCCACTAACCAAACGTTGTAGAATGTAGCCGTGGTAATAGGTGTGCATAAAACAAATCCGCTGACAAGTAAATAGTTAACTTAAAATTTTTTGATAGTATCAGAATCCGTTTTCCCCCGCTCAAGAACAGGCTAGAGTCTTTACTGTATGTACTGCCATAAAGCTGGCAGTCATTATTAGAAAGTTATGGTAGACACATAATTTTACTCCGGGGATTAGAAACACGCTTTCATCTATTGTTTGCTGGGTTCATGCGTGAGTTTGTAACCAAAATATTGTTTTTGTTAAAAAATACAAGCATAACTTTTCGAATTGTATATTTTGTATTCCAAAGTCGGCATGTTATTCTTTAATAAAGCCATTAAAGTTACGAGCAAGCAAGCATTTATGCATGAATATACATTTAAATGTACCCTGCAGTTTCTTTAAAGAGACATTTTTAATATAAATTCAAATGGGACCACGACCCACCGTTTTATCGTTGCAAGAACTCGTCTTTATTCCAGTAAAACATCGCCAACAGTCTATTAGAATTTTTGATTAACATGCGATGTATAGTATCTACTTCTTAATTTTATTTTAATTAATATTGAGCTTGAGGCTTATTTTTATAAAATAATAACTATAAAACTATTTATTTTATAATTATGTCAATATTTCGATATCCTCTGGATATTTTCTTCAGGATAACAATTTAAAAATTATTTATAATATTTCAACAATAACAAAATTTTAAATTATATAAAGTTAAATATTTTTGTTGTGTTTTGTTTTTATATAAAATTGAAAATGAATGAAAAATTTTTTATACATATTAAAAACATTTCAAAATTGAAACTTTTTTCTTTCCTGTCTACATATGAAAATTTAAATTTGAAAAATGAGGAAATGAATATAATAATTAATAAAATTTGAACACATTCTAGGTTACCCTAAGATCATTTTAATAATCTATTTTTGTAAATCAAATGTGCGACCCTATCAGTGCCAACTTTAAAATTAATTCTTTTGTCTAATGGTACATTTATTATCTGTACCATTTCTAATGGAATGGAAATAATGGAATAAATGGATATATTTTCAAAATCTGGATAGTGATTTGAATCACGACAATGTAAGGACAGTGCTGTTTTTTGTGTAGAAGTATAATTTCTATATTTTAAGTTTGATCTATGTCCCGTTAATCTGGTCTTAAGTTTATTTTGTGTTGTACCTATATAAACTTTATTACAAATTTCATTATCTTTTTTCCCTTACATGGAATTTTATATACAACATTTGACTTTTCTAAATTATCTATTTTGTCTTTAGTAGTACTAAATAATTTACCTAGTGTATTAAATGATTTGTGTGCCATTCTATACTTGTTTTTATTTAAAATATCTGATTTTTCTACCCTTTCTGAAACTATTGGAATATATGTCATAGATTTATAAATCTTTGGTTCAATATTATTGTTTGTGTAGTTTATATTTTGTCGTCTGTTATATTGCCCTATTAAATTACAAGCTAATCCTACAGGAAAATCATTATTAACTAAAATTTCTTTAATAATATTTTTATGTTTTATGGACAAAATATAGGCTTTATTAGCTCCTAAATTTTATAGCATTTAATGTTTAAGAATTCTTTCTATCTACTTTTTCAAATGCATATAATTTCAGCACTTCCAGCGTCGATAATCCGTTACGATTTTCACGGACTTTCTTAGCCGTTTCTTCGATGAACGCATTAATTTGCCGACAACTACCGTGATCGTCTTGCTACATCAAATGACTGCTGTAAACTCTGCTACCAAATACCTTAAGATTATGACCTACTTCGATTTTAATATTGGTTGTACTGAGTACCAATTAAATTCTGTAAAAATAATTCAAAACAAATTCAGTGGAATGGGCAAAATATAGGCTTTATTAGCTCCTAAATTTCATAACATTTAATGTTTAAGAATTCTTTCTACTTTCTACTACTTTTGCAGCAGCCATTGGACCATACCCGTTTATATTTCGTCCACGGTCAAATTTTGTCTTCTAGAGGCTCAAAGGATTTCACGTCGCCCTACAAAAAGTAGTCCAAAGGTGTCAAATCATACTAAAGAAATTGCAAATTACAGGACCATTGATTGAGATTATTCGGTCTCTAAAAGTTGGTCTCAACAAAGTCATAGTTTCGAGCGCTGTATGTCATCTTGCAAGTTGAAGTTTCCAATGACATTAGGAATAAAATAATGAAAAACATATGTCTGTAGCGTTCCGCAATTTACTTTGATGTTGGAACCAATTAAAAGACGAATGTGAGGAAAGTGTAAAAATTATCCCACACGTAGCACATTTTACTACTTTTAAGGGGAAGTATCTATAAAAGACAAAAAATTTGCCTTGAAGAGCTATCACTAGTACATATTTAGGTAATAAATCGAACCTAAGAACTGTTAAGGGACACTTACCGCTTACATTTCCATTAGAAGTCTAGATGTAAATGGTAGCAGCAGTACGAGCATTAATTGAGTCTAAGGTAGCAAACATTTTTTGACGTACATATAACGGTATCAGTAAATTTTTGAACATAAAGAAAATCGGTTACCGTTACGAGTACTGTGTTTTCAGATACACAGAAATTGAAATAGGGATAACTGTCAAACGACCTGTCTTACGAATGAAGTATGTTTAACTATTTTTCAGCACCAGAGAAGCCATGGCAGACTTCTGAACGACTTATATCCTACACATAATGACATCAATTGGTCTTTCAAACGAACCAAAAATGTCGATGATATCTCACACTCTTTTTTTACGTAAATTTAAAGTTACTTAATAAAAGACTCTTTCATATGTTGCGTCGATCTTTAGTACAGCATAAATTTATGTATGTATATCAAACTCTTAATCTATGGAAAACAAAACCATAGCAATTTTTAATTGTAATCCAAGTGAATAATAAAATACTTATGAACTAATTACTTATATTCAAAAAGCAAATATGTATCGTACATATGCACTCTTTCCTAGTTTAATAATATCAGACCAGACATAGGCATTGTGGGTGAGCGCGCTTCACATGTATATCAATTCTCTCTTGAGAGTCCCACGTATTTGTAGTTACCAAGGCAGAATTACCAGGTACTCTCAGTAGCGCAGCTGTGTAACGAATTTTTCTTGGTGCGTGTTGAACTACTGTCAAAAGTTTATGTACAAGCCACATAAAATGTTTGTTTTTCTTAAAGCTTCCTTGTTAATGATGCTTCTTCTTCCTTGATTTTGACATAAGCTCTAAATTTTCTACCAACAATATACATGTGGTTTTTGGTGTTGTTAATTGTTGTACTAGTGAGAGTACCTGGTAAATCTGCGTTGGTAGATTCGCAATTCAGTCTATCACAAGCTTCCAACCAAGACGGTTGTTTGTGCGCTTGTTGAAAAGAGTTATTTAAGGGTGGGGAGAAAGCTCGTTTCTTTGCAAAATTTCTCTCGCACACACAAACTCAAAATGTTGATGTGTTTGTGCGTATGTCTGTTTTAGACTGATTTTTTTTAGTAGGACTAACACTACATTTCGCCGGAACTAGATAGAAAATCATAGTATTAAGAGGGCAGCTGAAGAAAGATGAGAAGATAGAGAATTTTTTTCAAATATTTTATAAATTAGGCGAAGGGGGGCTCTGTTACTTTGCTATTTAATCCATGATAGTATCAATCGCTGCCAGTAATATTCAGCGATCTGCGTTTCACAAAACTGAAGATGTATTAATTTTATAAAATTTACTTTTTTCGCTGTTCTGTATAAAAATGCGAAAATGTTACAGACTTTTAAACTTACACGCAGGACGTCGTCGGCATCATTGGCTCATATTTCTTTTGAAATGAGGAACAAGTCGCTAGTAATATCGCGAAGTTTTCTTGAAGTTTTGTTTCCAAAATTTAATCAACTAAACATCAAGGACATTTGCTTCGACAAAAGCGCACAATTTTCTACACAGTACTCTTAAGAAGATATTTATTGCAAAACAAATTTTGTCACAATTTCCAGATGTGGTTCATTTCACTGGCCTCCTCGTTCGTATACGCTTCTGGATTACTTCCTATGGAGCTATGTTGAATCATTAGTGTATGACGACAAATCAGTAACTCTTGAAGCATTGAAAACCAATATTAATGTCACCGTCTTTTTTTAGTATGACCAGCACACGATGATTTCTTCACGTTCAGTGCATTGGGACGGAACTAAATGAACTAAAAACAAGTGAAAGTGCGATACTCGGCTGTGCCGAATCTTAAATACCCTTCACAGAAGTAATTCTTCTTGTTTTCTTTATATCCAAAACAGAAGGTAGGTTTAATTAAAAAATCAAAATGTTATCGGTTACTTTTATATTTTAGAAAACGTTCAAGTTTTTCGGCTAGGAAGCTAAATGTTTGGCTTTTCTTATATTTAACACCTGTGAACGTCTTTCAAAAATATTATATATATTTAATTTAAACTAAAAAAAATAATTTTTCATGTATCCCAAAAAGTTCTAATTGTCCAACCGTAGAATCGTCTTTTAGATTTTGTTGGTTTTTAATACCAGTTTACTTCTTTCTGATATATGTATAAAGAAATATAATTCATCATAAAAACCAAAAATAAATTGTTATGAAATTTTTATTTGACACATTGTTGTCACAATACTATTATATGTATATAAATGAAATTTATTTGTTGTTGCTTAAGCAATGTCTGTATGCATTTCATTGGTGCTGTACCAAATCAAATTTACTGATGATTTGGTAAAGTACCAATGAAATGCATATAGACGTTGCATAACCACCAACAAATAAATTTCATTTAACAATAACAAATAATATGGCTGCTTTTATGAATCAGAAAATGTCGATTTTCCAACTCTGGAACCGAATTTTTAATTTTTTAATACTAATTTAATATTTTCTGATATATAAAATAGGTTTAATTCACTAAAAACACAAAATTTGGAATTTATGTATGTACTTTTATGTAGCAAAAATATTTAGATTTTCCAACCCTGGAACCGAATTTATAATTTTTTTATACTATTTTAATTTTTTCTGAAATATCTAATAGGTTCAATTCACTAAAAGCACAAAATTTGGAATTTATGTATGTACTATTATGTACGAAAAATATTTCGATTTTCCAACTCTGGAAGCGACTTTTTTTACCAATGCAATCCTTAGTGAGGTGTAACATAGTTTTACTTGACAAAAAAATTAAAATTTTTAAACACTCACCATTCATGTACTATAAAGTATTTCATTTGTCCAACCCTGGAGTCGAAATTTTGATTTTTTAAGATTTTAATACCAATTTTGTTCTTCCTGAATTATAAAACAGCTTTAATTAGCAAAAAGAAACAACGTCAATTGCCCTTTTGGTTACTTGTATGCAGAATAAATATTTCAATTTCCCAACCCTGGAAACGAAATTAAAATTTTTTTACAAATGCAACTCTTAATGAGGCATGAAATAGTTTTATTTAAGAAAAACTTAATATTTGTAACCATTTCGATCATATTTATGTCCCACAAAATATTGCAGTTATCCAACTCTGGAATCTAAATTTTGATTTTTTTCTAATTTTTGATAAAAATTTTGTTTTTCCTGAACTAAAAAATAGTTTTAATCAGTAAAAAACAGACGTTAGTTGCCTTTTTGGTTACTTTTATGTATAATAAAAAATTTTCAATTTCCCAACCCTGGAAGCGAAATTTAAATTTTTTAAATTTTCTTTATCAATGCAAATCTTCATGAGGTATAAAGAAGTTTTGTTTAAGAAAAACTAAAATTTTGCAACCACTTTGGTTATTACGTGTACTACAAAATATTGCATGTACTAAAAAAATTTAATTTTTCCATAAAGTAGTTTTATTTAAGAAAAATTGCAAATTTTTTACCATTTTGGTAACTTTCATGTACCATAAAATATTGCACTTCTCCATCGCTGGATTCGAAATTTTATATTTTATTTTTGAATTTTTGACACCAATTTTGTTCTTCCTAAATTATAAGACAGTTTTAGTTAGCAAAAAACAAAAAAAAAAAAACAACATTAGTAGCCACTTTGATTATTTTCACGTATAAAAAAAAATTAATTTCCCACCCCTGGAAGCAAAATTTGAATTTAAAATTTTTTTTTTGCCACGGCAAATCTTGATGACGTATAAAGAGGTTTTGGTAAAGAAAAACTTGAAATTTTTAACAATTTTAGTTACTACATGTACTACAAAATACGGAATAGGCCGAAAAAAAATTTTTTAATTTCCCATCTCTGGAAATTTTTTTATTTTTTTAGTTTTTAATAGACCATTGAGGCTCCCCAAAGCAAAAAATAGGTTTAATTTACAAACATTAAAAAAAGAATTGATTTTTGGTATAAATTTTGCGTCGATAAATGGGTGTAAGCTTCCCAGCTCTGGAACCATACTTCGGATCTTTCTGAATTTCAATAGCACTCTATTTAAGTTCATTTCCAATCCAATGGTCCAAGAAAGAAGTCTCTAGTTCTTCTGGGGGCTTGGAAAAACCGATTTCACCTACAAATGGACGGACAGACGGACATCGCTTAATCGTCATCGCTATTCATAAGGATCCAGAATATATATACTTTATGAGGTCCCATGTGCATATCGAAGAAATTACACACGGAATGACAAACCTTTTTTGTGAAGGGTATAATGAGAGCAAAGTATGAAGAGAACAGATGAAGAAAAACGGAAAGATAGAGAATTTGTTGTTGCCGATTTTAAATTTTACTTCACTAGTTTGTTTTTGGTACCAGTGATGTTAACTTTTTTATTTCGATTTCCGTACAGCCCTAAAAAAGTTACAGTTTTCTAGGTAAAACTACCGTACGCAAAGTCTGGTACAAAATTAATAATAAGAAACGTATAGAATTTAACTACAATAGGCATTATTTTGCATAGTTGTAATGAAACCGTACTTTTTTGATGTTTTTAATGAGAAATATGTGGTCGCAAGAGAATTTGCAGTGAATTATTTATATTTTTATTATACCATGCATAAAACCGTATGTCTGATTTTGTATTGTATTTATTATTTTTTATGACGTTGCCACGTTATAAAAAATAATTTTCTTTATTTGGAAATTTTTAAATAAAATCTGTACTACATATATATATATATATATATATATATATATATATATATATATATATATATATATATATATATATAAGTTTCTCCATTTGTTTAGCAATTTCGTTAATTAAATTGTGTATACTAAACTTCATTCATTGATCTCCAACTTATTTAAATTTCAAGGTGTCCAGTTCAGCAATTTCCAAAATAATGAAATCACGGACAAACAACCATTATATTATACCATGGCATTTAACTATTATTTTATAACTTTTTTCACATTTCATTGTATTACCTCATTTTCAATTTAAACACACTGAACGTACAACATAGTTAGAATCTCCCGCTCAAAATATCATTGTGAATCGTTTTTGCATATTGACAGAGAGAAAAATTTCATGTTGAGGTTTTGAACATAAACATTTTGCAATATATTGTTAAAATAATTTAATAAAAGCTATATAAAGTTAAAGATTATATAAAAATGCGAAAAAATCCCAGTTTCTATGCATTTCCACAAGAAACAAGAAGTATTTGTGTTGCTTTGCATTGAACCAAAAACATTGAAACCATTACATTGATCAATAAGACAATTTTCAAAATATATGTTTATTCCAAATTCACGACAAGATTTTTATAATAAATTAATTGGCAAACGAATTTTAATTATTGTTAATTATGACATCGATGCAATTAAAAATTTTAACAACTCAAATCAAAAGAAGAAAAAACGGGTAACTTAAAATAATATGGTAACTTAATTTTTATGGGAATGTCACAATCCTTAAAATTGTCAGAAAATTATTTTAAATTTAATAGCTCACAGTGGAAGTACCTTGTTTTATTATACCATGGTATTTACTTATTGTTTGAGAAAACATTTCTTCGACCAAGTGGCTGTCACCAGAATTGAATATTATATTTACCTTTACCTTACCGCACCTTATCGCCCATAATTATGTTCAATTAAAAGTAGCCTTCTCCACCATCGAGATTCACCATGGCTTGACCTTAGGATACACTCAGTTGACATCTTAGAAGTCTTTTTGAGAGCTTCACACAGTAAAGAGCGTCGATTGGTGTCCAATTGTTCTCTCACACTCTTCTAGGCGAGCCGTAGAAAATGCCGATTTGGTTTCGAACACAGAGATATCAATGTCTTGTTTCATATTGCTGGCATAAGAATTGTAGATTCTGATGAAGTGAATTGCTCATTTACAGAAACTGTGGCATATTCCAGTTGGGCAATGGCTTTTTCGCGATCCTGTGTACATGAATTTGAACAAGAAACATTGACCTGGTCGTTACCAAACAATCAGAAAACTCAAATAATAGAAACCTACAGCAGGAGTAGTGACATAGAGATTCTCAGGCATGTTCCAGAAAAGTAAAAGTAAATGAAGTTAATTTTTTAAGTTTTTATTTTTGATTTTATCCAAAATTGTTAGTTTTTTTGCTATAATTTCCGTATGCTTTTTAAATAATTTTTCATTTCTAACTGAAAAATGTAACAGCAAACTACTAGTTTTGCAGAAAATCAAAAATAAAAATTTAAAAAATTTAACTTCATTTACTTTTACTTTTCTGGAACATGCCTGTCTCACTTCAAGAACTGTATGGCCCTCACGAAAAACTTGTTTGCACATTTTCTTCTATTCAGTATACACAAAAATAATAAGAAAACATAAAATGACTTTGTGAGTAAAATGTTGTTTGCATACACATGTTTTGTGTATGAAGTTCCGAAAATATTCTTATTTGTAAACGTTCGTGGCAGCTATTGTTGTTTTAGCCGTATTTATTTAACAATATAGTTGTGCCCTTAGAAATTGTTATCGGGCATAGGAAGAGAAAACGATTTAAACACCGAAAACCCATTTGCACAACACATAATTTCTTTTGCCAATATTTGGTTAAACGCACATTGTTATTTATTTTTCTACGTCTTTCACGTTATTTCGTTATTTTAACAAACATATTCCCTTTAAACACATCAGAGACACATTCGCGCCGTATGTTAGAGTTGAAAAAATTGTTTTCAATAATAATAACAGCATTTGTTTATTGTGCATGAATGTTTTCTGTGTGTAAATATTAAGAGAACTTTAAATAAAATCATTTCTAAACTCTTTAATTTATATTTACGACATACTTTTGTAGTTGCCATTAAAAACCGCCTAACTTTATTACTGTAAATATTTAGTTAAGGATGCACTTCTGCTGAATTTTAAGATCTCTTTACTTACATACACACAGAGACTTAATGAAATTTTTATAAAAAAGTCATAAAAATAAAATAATTACTATTTCTAGAAAAAGTGTTTTATAAATAGCATAAGTTAAGTTAACAATAAGAGCATTAGTTTGCAGAACGCAACACTTGGCGTTGATATAGTATTATGAAAAAAAACAAGTGGGAACCGGGTCGAATCTTAAATATCCTAAAAATATTTATTAAATAAAACTTCATTTTTATTGTTATTTGAATCTTTTAATAAATTTCCATTGTCTTCTAATCTATGAAATCCAACACATATATATACGAGTACATATCACCAATAAATCTTGCAAAATTAAAGTATTACTAGCAATAGGAAAATCCATAATCATATCAAAAATTCTACCAGGTATAAATATATAAGGATGCTTGATGGTTTTGACTTGGGAAAGCGTTCACCCCATTATCTCCCATTTGGGAATACATTGAAAAGGTATGTACATGAAAATCAAAAATACTAATGTAGGCTCTGTTAATTTTTAATTTATTTATTAGGTCAATAGATATTTACATCCTTTCTGACTAAAATATGAATAACTGAACATTATTACAAATATAAAAATAATTGGTTTAACAATTTAGATATAAAGTAAGATTTCTTTTCAGTACGTTATTACTCTCAGATAAGTTAATAATGTGATAACATTTATTAAAGTTGACACATGCACGACGAAAAGAATCATTATTAGCATATACAGAACGGTAATATTTTAATGACAAGAGTTCAAAATTGCGGGTAGGTCTTGCAGGAACGTTGAAGTTTATTTGTTTAAGCAGGAACTCCGAATCAACATCGCCATGAATCAGGCCCAGAACGAATAAAGCGCTCAGCATCGATCGGCGACTTTTTAGAGTAGGCAATTTTATTAAAGCAAGCCTGCTATGATATGGTGGCAGGACATAGGAATTCCAACCAAGACCACGGAGACAGAAAATTAAAAATTGTTTTTGTACCGATTCGATACTATTAATATGGATAGAATACCAAGGGTCCCAAACAATTCATCCATACTCCAGAATTGGTCGAACAAGAGAAGTATATAAAAGTAAGGATCAAGAAATTCCTTAGACCAGCGTTTCATAAATCCAAGTTCCCCATAGGTTTTATTTACCATTATGGAGATGTGATCACGAAAGTTAAGCCTATGATCCAACAGTATGCCAAGATCCAATATGGTCTGAACTTTATCTAAGATATCGTTGTCTATATGATGAGAGGTCTCAATCGGAACGTGTCGGAAAAATGACATGTGCTTACATTTCTTTATATTTAACTCCAATAAATTAAATTTGCACCATTGCGAAAAGTTCTGAAAATCAGCTCTCAGTAAATTATGTCCATTAATATCGTTAAAAGATTTGAAAATTTTAACATCATTGGCATACATTAGTACATTAGAATCCAAAACAACGGTTGGAAGATCATTGATGAATAAAGTAAACAGAATTGGACCCAAATGACTTGCTTGAGGAACGCCAGAATGGACTTGAATGAGTTTTGATAAAGAATTTCCAAACTTGACTTGTTGAGTTATTTGTGAAAGATAAGAGTTTAGCCATTTTAAAGCACTTAAAGCCCAAAAGCGATAATTTGTGCAATAAAAGATTGTGGTTAACTTTATCAAACGCTTTACTAAAATCAGTATATATCACGTCAGTTTGCATTTTATTTGTGAAGCCTTCATTGATAATAGTTGTGGTGCAGACAGTATTGTAGCGCAGTTTTTAAGGATACAGCTAGGTATACCATCAGGACCTGGGGTAGACAAGTTTTTGAGCTACTTTAAGTTTGAAAGTACAGTGTCGCTATTTATAAACGGTAAGTAAATTCCAGATGAATGAGTTGTAGCATAAGGATAAGTTGTAGCGCTATCATAGGACTTGGTAGAATAAGTTGTTGAAAAGAAGTCAGCAAATATATTGCTTATTGAGAGATCGTCATTAGCAGTCAAAGAACCATACTTCAAGTGCTTTGGATAACCTGAAGATCGGCGCTTGGAATTAACAAAATTATAGAAAGATTTAGGGTTTGTTTTTATATTGCGTTTAATACGACTTATATAATTATTGTATGCAAATTTGTTAGCAGTATTGTATTCAGATATTGCTACAGCATATTTACGAAAATCATCAGTAGCACCACTTCTTTTATATTTAATGAAATATTTATTTTTCTTATATTTAGGATATCGTAAGTGTTGATTATTCCAAGGTGGACCATTGCTGCGATACATATTTATTTTTGGAACAGTTATATTAATATTTAGCATTATTCAATATTGTGTAAAAGCATGATAACATATTATCAAGATTATCATCGGCAAGCGCAGAATCCCAATTAACATTAGATAAAATACAATTGAGTTCAGTATAGTTTGTGCGAGTAAAACAGTAAGATTGAAAAGTTTTAAAATCTTGTTTTCTAATCATAAAATTTTTGTTATTCGATAGTGATAAATCAATTTCGAAAGGAGGGTGATGAAGGTCCACGGGATGAGTCACAGGTAGTGTATTACGTAGATAAAATTCCATAGGAGTATTAACGAAAGCAAGATCAAGAAGATTTTCGGATACATATATTATATGGTTTAGTTGAAAAAACCCATATCCAAAAAGGGAATGTATAAAATCACACATAATTGTTGGTAACATGTAATTACTATCAAAAGATTTAATCCATTTCACGTTTGGAATATTAAAATCGCCAAGAATAAGCAGTATATCAGATACGTCTGATTGATTCAAAACGTAGTTAATAGCGGAAAAATGTTTACTATATACCACAAAAGATGAGTTAGGTGCTATATATGAACATGTGACAAATAAGTGTCGATTACCGACATGAATTTTAACTGCAATAAACTCGATTTCCTCAGAGTCATCAATTAAATAATTATTTATAACCTCACATTGGAAAACATCACGGATTGCAATTAGCACACCACCACCAGGTCTCCGTACACGATCGTATCTAAATATTTGATATTTAGAACATAAAATTTCATTGTTGAGAACACATTTTTTATAACTTAGCCACGTTTCAGTAAAAACAATAATATGGTGTGAAAACTCAAAACTGTTTACAAAAAGATTAGATAATTTGGTGTTGAGACCTCTTACATTCTGATAAACAATATTAATGGGATTATCTGTCGATAATTGCATTAGTTTTTTGAGGACAATGATTGCGGTAGATGAGCAATGTTAGCTGTTGACGTAATTTTGTACTCATATTCACGAATAAGAGCGTTAGGCGGCCAAAAATCTTGGTTAACAATTGTATCAAAGTAATCCTGAAGAAAAATTATTTTAAACGATGCTTTATTTCGTGGCTCAGAAGATTTGAATTTGATTACAGTAATATCAAGATCGAAGCCAATTTTATTCATTATATAGCGTTTTATGTCGTCCGTAGATGTACATGATGCAAATCGAGCAGCGAATATCGTTTTCTTTGGCGAAATAACTTTAAGAATTGGGGCATTGTTTGACGGGTTAGAAACAGGAGCAGGTGGATTTGCCTCAATTGAGAGGGATGAACTAGATGATTTATTTGACGGTTTAAAAACAGGAACTGTGGGGCTTGAATTAATTGGAACAGGTGAATTATTACTTATAGTTGATGGTGAAACTGATGGTGCATTGTTTATCAGTACAGCGGGGTTTGAGATAGTACAAGGACTTGTATCAGCTATTAATGGTTGAGCCAACAATGAGGAAGAATGACTGGATGAGGGTGCTGATAATAAATTTTCATGTATATTATCAACAGCATTAGCATGAGTTGTAAGTTTCTTTCTTTTCGGTGAGCACGGAGCTTTTTCAAGAATTTCTTTATATTTAGTGAACTTTTTGTAAAGGTTATTTAAGTCATTATGAATTTCTTTAAACTGAATATTAGTGTTTTTGAAAAATGAGTAAAATTCAATATCCACAGCAATACACTTTTTACAGCACCAGCGTAGACCCTTATCTTCATGTAGATTGTCGACAGTTCGGGCAGCTAAATCAACACATTTAGCGTGATAAACGGAATCACATAGCCAGCAGGAAACCATTGGGTCATCAGATTTATTGCGGCATTTAGGCTTAGCACAAGACATGATATTAAATATTAACAGAGACGTAACAGTTATAAGATAAATGACAAAAAATCGTATATAAACATTAACATATTTTTACGTTTTTAGACCTTTTCGTAAAAACGCTTTTTACTTATCCTTCAAGGATTCGTTTAATTGCATCAAATTAAAAACACATACAATTAACTTTAGAAATATAATGCGGCAACACTTTATTTACTACTTAATTAAAACGAGTATTTGTACTACTAAACACTTAGCGATGTAAACACGTCTAGATTTAAAATCACACTGATCCCGCTGATTACTGGCAGCGACTTTATATAGCAAAATGACATCGTCTGGTAACTTCGCGAAGCATCTGGTCATGGTTGTTGTTGGTTGTGCTTTACTTAACATGTAGCTATATACGTGTGTTTGTTTATATGACAATGCTGTCTTGTGTGTTTTCTTTATTGTAACTATGTGTGGTTGTATGTATGAGTGTTCTGTGTGTTGCGTAGTTTTGTTTCTTCTTGTACTATGTGGGTATGTTTATGTGCATATTTGTGGGTATGTTGCTGTATATATTGATGTACATGTTTAGCTTTTGTTAGCAGCGAATACTTGCGTACAAGATCATTAAGAATAACAGCATCATCTCTTAGCATTGATGTTGCTAGGTTTTTCGTTGTTGTTATTTACACTTATTATTGCACAGCCTCAAATGATCTTGTATATTCTCGAAGATGTATCCGGAATATTCCACTTCCGTTAATTCAAATATTATCTGCTTTGTGTTTTCCAGGGTTGTAACATTGTGACAACTTGAGATGATTTGGCAGTGCTGCCAAGTACATATATCCACATTGTCGTTATATTTGAATCTATTTTTAAACTTTGTAACACTGCCGCCCACTTAAGCCTGTTCGACCCGAATAGGCATACAATCACCTCTTCCATAGCGCGCCAATCGTTCGAGTTGTACTATCTTCATTTTCGACCTTGGGCTATTGTGCTTCTGTATCCGGTACACAACGTCATTCACTCTCGTAATCACTTTATACGGGCCATCCCAGTGAGTCTGTAATTTTGGGGACAATCCTTTTTTCCGTTGCGGGTTATAAAGTAGAACCAATTGACCTTCCACAAATCCCTCCGAATTTGCTGCGCGGTCATATCTAGCCTTCATCTTGTCACTGACCATCTTGATTCTATTACGCACGAAATCATGCAGTTCGTTTAAGTTCTCCTGCTCTTGCGACGAAGTGGCTTCTTCTTCTACAGCTGGCTTAACACCAAATTCCAAGTCACCAGGCAGTTTTAATTCCGTCCCGAAGATAATTTTAGCAGGCGTTCTCGATGTGGAGTCGTGTACAGCTGACCTATATGCCATCAAAAATTTGGGAATGTGCTCGTCCCAATCCCTCTGATGGTTGCTTACCACTTTTCGCAGGTACTCTTCTAAGGTGCGATTGAACCTCTCTACCATGCCATCAGACTGTGGATGCAACGGCGTTGTTCTGGTTTTCTTTATCCCATATAATTCGCACATTTCCCTGAATATGGCAGACTCGAAATTCCTTCCTTGGTCGGAATGTAATTCTATTGGGACACCATAGCGACATACCCAGTTGTTGACGAATGCATTTACAACTGTCTTTGCTTCTGGGTTAGGTATAGCATATACCTCTGGCCGTTTACTGAAATAGTCCATTACCACAAGAACATAACGATTTCCGGCTTCAGTGACGGGAAAAGGACCTGCTACATCCATTGCGATCCGCTCGAATGGTGCTCCTGAGTTGTATTGCTGTAGCTGTCCCCGGCTTCTTCTTACTGGGCCTTTGGCTGCTATGCACTGTGGGCAGTTTGCTATCCAGTCGGCAACGGCTTGTTGACATCCAACCCAATAAAAACGCTGCTTCAGTTTCTCAAGTGTTTTTGTTACTCCAAGATGACCGCCACTAGGTCCATTGTGAAATTCTTGCAGAACTTTACTTATCTTGGAACATGGCACAACTATCAAATTTGAAGTTGTTTTGCCACCTACACCTTCCCATACGCGGTATAGGCGCCCTTTTATTACCTTGAGGCTGTTCCACTGAGCCCAATAAGATTTGGCGAGTGGACTCTCAGCCGAAATTTCATTCCGCGACGGTCTTCTGTCCTCCTCTTTGGCTGCTATAATTTTCCCCAGTATATTGTCGTCCCTCTGTGCCGCTGACCAGTCTTCATCAGAGTCGATGTGCATTAGCCGAACATCAACAACGCCTTCCTTTTGTTCGGTTCTAACGCAATGTTTACACTCTAAACAGCAGGGTCTTCTTGAAAGAGCATCCGCATTGCTATGTTTTGTGCCCCTTCTATGCTCAATACTGAAGTCGTAGCTCTGCAGGCGCCCAATCCACCTTGCCAGTTGCCCTTCAGGATTTTTAAACTGCAATAACCATCTCAGTGCAGAATGGTCAGTCCTTAATGTAAAGTGTTGACCATACAGGTACTTATGGTAATGTTTAATGCATTCCAATACTGCCAGAAGCTCACGTCGTGTCACACAGTAGTTCCTCTCAGGTTTTGAGAGTACACGGCTATAGTATCCTATGACTTTCTCAGTGCCATTAACTACTTGGGATAGCACGCCCCCTATGCCATAGCCGCTCGCATCAGTATCCAGCACAAATTTTTCTCCAGGTATGGGATACGCTAGTACTGGTGACGTACACAATAATCCTTTAAGTTTCTGGAATGCCTTTTCCTGTGGCTCACCCCAATGGTATGGTCTCGACTTCTTTGTCAGCTCATGCAGGCTTGCAGCTACACTGGCAAAATTTGGCACAAAGCGTCTGTAGTATGTACAAAGGCCCAAAAAGCTGCGCAATTCATGAAGATTTTTAGGTTGATGCCAGTCCCTTACTGCTTGTATTTTATCTTCATCTGTTGAGATTCCGTCTGCTGTAACACGATGCCCCAAATACTTTACTTCTTTCTGGAACAATTCACATTTCTTCAGGCTGAGTTTCAATCCAGCTGATGATATCCGTTGAAGAACTTCTGCCATGTTTTTGAGGTGTTGATAAAAAATTTTCCCCATCACGATTATGTCATCCAGATATACCAAGCATGTCTTCCAGTGGAGTCCTTTCAGTACCTTCTCCATTAGGCGTTCAAATGTGGCCGGAGCATTGCAGAGACCAAATGGCATAACTTTGAACTGCCATAATCCGTTACCGACACTGAAGGCAGTTTTCTCCTTGTCTTTCTCTGCAATCTCCACTTGCCAATATCCGCTTCGCAAGTCTAGCGTAGAGAACCATCTCGTACCAGCTAGCGTGTCCAAAGTGTCATCGATTCTGGGGAGCGGATAGCTGTCCTTCTTGGTTATGTCATTGAGCTTCCTGTAGTCTACGCAGAATCTAGTACTGCCATCTTTCTTTTTAACTAAGACTACTGGCGAACTCCAAGGACCAGAAGATGGCTCAATTACGCCTTCACGCTCCATTTCTCTTACAAGCTCTTTGACTTCATCTCGCTTTGCTAGGGGTACACTTCTGGGTGGCTGTTTAATCGGCCTAGCTTCGCCTGTGTTAATTTCATGTTTAACCAATGCAGTTCTAGCCTGGCTTTGGTTTCCCATGGCGAAGATACTGGCATGCCTTTTTAGCAACTGTTTGGCTTTATTTCTGTCTGTAGCTGACAGTCCTGCTACCCACTTTCCTACGTGTTCCTCAAATTGTTCACGTTCTTTGGCGGATAAATTGGTAGGCTCTATCTTCCTCTCGCAGTTTATTATTGCCTCTGCTGGAGTACACTGGCCAATATCGCAATTTTCTTTGATGATTTTTTCATGGTCTGTCAAGTTAAGTACTCTTATGGGGACTATTCCTCCTTTACTAGTTTTTACTAGAGCTTTTGCTGTTATAAGCTCTCTCTTTAAATCTGCTGGTTCTACAACCCACAACCTATTGTCCTCACAATCTCCCTTCATACGCGCCCATATAACTGTTTCAGACTGCGGCGGTAACGTCTGACTCTCAATAGCAAATACTTTTCTTACTTGCGGCTTGCTGTCATACCCAACATCAAGGGGTATTTCCACATTACGCTGTTGCCCCATGTGTAGATTAATGCCATGGTTAATCATAAAATCGGCTCCAATAATTACCTCATCGACAATATCGGCAACAATAAACACATGCCTCACGTTGATGTTGGCTATAGTCACCTTCAATTCAATCTTACCATAGACAGTGGCAGGCTCTCCAGTAGCTGTACGTAGCCGTATATTGCTTAAACGATCGCATTTCCCCTTTACTATATCGGGCCTTATTATTGACTGCGACGCCCCTGTGTCTATGGTAAGTACGTGCTTTTCCCCGTTGATGTGTCCAGACGCAGTAAGGTTGCTATTTTTCTGCTGCATCACTGATATGGAGATTGTGGGGCTCTCGTTTGTGGGAGCTAGCTCTTGCCCCTTAGCGCTAGCTCGTTTTAGTTTAACGGGGACTCTTGTGATGTTGTTTGGTTCACCCGTTTGCTGTTTCTTGGTGGCGAAACAGATCTACCTCTTTTCCTTGGTGCTTTGCAGCTGCGCTGAAAATGACCGATTTTCCCGCAGTTAAAGCACTTAGGCTTTTCTTTGATAGCACTTTTCGCCAACAATTGTCGCATTGCTTCCTTAACACTAGCAACTAGGCTGTTATCCTCCTCAGACAAAACCTCCACATTCCGCACCTTGCATATCTGCGGTTTGAAAACCATCCTTGCAGTCTCTTGAGCCAGCGCAAATGAAACAGTCTCAGCGAAAGTGGATTTCTGCGTTGCGCACACAGCTAGTTTAACATCAGAGTCGCGAATGCCATTAACGAACGCCTCAGTTTTAAAGTGGTCCAGAAACGGGTGACTCTCGCCTGGATATGTGAGCTGCACTAAACGCTCGATTTCCATTGCGAAATCTTGTAGAGACTCGTTAGGCTTTTGAACTCTACATCGCAATTCCATTCTGCATAAATCGCGCTTGTGCTCACCACCATACTTGCGCTGCAATGCAGCCATTATTTCATTATAGTTGTTTCTGCTGCTTACTGGCACGGTCTCAAGTACCTCTGCGGCTGTACCCTTTAAGGACAAAATCAACTCTATGGCTTTTTCTTCAGCATCCCATCCATTTCTGCTAGCAACCGTCTCGAACTGGAATCTAAAGATGCCCAATGGTACGCTGCCGTCAAAGCATGGCGCTTTTATTTGCGCAGAAACCTCCGCAACTGGTCGTACTGTCCCGCCACTACGCTCGAGGTCATGCACTTTGTCCTCTAGAGCATGAAATTTTTCTTCGAACTCTTTTGCATGCTGTTCTAGGCCACCGCTTTCTAGATGTTGGACTCTCTCTGCCAGCTCTGAGAATTTATTCTCAATAGAATCCACCCTCCTATTAATGGCCTCAAAAACCTCTACCAGAGTCTCGTTGGTGGCTCTATTTGACTCCAACAGTTTTGTTTCCACTCCCTGTATTCCGGCTACAAGCTTTTCACTGCTGATCCTTGATGCCTCTTGCATCTGCTGAGAGTTCTGTTTAATTTCAACTATTTCGGCTACAAGTTTGTCACTGCTGATCCTTGATGCCTTTTGCATCTGCTGAGAGTTCTGTTTAATTTCAACTATTTCGGCTACAAGTTTCATAATTATTTTTTTTAATGTCCTTATTTTTTTCTTAAATTGCAATGTCCTTTTTAATTATTTTTGCAATTCCACTGACACCAATTGTTACGTTTTTAGACCTTTTCGTAAAAACGCTTTTTACTTATCCTTCAAGGATTCGTTTAATTGCATCAAATTAAAAACACAGACAATAAACTTTAGAAATATAATGTGGCAACACTTTATTTACTACTTTATTAACACGAGTATTTGTACTACTAAACACTTAGCGATGTAAACACGTCTAGATTTAAAATCACACTGATCCCGCTGATTACTGGCAGCGACTTTATATAGCAAAATGACATCGTCTGGTAACTTCGCGAAGAATCTGGTCATGGTTGTTGTTGGTTGTGCTTTACTTAACATGTAGCTATATACGTGTGTTTGTTTATATGACAATGCTGTCTTGTGTGTTTTCTTTATTGTAACTATGTGTGGTTGTATGTATGAGTGTTCTGTGTGTTGCGTAGTTTTGTTTCTTCTTGTACTATGTGGGTATGTTTATGTGCATATTTGTGGGTATGTTGCTGTATATATTGGTGTACATGTTTAGCTTTTGTTAGCAGCGAATACTTGCGTAGAAGATCATTAAGAATAACAGCATCATCTCTTAGCATTGATGTTGCTAGGTTTTTCGTTGTTGTTATTTACACTTATTATTGCACAGCCTCAAATGATCTTGTATATTCTCGAAGATGTATCCGGAATATTCCACTTCCGTTAATTCAAATATTATCTGCTTTGTGTTTACCAGGGTTGTAACATTGTGACAACTTGAGATGATTTGGCAGTGCTGCCAAGTACATATATCCACATTGTCGTTATATTTGAATCTATTTTTAAACTTTGTAACAATAGGTATGTAGATTAATTTGTGTATTGGTTATAATTAACCATTATCAAGAAATATATTTTATTTTGGTTATCGTAATCAATTAAAATGAGAAATATATTATTTTTTGCTATAAATAGCCATTATATCAACCAAAAAGTTTTTTGGTCTAAAATAACCATTATATTAACCAAAAAAGCCATTATAAGAAAGAAAAAAAATGTTTGAAAGGTAACACAGGACATGTATGTGTTTTGCAGTGGAAAATTTGACTTGTCAGATGTAAAAACATGTCGTGTATTTGGGGCTTAAAAAGTGTGCACATGCTTGTAGTCAAATAAGAGGTTATGAAAGGCGGAGTCCATACAGCAGTATAGTCTCGCACTGCTTGCTGTTTTTGGGGGTGAAAAATAGAAAATAAATTTGTGTTTAGTATAGAAATAAGTCAAAAATCTCATTTACCCTTCACCAATTACCCTTTCATAGCAAAAACTGTAGCCATCAATAAATTTGTAAAATGATAATGTAAGTTTACAGAGAAAAAAAATCAATAACCATAAACGTTGAAATTTCTATTGAAAATACTATATCAGAGAACAGAAGAGACTAAAAACTATCGTGCCAACGCATTTTGTTTGAATGATCCAATACCAGGTTTTCTGCCTCCAAGTTCAACGCTTTCGACCTTCTTTGACATAAGAATATATCATTTGCTTAACAAAATTACAAAAAAAAAAATTACAAATGATGTTATTTTTTAGTGGTTGGTTTCGTTCTTCTTAGGGCAACCTTTTTACCCCTGGCTCGATTTAGCCCATTTCCGAATCTGACCTGTGCTATCCTTCAAGATATATTTATACCAAATTTGAAGAGTCTGGGACTTTTCGTTTGGACTGAATCGTGATTTCCACAGATGGATATTTGGTTATTGCGTTACAAACGGAATGACAAAGTGGATATACCCTTCAATTCTCTTTTGGAGGGTATAAAAATAGTGCAAATCTTTTACAAATTGTATTCCTTAAGCCTAGGTTAGGTTAGGTTAAAAGGGCTGCCCGCAGTAAAGCGAGAAAAACACTCGGAGGCCATCAAAAGGCCCATTGTGATGCCCAGCGGACTATACCCTACACACTCCTTTCAAGACAAAGTGGTGGTTCCTGAGAACCACTCAGAACTTCTCACAGAGTCCGCCAGGGCAGACAGCGGTAAATCCCTGAGGCAGTCAAGATCTCGCAGGAAACGGGAGCCTAGATGTCTAAGCTTTCGCTCCTGCAGGGGCGGACAGTCACAAAGGAAATGCTCATCGAAGCAGCTCCTCCAGCGGCCATCAATTGCACAGTGCCCCGTCAAGACCCCTACCAGGAGTGCCAACGGCTGTTTTCCAAAAACCAGAAGTTGCCTAGTCCTAGCTCTGCTAAGCGAGAGCCATAGAGTTTTGGAGACCCTGCAGGTAGTAATACTTGACCACCTGCTTGTCACCTCCCTCCTTGCCCATCCCTTAAATCTGCCCAGCAGCTCAACTGAGGGAATGTCAGTGTCCCTACGCGATACTGCTTCATCTAAGGCCGAAACCGCTCTCGCTCATTCGTCCGCCATCTCATTCCCCTGAATGCCTTCTTGCCCTGGAACCACAGTTGCCATAGTTGGTAACATTCTACCAAAATTATTTTTAGGATTGGTAACTTGGTAACTTTGTTTTTAAGGCTTGACAAACTATCAAATTATTGCTTTTCTTTTATCATTTTTCCGCATTGCTCAACACTGAGAAAAAAATCATTACAAAGAACTGTGTGAATGTGCGCTAAATTGTTCAACGGCGTAATATGCAAATGTCATTATGTTTGGTCAGCAAAAGATTATGTTAAATCACTGCAATATTAAATAATTTATTTAAATTAAATACGGAATTCGTAGGCATAATGAATTGAAATATTTATTTACGTTCTAAAATGAATTAAAACGTTTTACGTTATGTTTTTTTATTAATAAAAGTTGTTGTTTTTATTATAATAAAAATAGAAATTTTTGTTTTTATAAAAAAATTTTTTGGTAACTTTTTAGTAACATTTTCGGAAAATTTTAGTAGAAATTTTTTTTACTCAGTGGCAACCGTGCCTGGAACCCAAACCACATTGACATCATGCCCCCTAACTCTGGCAAGAAATTGAATGCATGCCAGTACACATCTCCACTTTATCATCTCCGAGCCCAGGGCTCTAATTGCTGCCAGACTATCTACACAGATGTCAACAGTTCTTGCCTCCAAATTGAGCCTATCAATCCTTAATGCTGCCTCGGTAATGGCATAAATCTCTGCTTGGAAAACTGTAGAGTTATCGGGTAGTCTGAGCGATACCGAAAGGCCGGGACCCTCAGAAAATACCCACGAACCAGTGCCAGTGTCCATCTTCGAGCCGTCCGTAAAAACCAAAGTTGCATTACTACGAGTCGCGGAGTTCTCCAACCAATCCTTCCTCTCCGGGAATGCGACTGAGAAGGATTTGTCGAAGCACATGACTGGAGTCATATAATCAGTCCGTCCCCCAGGACCTGCCCTCCTACCTTTTGTAGGATAATGCCATGTCCCGTACGGTCATGTCTGAAACTGCCCGATTCCATGAGCCTGAGGGCAGATAAGTACTTGATGTATATCTCAAGGGGAGCCAAATCAAGCAATGTCTCTAGACTTGCCTGAGGGGCCGATCTCATTGCGCCAGTCACAGCAAGACATGCTAGCCTCTGTACCTTGCCCAGTATAGAGAGATATGTACTCTTGTCCATAGCCCTCCACCAGACAAGTGATGCATAAGTAAGAATGGGTCTGATCACCGCCGTATACATCCAGTGCTGGATGCACGGTTTCAACCCCCATCTCCTCCCTGAAACTCTCTTGCATGCGTAAAACGCACATAGAGCGCTCCTAGTTCTATCCTGCACGTTTCGTTTCCACGATAGTTTAGAGTCTAGAATAATGCCGAGGTACTTCGCCTCCCTCGAGAGTCCCAAGCTCATGCCACCAAGGCATGGTGGCCTAAAAGCCACTAGGTAAAAAGTACCAGTACAGTCTTTGAAGGGTTTATGCCTAGACCGTTCCCCTTGGCCCAGTCGAGTAGTTTGTTCAGCGCCGATTCCATGAGATCACTTATCGTAGGCAGATATTTACCCCTTATAAGGAGCACAACGTCATCAGCATACGCAACTACCTTGGTGCCACCTGCGTTCAACCTGAAAATAATGGTGTTCAGGACAACGTTCCTTAGGAGCGGAGACAGAACTCCCCTTGTTACAGCCTTCCTCCTCGTACTCATGCCCAAATCTTCTATAGTGCCGAAAACATCATGCAGCGCCGTCTCCACCGACCTACCCTTCTGGTAGGCATGCTGTGCACCGCAGAAGTTCTCTGGCGAGAGAAGTTCCCTGACATACAAATCAACCAGTCGCTCCAGTGTTTTCAATAGAAAAGATGACAGACTACAGACCAATCTGTAATCTTTAGCGGTACCGTGGTTTATCCTCCCCGCTTTTGGAATGAATACCACAGTAACCTAACTCCACTCCATAGGAATGTACCCGTAAACGAGACTTCCCGTAAAACTGGTTAGCAGCCATGGTAAAATCGCCTCTATGGCATGCTGCATCAGCGCTGGGAAAATGCAATCTGGCCCCGCTGACTTAAAGGGCTTAAAAGATGTCACTGCCCATCTTACCCTGGCTGTCTGTACAATGGAGTCCACCAAATCACTCCTTAGGACAGCTGTTTGCACGGGGACGACAGTACCACGTACGTCCGCCCCGTCCTCGCAATCCGGAAAGTGAGTTTCCATTAGTAGCTCCAGGGTATCCTCGCTGCTTTCAGTAAAAGTCCCGTCAGGCCTCATAAGGGATCCCGGCATGCCAGGCTCCTTAGAGAGTAGTTTTTTTAGGTGGGAAGCCTCATATGTGCCCACCAAGTCACCACCGAAATGCTTCCACGATTCCCTCTTTGCCTTCCTGGTTTCACTCTTGAAGACATTAAAGCCTCTACGATAATTATCCCAGTCTATGGAATTTATATCGCGCTTCGCCTTATTAAAAAGTCTCCGCCAGACTGTCCTGAGCTGCTTGCGTCTCGGATTTCACCACTTCTGATGGACTTTCGTTGACGGTTGCCGCTCCCGACAAGATGCGTGATAGGCGTCTCGCAGTGTCCTTGACAAAAGGATTGAAGAGCCCTCCAGCTCCTGAATGCTGCCCACCTGTTCCGCTTCTGGAGGTGGTAGGGACTCCACGAGCTTTCTGAAACTTCCCCAATCCGTTTGCCTAGGGTTCCTGTAAGGCTTGCCCCCACTCGGAATAATATCGATCGTAAAAGTAATTCTGTTATGATCAGAGAATGAGCACTCAAGTTTCACCCTCCAGTCAGATATTCTAATAGAGTCCCTATCACTAACCAAAGTTAAATCAATGACCTGTTGCCTGATCCTAATGAAAAACGTTGGCCTATTGCCCTTGTTGCAAATCCTAAGATTGGTTAATAAGAGAAATTGTAATAAATCCTCACCTCTTTTATTTATATCCGTGCTCCCCCAGAGTGTGTGATGCGCATTTACATCACAGCCCAGCACAAGGTCATTTTCCCGTGTCCCGCACCAGGCAATGAGTGTGCCCACCGCACTCGGAGGAGAGTCATCCACCTCATACGGTAGATACGCCGATGCCAGGATCACCATCGGAAAATCCTTGCGTTCAAGCGCAGCTACCGTTAGATCACCAGAGCTGTAATGGGATAAAAGAAAAATATTCCTAATAATTTTTCCTAATCAGAATACAGCTTCTAATCTTACCTTCCGTGGTAGGAGAGAGTAGAGTAAACAAGCGTGACCGAAGTCACCGAACCTTATTCGCAATTAACCAAGGCTCTTGGATCAAGGCCACGGATATGCACTCCCTCTCCATAAAGCGTAACAGCTCGTCCGATGCTGCCTCGGAGTGATGCAAGTTAATTTGCACCACCTTTATGCCGCTCGGAGTCGCCATTTTGTGAGTCCTTCTTTGTGGGCAAAATCAGTCTAAGCTGATTTAGCCCATATTTGACAACGGCCTTTTTGGGGTGCAGGAGATGGAGGGATTCTGAATCAATTTTGATTCAGAGATCTTTGCCATCCCCATTGTCCCTGGCACGTCCACGTTCAATCGTCCATTTCTCAGTACCAAGGTACTTATTCTGGCGCTTAATAAGTGTAAGTGTGGCCTCATCCTCCAGAATAGGAGGAGGAATTCACACGCGCACTGTCACCTGAAAAGGAACTTGGTCCAAGTGCACGATTTCAATTTTGGCTCCTGGCCAAAGCTCGCCAGCTTCTTGGATGCTGTTTTTGAGAAAACCAAGAGCCTTCTCATTACCGCAACCAATTATTTTGACGCCTCTGGACCACTTTTCCCCATCAAATGCAGTAAACGAGTCATCGTCACAAGTGGCGAGTGCGTCCACTAGTCTGCGCAGAATTCGTTCTTCCAGAAGTAGCCATTGATCATTTTGCCGCCTGGCTGACTGCGATCAATAATGGCTACCTGTAGCTCAGGTGCTGATGTCAAGCTAGTTGATGGTTTCAACCGCTTGTCCTCAGGCATCTGCGTTTAACCTGACCTTTGCCGTTTGCCACTAGAACCACCTGCAGGGTCCCCCTTTGCCAGCCCCGGGACCTCGTTTAGAGGAGATCGGAGCTTGCCTTGAGGACTCCTTGCCGGCGGTTTTCGCTTTACCGCGTTGGTCATCACCTCTCTTTGACTTGGACGACACCCCCTTTGATGTAGAAGGAACATCATCCAATTTCTCCGAGCTGGTGATCGTGCTCGGTCCAGGTTTAGTTTAGGGCCCGGCTGATGCCGAGATCGCTTTCCTACCCTGGTTTCTGGCCACGTTCGTCCCCGTCTCTGGCCTTGCCTCCACGACAGAAGTATTCCGAAACTCCTCATACTTTCGAACATGGTAGTCATGCTTGCGCCGCAAAGCCCTCTCACGTGGAGTCAAGGTAGTTGGATCTCGTTCCCTGATCTTCCCTGCCCTTCCCCTAAACCTCCCTTTGATCCCTAAACGACCTTATAATAAAAAAACATGTGAGTCCGATCACAGGGGAGACGTGTAAACATCTAGTAATGAAAAAATTTTTTGAGCTGGAAGTACTTATGCTTTTAGCATATTTTTTAAATTAATCAATTAAAAGTATCAAAATATTGTAAATAAAATGGAATTTGCTGAATTTTGTTTGTTTTAATTAACTTATTTGGTTGGTAAAAGTGCACAATACAGTGTATACGTACTGCATTAGAAATTGCAGTAAGCAGTACATTTTCTGATTAATGAAAAACTTCAGTAAATTTTTACTGATAATGAAATTTAATTTGCAGTATCAGTAAAATCGTAGGACCGTATTCATAATAAAATTGTAGCTAGTGGCAAAGTTTTTTTCATTCAAATTTTGAAATTTTTTTATGAAAATATTTAGCCACTAAATAGAATTTCATTATGAATACGGGCATTACTGAAAATTCAATGCACCTTATCATATAATAAATTATTTAGGCACTTTATAAAAATTGCTGAAAAATATTTTAGTAATCAGTAAAATTTTACTGGTTAAAAAATTAATTTTACTGAAATTTTAGTAGTACGGCAAAGTGCCCATCTATGGTAAATGCCTTAAGTACAAATAGTTAATATTGGCTTATATGGTGTTCACACATAACGCAATATTCAAACTATAACAATTAAAGCCGTTATTGAGACTAAATTTTCATATAAAAATTTTAATTAACTTATCGTCAATAAAGAGATAATTGTTTTAATAATGAGTAAAGCTTTTAATGTAACACTGTCAGAATAGTGTTCAGTAAAAAGCTTTTACAAAAGTGAAAGCTTTTACAACGAAAGTACTTATTAAATACACTTTGTTGAAATTCGACTAGTGTTGTTGAGTGAAGTAGTAGAACACGAGACTATGAGGCGGAGTTTCCTGAGTTCAACCCCGCTCTAAGTTTTGTTTAAATTTAAATAATTTTTTTTCAATTGTCAAATGCTAATTGTCGTAGAAATATTTAATATGTATGAACACCAAAAAGATATTGTAAATTAACTGAATATTGTTTCAATTAAAAACGTATGTATGAACACAGTATTACGGCAACTAAAATAAGATACTCTACTGTATTTAAAAATCTATGGAAAACTGCATCTATAGTAGTGGAATTATTATTGCATATGAGCAAGTTTTCCACTTGCTCATATGCAAGTGGAAAACGTCAAATAAAAATTTTGGTAAAGCTTGCGACTGTGGGTTTGCAAAATTTGTATTAAAATCTCCACCCATAATAATTGGCATGAGATGGAGATTGTTACCCAATTATCGTGTACCAGCTTCAGTGTAAGGCAACAATACGTAATAATAATTGGCATGAGATAGAGATTGTTACCCAATTATCGTGTACCAGCTTCAATGTAAGGTAACAGTACGTAATGAAGATATGTTATAATATTTTCTACTGTTTGACCAGGAGAAATTTAGATGGCAATGCAATGCACTTTCAAACCGGATTTTAATTGGAATTCACTACAACACATATCCTCAATTGTATAATTTCCGCATGAAAGACTTATTTGTAATCTCAAGGTATTAAGCTGGTATGTGGGTTCATTTTCATTGTTTTGAAAACTTTTGTAAATTGCAAATCCACCAGATAGTTGTCCTGATCTCTTGTACTGATTGCAGCACTGAAACTGTGGAATGGTAATTGCGGTGTCTTCTTCAAGCCAAGTTTCTGTTAGCAATAATATATTGCAATGTTTTGTTACTTCGTCTTGAAGGTCAGCACTATGTGCTGAAAGACTTTGACAATTAAAAGTCATTAAAGTTGTACTGTTTCCATTTTGATAGTTGAAAGCCTCGCAAGTTACTGTCTCAGAGAGTTCAAATTTTTGGTGGATCTTCTGCCATTATGGAAAACTTGTTCATTTTGTGGATCCACTGGAAAAAGAACCTATATTGTTGGGCGCCGTGTTGCAATCCCATATACCATAACCCCATATTGGCTTTATAGCACTTTTTCCTATGCTATAAACCCATAATTTGGGTTTGGGGTTATCGCACAAAATAAAATGCAATAAAGCCAATATGGGGTTATAGCAATGATTTTGTAGGGTGTACGAATTAGCCCCCACGAACAGTTATAAATTAAAAATTTTATTTAATTTCTTTGTTTTCTTACGCCATATTTTCGTAAATCTCCGTTACAAAATATTACTTGATTAAGTTCGACATTATAGCTATAGTACTTGTGAGCGTTCGGAGAATATGCCAGCCATAAGAGTAATTCTGTTATTTTTTTTTCGTGAGTTTTTGTGAAAGGTATCCATCGTATGAGTTGAAGGATTTGCGACTCGCTGATTCCATTAACAAAAGCACAAGCTATTAGTTGCGCTTTATAAGTTCTTTTTCCGAAAAAAGAATCAATTATAAATCCGGGAACATTAGAAAAATTTATAATATCGCTTTTATTTAGTAAGATCTTCCTTGCGTTTAAACGATTACTCTCCATTCTTTTAAAATTTTCCATATTTATTTTTAAGCAGCATACGCAAAACTGTTTTTAATATTCGCTTTTTATGTGATAACATAGTTATTAGGCAATTCAATGCAAAACAGGTTTAACAGTTAGTTCACTCTCTATTATTGATTGCAAAAAAAAACCCAGCAGAAAATTCAGTATGCCATGAAAAAATAGTTGTAAGGGATTGATTTCGATTATTTTCAAAATATATGAAAAGTTAAAATCACTTATATTGCGCATTTCGTAAAAGGGGAAACCATAATTTTGCAAAAAAATATTATAATAGAAGGGAATTTTCCCTTGTACGAAAAGTTAAAATCAGTCATACTATGTTATTTCTATAAAAAGGAAACCAAATTATTTTGTCTTTTACAAAAATATAACAAAATATATTTATTCAACAAAGAGTATAATATTCAACGCACAGAAAAAAGTGCAATAAAGCCAATATGGGGTTATAGCATAAATTTCTAATTTTTAATATGGTATTATCTCACTTGTTTGAAGGAAATAAGCCCATATGGGACTATAACACATCGCTGGTGCTATAAAGCCAATATGGGGTTATGGTATATGGGATTGCAACACGGCGCCATATTGTTGTGACTCGCGACAAAGCTACGTAAAACAGCTATTGGTCATGTTTTTTGTCATAATGGTATACGAGTTCATCAAATGTTGCTCCTTAAGACTTATGAATGGTCATTGCACAAGCAGGGAGAAGTGGGAAATGACTGCTGTAATGTTTCATATGTAAAACACAGGCAGGATTGATTGATCAAAGTAAATTGATAATTTATTAAACAAATTCCTCAGCTTATATACCAACAATGAGAAGTTCGCTTTTCTCTTATTTCTACTTATTCTAATATACATACATTCATACATTCATACATTAATATTACATTGTATCAAATATACATACATACATTGCACCAGGCTGTGTACATTTGAAGTTCAATGCCATTTCACTTTTGTCATAGTAACAATTTATACGAATCAGCATAATCGACCGAAAAGTATAAGAATATTATGTTACTTAAATTCCAGTGTTTATGACTAAGTGTGTTTGCAATTAAAATCGTTACTGACCTATCTCAAGAAGACGTTGACTTTCAGTTAGTTCAGTTTGTTTACATACTATTGTTTATTTATGAATATCATGTTGCTGTGACTGTTTGGTGAGGTTCATGCATATGTGATACTATGTATACACTACTCTGCGCTTTACAGAAATGGTTCTGTTATCATTTAAATGCGTTAAACAGTTTCTGGGACCGATAGGAACAAAACCAGGATCAATGTTTAACGTGACTGCATGATGTGCACATTTTCTTTTAATTTTTGCGCCAATTCTGTTCGATCCTGCAAATTTTATCCAAATGGTGCCAACATTATGCTGCAATTCATTGTCGTCCAAAATATTATTAACCGTGTGATTTTTATATTCGATGAATGACAATACTCCAATTGTTAACACATACAATAGCCCTTTTTAGCATTAATAATTTAATAAATTGTCTTTGGTTTTTAGTTAGTAATGACAACAGTAAAAGGTTCACTGAACGTAAGTTGTAATTCAATACACCTTTTCATGGCCAGCTGAGTTGTAAAAATAGTACATTTTATTTACTCCAAGTTATTTTGCATACACGCATTTTTTCTCTAAAAAATATTACTCAACTTTAAGGTGCAATTTCATTGAACTCAGAATGACTGCTGACACAGTTTTGCTAATTTAATTTATTTTGATGTTTTATTACCATTTCTATTTATATATGTATATAACCAATGAAATATTAATTGATAAGTCAGAATAAAGTTTAACAATAATATTGACGGCTGAAGTGCCGGCGATTCACAAAATTTATTGCTTTATTACTCAACAGGAATCTCGGTTCAAGTGCCGGCGATTCACACAAATACATTGGGAACTTTAAATTCTCACCACGAGTCACGGTTTAAGTGCCGTCGACTCACTCTCTGTTGTATACAATCAAGTATTAACATTTGGTGACCCCGACGTGATTCTTCTTTAACGCAGTGGAGGAATTAGTGCGCAGCCAGCGCCACTTGGGAGCGCATATTGAAGCACTCGCAAGGAACTTTTCAAAAGATCCCAAGGATAGAAAAACACCTGAATATTTTGTTAAACGTTTGGCGTCTTTGACAGAGCTCGCAGATGAATTCCACAAAAATCATGAAGTGATCAGGGCAATGGAGGACGAGCCCCTGGATGACGACTACATTGTACAAGAACACTACGACAAAATCACTCAAATCATAGTTTGTATACACTTGTTTGAACTAGGAACGAAGCTGTTGATATTAACTGGCGAAGCACATACGTCACGCAACCAGCAGCAACAAGGTTTAACCCAACAATCGGCATCACCCGATATCCGAAAAATCTTTGGGAATCAACGAGCATTAATGAAGGCGCTCACTCGAAATATTGACGAAATATTTGGCCAACGACAGCATGAACACCATTCGTCATACTACAATATTAAGACGAATTTCATTGAAAAAGACATGATGGACCTAGCTACTAATAATACAGCTCTGTGGGCATCAACTGATGATGACAAGATCGAAGGCTACACTATATAAACATTTTATGAGCTAGAAGCAAGGGCAGAAGCTGCCATGATAGAGTTTCAGCAACACATGCAATTAGATCCACCAATTCCTCATCGGCGGTCAACAACACAAGGAGACATCGATATAACTCTTCCCAGAATCACCCTACCTACTTTTGATGGAAACTACCAACGCTGGATGGAGTTCAAGGATATCTTCTCAGAGCTAGTTCACAACACACCCATAAGTGAGGCAAAAAAGATGCACTACCTAACAACTTCTTTACAAGGAGAACCTAAAAACCTCATCAAGCACATGCCCGCAGTAGGAATCAATTATGCTGCGGTCTGGTCACTTATTAGCAACAGATACGACAACAAAAGGCTTCTAGTGTCCACATTATTGAGCAAGCTAATGTCGCAGTCATCCACCAAAAGGGAATCTGCGTCATCATTAAAATCACTTCATGATGTTACCAAGGAGTGTATTCATGGCGTTCGAGCAAGGTTTAAACCACAATAGGCGTCTCATTACCATTAATGAACTACTAACGTCTTTGGAGCGAACATTTCAATCCTTGGAGACACTGAGAAAGGGTGACTGATCGATCAACAACACCAACTTGCGCTTCGATGACAGCATCAGAAACGAAGGAAATTTGCAAAATCTGTAAGAGGGAGACTCATAGAGATTATTTATGCCTGCAGAAAATTCACCAACGCCGAGTTAAACCAAAGATGGAAATGGGTAAAGGACTTCCTTATGTGTTAACTGCCTAAAACCAGGACATCAAACTAACGATTGCAGGTCACGAGATTGTAACAAATGTACAAAAAATCATAGCACAGTGCTACATAACCCCAAAGCAAAGGATTCTACAATAAATCTACTACACAAGACAAGTCAACACCACATCTATCAGGTCCTTCACGGGTGGAAGTAGCTCATGACCAAGCATCTAACAAGGTCAGCCTCCTGACGAATCATGCAGTCAAGAATTATAATTATATCTTACTGGGAACTGCACGCATAAAACTAGCATCTGCAAATGGGCAGCATATTGAATGTCGAGCTATCTTGGACTCCATCTTGGTAATAACAGACCGTGTATGGAAAAAACTGGGCGGGAGATCCGGACAAGTGTGCTTGAGAGTGGAAGGCATTGGAGTGAACAAAACCAAGATGCACCATCAGACAAGCATTCAGTTTCAGTCAACAATAAATAATTATGTTGCAGAAGTAGGCGCCCATATTGTACCAAAAATTGTCTCTGACCAGCCAGTTCATCATTTTAACATTGAGATTTGAGAAATTTCGCAGAATATTCACTTAGCTGACCCAGAATTCAATAAACCAAGTCGAATTGACTGTTTGCTGGGAGCAGAAATTATGTTCGAACTACTTAGAGATGGACAAATTAAATTGGCAGATAATCTTCCGATACTGCAAAATTCAGTTCTAGGATGGGTAATAGCTGGTAAGGTCGAATCAAACTTCACCGATAGCGCAGTCTGCGGAATATGTACCACAAAGGAATTAGAAGAAGCCGTTTCTCGATTTTAGGAGGCTGAGGAACCATCAGACAATGAAACCAAGCTGACGAACTACGCTGTGAGGCGCACTTTCTTCAATACACGTTGCGACTGGAAGAGCATCCTTCGGTACTGACGGAATCCAAAAGCATAGCACACAAAAGATTTGAATCAATCGACCGGCGCTTCAAAACCAATCCAACGCTAAAGGATCAGTATGTCTCATTTATGAGAGAATATGAAGCACTAGGTCATATGACAAAAATCAAACCCGAAGAAATCAGCTCCCCTCATTATTTTATACCACATCATTGCGTACTACGACCAGAAAGCTCATCAACCAAATTAAGGGTCGTCTTCGACGCATCGGCCTACAGATCATTGGGACTGTCTCTAAATGACATAATACATAATGGTCCTACTGTTCAGAGAGGCCTCTTTGCTATTTTACTACGATTTAGAATGTACAAGTACGTTCTTAAAACTGATGTCGAAAAAATGTACAGACAGATATGGGTTAACCACGAAGATCGAAATTTACAGCTAATCCTCTGGAGAGAAAATGACAACCAGCCAAGTATATGTATATCAACTGAACACAGTAACATATGGCACCAGTGCTGCACCATACCTAGCAACACACTGTCTTGTCAAACTAGCAGATGACTGTAAGGGACAATTTCCTTATGGAGCGTCATCTCTGCGAAGAGATTTTTATGTGGATGATGGCTTAATAGGAGCTGATTCAATTCATGAAGACTTAATGATACAAAAGGAATTAATAACCATTTTAACAGGAGCAGGAATGAAGCTCAAAAAATGGTGTTCAAACAACAAAAACTTGTTGCGTGGAATTGGAACCGAAGATCAGGAGGTTGATCTCAACTTTGAGTCAAATGAAACTCAATCAACTAATACCTTGGGACTTCTATGGCTCCCGAAATCGGATGTGTTTTGCATCAAGGTCAATTTTCAAGAACACAAACATACAACGAAACGTACCATGAGCTCTGATTTGGCACAAGCGTTGACGTGAGGTCAAAGGTTCTTCAAGGAAAGTTACTAAATAGATGGCAACTCGTATCACAAGTTAAACACAATTTTTGGCAACGGTGGTCCAAGGAGTACCTTAACGAGTTACAACAGCGGCACAAATTGAAGGACCCAATCAATGAGATTCAATCAAACACAATGGTGATAGTTAAAGAAGATAACCTTCCAGTTCTACAGTGGCCCCTGGGACGAATAATAAAGGTTTACAAGGGTGATGATGGTTTGGTATGGGTATGCGATATAAAAACAGCAAAGGGAACGTTCAAACGACCTATCCACAGATTGGTTCCATTATTTCCGGAAAATAATGATGAACAATCTCATCACGGCACAAATCCGGCATCGTTACCTCTAAGTAGCACGTCAACCAAAATCGAACCACCTAGGTCATCAACCGATGAAGCAATGCCAACAAAACGTTCGCGCCTAAGCTCAACCTTGATGATGACTATTTTATCATTTTTTCTCCTCCCAATATCAAATCAACATAACGAAGTTCAACAATAAACCTGGCATTCACTTTGAACAGATAGGGCTTGTGAAGCTCAAGTCAGCCACCTAGAAGATGATCGTGTACCTTGACCTTGAACCATATCAAAATCAAATAAACATTTTAAGTGATGCGACAACGATAGTTCAAACTCTATGCAACAGTACCTTAAACAACACAACCTGCAACACGTTGAGGGACTACTTTAATCATGTAAAGGACGACTTGCAGGCAGATTTCAATCTATTCAACATAAAAGGAAAGAAAAGAGGAGCAATTGATATAGTTGGGAACATATACAACTCACTATTTGGCGTATTAGACTCTAACTACAAAACACAAATATCAAAGACAATGAAGGAGCTAAGAAAAACGACGAATTTTTAGACAGGCTTCTAAAGAAACAAACATCGTTTATCGACTCCACCATCAACATTATCAAGAAAATTCAACTAGACGTACAGATTCAATTAGACGAAATTGGCAATTAACTCCATAATGTTAAGGTCGAGCAACGCATGCTGATGCTTTCAGTGCAGATGCTCATAATCACTAGCAATGTACAACGGATACACTCCTCAATCATGGACGTTCTAGTCAATAGCCATCATGACAAAATTAACCCCCTTTTACTCACTCCTCAACAACTCAACAAAGAAATCAAGAAGATAAGGGCCCATTTGCCAGCACATATGCAGTTTCAAATTCATCAATATAACTTACTGGACGTATACAAGCTTATCAAGGTCAACGGAATCATTGCAGAGGACCACGTAATCTTCAGCATCGAGCTACCCCTCACCGATCCAAGAGAATTCCAGCTGTTGCACATTGTTCCAATCATAGCAACAATAAATAAAACACGTACAGCTGTAGAAACATCAACCAAATTGCTCTCCATCAGCTTACATCGTGATGAATTCTTTCCAATGTCACAACATGAGGTCGACGCTTGCTGGAATTTGGGTGACGACGGACTAATCTGCTCGAACATACCAGCAACATATCAAGCGACACGTCATCCTATGATCAATAAATGTGAAATTGATTTAATGAATGATGAACCTAATCCAAGATGCTGTTTCCACAAGCTTGAAGATACCACTATATGGCACCACCTATATCATCCGAACCAATATATGTTTTCCACAGCAGATACCATCAAAATGAATGCAGTGTGCCACAATGGCATTATACTAGAAGATACCGGTTTAATAACTCTGCATCCCGATTGTGTCATAAAAAACGACCTCATAACCATACAACATCGTCAACAAATTGTCATGTCTCTACAAATATCGGCTACCAGCCTTTACCCTGTTCTCGGTTGGACAAAACAATATGCCAATATGACCTTCAGCGCAAAACAATTCAACCCAACAAAAGATGAGCTCCAACTAGTTCAACAGGGGTTAGCCCAAATTTTAAACCCCACGCTCCCTGCCAACGAAGTCAGCCTCAGCACCCACGGGATCATAGTCGGTTACGCAGCAATTGCATTGGTATTAGCGACTGCCATCATTGTGACCTACAAATGGAAAAGGTTGAAGAACAGTTTTAAACCAGCTAAAATTGCTCGACACCAAACTACGGAATGTTAACAACTATCTAGTAAAATAATTTCTTTATTCCTTAAATGTAATGAATTGGCAAAATTAGCCATCATGATGAGTTCGAATCAGCCAATTCGTGGGGGCAGCATGTTAACACATACAATAGCCCACTTTAGCATTAATAATTTAATAAATTGTCTTAGGTTTTTGTTTATTAATGACAACAGTAAAAGGTACACTGAACGTAAGTTGTAATTCAATACACGTTTTCATGGCCAGCCAAAATTTCATTCATCTCAGAATAATTGCTTAATAAATAATTGTAGAATTATCTTTGGTTTTTGCTGAGTTGTAAAAATAGTACATTTTATTTACTTCAAGTTATTTTGCATACACGCATTTTTTCTCTAAAAAATATTACTTAACTTTAAGGTGCAATTTAAACTCAGAATGACTGCTGACACAGTTTTGCTAATTTAATTTACTTTGTTGTTTTATTACCATTTCTATTTATATATAACCAATGAAATATTAATTGATAAGTCAGAATAAAGTTTAACAATAATATTGACGGCTGAAGTGCCGGCGATTCACAAAATTTATTGCTTTATTACTCAACAGGAATCTTCGTTCAAGTGCCGACGATTCACACAAATACATTGGGAACTTTAAATTCTCACCACGAGTCACGGTTTAAGTGCCGTCGACTCACTCTCTGTTATATACAATCAAGTATTAACACCAATTGCACCATTAGCAAGACCATCGGAGACATCTATATTGGTGGTAATGATGTATGGTTTGTTGAGTACCGGTGTAAGTTCATATGGCAAACCACCAGTTTCTAAAATAGGCATTTTATGCAGCTTTTGACGACAAGTGATTGTATTGTGAAAAATATTTTTACCCCCAGTGTATAGATGTTTACACATCAAAAATGGTGGCGTAAATAACCCTAAAATTAAATGCTCACTTCTGCACTCATGGCAGACGTGTAATGGTAAACGGCATTTTGGTAAGCTTTGTCGGACTTAAAATGAACTTCCTTGATAAGATATCAATTTTTACCAAGAAACAAACAATCACAATACAAGACAAATGAACACAACAGCGCTCGGGGTTACCGACACTCAGTACTGACGCTGTAACTTCGATCTTTTTGAAATTGCCAATATTTAGGAAAGGAAAACGGAAAAGAAGCAAACTGGAAAAAAAGAAGATGAAAATAACAAATCTCTAACAGCTTCTTGTACCCCACTTATTTCTTCCTTTTATACGGCATCAATTAGAAAATAAAATTAGTTTCACCGATAATGAAATTAAAAAAAAACTTCAGAACGAAGAGATTAATTTTATTTAAAAGTTTTATGTGTGTAATAATCTTTTTATAACCTCGAAAAAGAATATGGAGGATATATTCACTTTGTCATTCCGTTTGTAACGCAGTGAAATATCCATCTGAGACCCCACAAAGTACATGTATATTCTTGATCAGTGATGAAATCTCAGCCGATCTGAGCATGTCCGTCCGTCCGTCTGTGGATATCACGATCCGGTCCAAACGAAAAGAGCTAGACTCTTAAAATTTGGTATAAATATATCTTGAGGGAAAGCACAAGTAAAGTTCGGAGATGGGCTAAATCGGGCATGAGGGAAAAAAGTTCCCCTAAGTAGAAGTAAACTAACCTCAAAAAAACAACATAATTTTTAAAGTTTTTTTTTGTAATTTTGCTAAGCAAATGATACATTTTTATGTCAAAGAAGGTCCAATGCGTAAAACTTGGAGCCATAAAATCAAACAAACTAATTTTTGGACCCCGCCTTCTTTAGCGGGCGTTATTATACACAAAAATTGTGTAAAAATTTAACAAATTGTTTTACTTAAGCCTACATTCCTTAAGAATAAAATTTTTAAGCTTTATTGGTGAAGCTGAGACGTAACCTGCTACTCCTCTGTCCTACCCTCTCCCCCCTTTGGATTCTATCCAAAAAAAAAAAATTAATAAAACATTTTACATATAATTATCCCAAACATTTGTTTTTAGAGTTTTATGGCAAATGCGAAATGTCTCCCCTACCGCCCTTGCCAGAAATTTTTGCTTGCTTCAGAAACGAATTTATTTGGAAGTTATAAATAATTTTCAAGTAATACTTTTACTCCTTACGTCGAAGTATTGATTTCATAAACAGCAACTGTTTAGCTAAAAATTTATTTAGTTCGCTAAAAATGAAGCAAGTAAAATTTTACGAAAATTCTTTTCCTACGTTTTTGTTTTCGCAAATTATACAAACGTTTGAATGGTTGAAAATGGAATGAATGTTGACATTGAAAACAATCTGAACTTCATGAAAATAGCTAGGGAAGCCTTTGGACCTATTTGCAACATAAGCCCAAAGGGCACTAGACAAAATGATAACACCAGTATTATTTTATGGGTTAGTAGTCTGGAAAAATCACTTCTGTATAGAGCAAAAAATTACTTCTGTATTGAGCGAAATTGGCAGTTATGCTAACTGGTGCTCTCAAATGACGTCGACAAACGCGTTTTCTGCTATATTGTGCTGGTTTCCGGCACACTTAGTGGATAGGAAGTTGGCATTGTGTAGCGCAATAAGATTGACTATTGCAGGCGCATGACCATGGGGCCATACTAGACATCGGCATACAATAGGTAATATACCAGATCTCATTCACTACAGCCCTCCGAAACTCTATTCAAGAGAAGAGTTGTTCGCAGATGGGTCAAAGGGTGTATGGGTGTTGTTGGGGTCGTCAACAGTCAGGACTTTGAGATCAGGATAATAAATATGTGATACTACTGGCGGAAATATCTGCCATTAAGAGACCTATGCTATGGCTAAAATTTTACCGGATATCAAACCGAGATATCTAAGCTATAGCCAGCAATCAATGTGTAATTAGGTTCCGAACTGCTTTTCCAAGAATATCGCAAATACCATGACGGACTTGCAGAACATTCGTTCACCACCTTAAACTGCGCATAGGTAACTTGAATGATTTGTAAAGAAGAGAACTCTACTTGAGGATGCCGATATCGACCAACTTAGTGGACTTCTTGCATCTTTCCTGCTGTGGAAGACCGCCGTCACAATCTCTTGGCAGAAAAGCTGAGAGCTATCAGAGTTATTCAGGTATGTGACAAAAATCGTTTTCGTTGTCAAAACTTTTTCAAATCGACAAAACATGTGATGTGTTACCCTACGTCGATTTGTTGCAACGATTTCATATTCTACTTTGTTTCAATAAAAAAAATACCATTTTAACATGTGACGAATTTCGATAATGTCGGTTTAAATCCATTTTTAAATCGGCACTTTTTACTTGAACGAAAGGCGAAGCAGCTTAACAAAAATGTAAGTAAAACTATATAAAAATTAAAAAGTAGTTATTTGTTACAAACATCTGAAATGGAAAGCATAAGAATAATATCCAGGAAGATGTCTGAATCCAGTTTATGGAAAACCATCCAGATATTGCCAGGGGTTTTACCAAAGGACGCAGCGTGGGTGGAAAGAATTTATGGTCTGATTTGACCACAGATTTGAATAGCCATGGGCCGCTAACGCATGACACGACAGGCTGGAAGAAAGTAAGTTTTAATGCACTTATGGCTTTACAAAATGCTCATTAAAAATACTTATTCCATAAATTTAATTAAGGTATGGCGAGACTGGAGGACCTGTATTAAGAAGAAAATTGCATCAAATAAACATGAAGCAATTTCAACTGGAAACTGCTACTTGAATTGGAAGTGGAATGGATGTACGGGTCAAATGGTGTTCAACATTACTTAAAATAATTACAAACCCCTCTTTATTCTAACGAAAACATTCAACAAATCTGTTTATATTAAAACGTACACACATACATATGTATGTACACATGATATAGAGCTGTTTTTGTACACAAATGAAATTCTAAATTTCTTCTGGTAAACTCAACGGATCTGATTTGTCTCTTAAACATCTTCTTCTTAAATTTTCAGTCTTCCCCATTACCTTCTTGAAAAAGAATTAGAGAAACTGCAGCAACAAAAGCCATTTTATTAATTTAAAATCTATATTTTTAATTTCAATTTAATTATTTGACAAATGTCATTCACAAAACACAAAGTGCAGAGTTGTATTATAACATTTTGTAGTTTTCTAATTAAAACAATTATATGGAAGTGAAACAAAAGTGGAATATAAAATCGATCGAAATCTATCACACACTAGTCGATTTAGAAAAGCTATTTACTTTTTAAATCGATCGATTTCTATCACATACCTGATTATGTTTTTTATATGTTCCTGTGCTCCTCCCACACTTTCTTATTATTATAGTTTTTTTTCTTGCTAAACAGGTAACACAAAGATAGAATCATATTGCACCCAATCAAGATACAACTCTTCCTCTAAATCAGCATCTTGCCAATCTAATGTAACTTAACAGCTCGATGCGGAAAAAATAAACGAAACGTTATATATTAAGAAAATTTTTAACATAATGTTGCAAACTTTTTTTGTATTAGGGATTTAAAATTTGTGTTATACGAGTATAATGTTGTAAACAGTGTTGCCAAAACTTGTTTGGAAAAAATCTAACAAAATTCAAAAAAGGCTGAAAACAAAACATTATTCAAAAAATATATTAGAAATAAAGCAAGGTTGTATATTTTTATCACTATTTCGTGTAACTTGCTACTTCGGTTTATACCATAGGCTGTGAAATTGTTTATTAGATAATAATAATGAAATTAAAAAACAAAGATTTTTAGCAACTGAAAATAACAATTCTTTTGATTTATATTCATATATATATATATATATATATATATATATATATATATATATGTATGTATATATATATATATATATACATATATATGCACATATATTTGCACTTTAAAACAGCAAAATTTAATTTTATGAAATTAGCTTGAATCATTACAGTTCCGAAAATAGCATATAAGTATACCTTATAGCCCAAACGGAATTAAATGTTTGTAAAGGTATTCGGCTCCGCAGTTTTCTTTTTATTACATTACTATAATACACGCTCAACATCGGCATTTGACCATAACAAGCATAGAACTTTCAAAACAAAGTACTATGGTCTCCCAGCCCACTTGTCTTGGCCAAAATTCCAGTGTGACAACATTCTGTTTTTGTTTTTTATTCTGATAGTAAACACTTCAGACCAACAACAAATAAATTTGGTTTTTAAAAATAACAATTTACCGTCATACAGCAGACTTTGAAAGTGAACAATTTTGTAAAAAAATTTAACAAGGATTATTTTCAATCGTTTTTTCAACATTTTGTAGTTATTTTTCCTGAATTAAAAACAAAGATTTTAAAATAATATATTGTTCTATTTTTTCAGCCTTTGATTTTTTTATTTTTAGTAATAACTAGCTACGGTGTGCTTCGCTACCCCCATCGTCATTAAATAAAATAAACATTTGTAAGAAACAGTATTTATATACATACATAAGTATATTTCTGTATAATAACTTAAAGCTACAATTACATACATAAAAATAATAAACGTTTTATTTATGCGCTTCGGTGTAGACAGTATCTTTGGTTTACTCCCTTCAGTAAGAACATAAATTTTTTGGTTGTCCAACTCTTGAACACGCAACATATAACTGGCCATGCGAAAACATGGATTTTCTAAATTCAGTCCGTACACCTGTAGTGACTGTCCCTGCGACTTGTTGATTGTAATTGAAAAAGCAAGGCGAATCGGGAACTGCAATCGCTTGAAGTTGAATGGCATGTTGGTGGGAGTGAAGGGAATGCGCAGAATAAGCACATTTTCTCCTTTCTACTTCCCGTTAACCTAAATCTAAGAATGTATTGGTAGACCATTTTTTATATGTATATCATAAAGCAAATAAAAAAAATTAACTAAATAAAAAAAATGTTTGCGTGTGCAAAAATAATACATTCTACAGGATTTTAAAGTGCAAACATTACGCTTGCTGATGTGTGTTGAGTTGCCTCTCTCAAGTTTGTTGAATATACAGAGAGTTGAAATTTTTTTATTGACAGACCGACAATCTACGTATTTATTTATGGCGTATGTCTCCTTCTAAACGAAGGGGTATCTATATTTTAAATTTCACCAAAATCAAGTTGAGACTCAGAAATTGCCCCCATTAGTTCCTCCTGGTCCTGGTTTTGAATATGACCATGGCTTATGCGACTTTATAGACACAGATCTATCTATGTTCTAAATTTCATTAAAATCGGTTAGATAGTTTCGAAGGGACAGAAAATTCCCCCTATCGCCCTCCTGGTTCTAGTTACATAGCCTATGTGCATTTTTAGACGCAGAAAATTTATCTGCGTTCTAAATTTCATTAAAATCGGTATGAACGTTTCGGAGGGTCAGAAATTTCCCAATATCGCCCTACTGATCCTAATTTTAAAAATTTACATAGCATATGTGACTTCTGAGATACTGATCTAACTTTGTTGTTAATCTCATTCAAATCGGTTTAAACGTTTCGAAAGGGCGAAAAATTCCCCCCTATTGCCTTCCTTGTCCTAGTTTTAAAAATATACATAACCTACGTGAATTTTTAGACGCAGATCTATCTACGATCAAAATTTCATTAAAATCGGTTTGAATGTTTCGGAGGTATAGAAATTTCCGCCGTATCGCCTTCCTGGTCCTAATTTTAAAAAAAGTAGTACCCTATAACCTTCCCGGAGTTGCACAGACTAAGTGCACCAAATTTCATTGCGATCGGTTGAGCATTTTGACCGTGCATAAAATACCAACGAACAAAGATTAATTTTTAAATATTTGATTTACTTCATAGATCCCCGAAGTTGTGATTTACAATAGCTAAGTATTTATATAAACTAAATTAATGGTTTGGCTAAAATTGAATTGTACTGAATTTAAAAACGAATTCTATTTTAGTTTTTCAAAATATTAACTAAAATATTTTCAAATATTTCGAAATGAATGCATGAAATGAACCAATACACATGCGGAGACTGTTTAAACATAAAAGCATTGTTAACGTCAACCTTTAATATAAACTTTGCAGAAACAAAATCGGTTCCAGAGAACATCAATTACAAACACAATACAACTTATTATACCCTTCACAAAAAAGTGAAAGGTTTGTCATTCCATGTGTAATTTCTTCGATATGCACATGGGACTCCATAAAGTATATATATTCTGGATCCTTATGAATAGCGATGACGATTGAGCGATGCCCGTCTGTACGGTTTTCCCAAGCCCCCAGAAGAGCTAGAGACTTCGTTCTTGGACCTTTAGATTGGAAATGAACTTAGATAGAGTGCTATTGAAATTCAGAAAGACCGGAGTATGGTTCCAGAACTGGGAAGCTTACACCTATTTCCCGACACAAAATTTATACCAAAAATTAATTATTTTTTTTAATGTTTGTAAATTAAACCTATTTCTTGCCTTGGGAAACCTCAATGGTCTATTAAAAACTAAAAAAATCAAAAAAATTTTCAGGGGTGGAAAATTAAAAATATTTTTTCGGCCCATTCCGTATTTTGTAGTACATGTAGTAACTAACATTGTTAACAATTTTAAGTTTTTCTTTTACAAAACCTCTTTATACGTCATGAAGATTTGCATTGGCCAAAAAGAAATTTTTTTAATTTAAATTTTGCTTTCAGTGTTGGGAAATTGCATTTATTTTATACGTGAAAGCAATCAAACAGGCAACTGGTGTTGTTTTTTTTGCTAACTAAGCCTGTCTTATAATTTATAAAGAACAAAATTGATATCAAAAACTCAAAAATAAAAAAGTGAACTTCGAATCCAGGGATGGACAAGTGCAATATTTAATAGTACATCAAAGTCACCAAAATGGTTAAAAATTTGAAATTTTTCTTAAAAAAAATTACTTTATATCTCGTGAAGCGTTGCATTGGTTAAAAATAAAACAAAAAAAATTAAAATTTCACTTCCATGGTTGGGAAGTTTAAAGTTTTTTTGGTACATGCAATATATTGTAGTACATGAAAGTGACCAAAATGGTTGCAAATTTTAAGTTTTTCTTAAATAAAACGACTTTATACCTAATGAAGACTAGGATTGGTATAGGATTTAATTGGTATTAAAATCTTAAAATTTCTACAGGGTTGAAAAAATAATATAATACATGAAAGTGACCAAAAAGTTTAAAAATTTAAATTTTTTTGTCAAGTAAAACTATTTTACATCTTTTAATTAAACCTGCTTCCTGTTTTAGCAAGAAAGAAAGAAGAATTGCATCTGTGAAGGGTATTTAAGATTCGGCACAGTCGAATATAGCACTTTTACTTTGTTTTATATATATTGATAACTATAAAACTATTTATTTTATATTTTTATCAATATTTCGATATCTTCCGGATATCTTCTTCTGGATAACAATTTAAAATCAATTATAATATTTCAGCAATAACTAAATTTTTAAACATAGTTAAATATTTTTGTTGTTTTTTGTTTTTATATAAAAATGAAAATGAATGAAAATTTTTTTTCGTACATATTAAAAACATTTCAAAATTTAAACTTTTTTTCTCTCCTGTCTACATTATAGAAATTGATATATGAGGAAATGAATATAATAATTAATAAAATTTAAACACATTCTAGATTACCCTATAACAGTGATGTCAGCCTCATACACAATTGTGGAAGCAAAACTCACATGCAGAGTTGCCGTTTTTGGTAGTTTCCTACCAAATTCGGTACTTTTGAAATGCGTTGGTAGGTTGGTAGGTTGTGTCGTGAATTTGGTAGTTTTTTTCAATTTCAGTTTTAATATTTTTTTCACGCTAATCAGCTTTCATCCATGCATGATTTTTAATAATCAGCTTTCATCTATGATTGCTTTTTGATTTTTAGTCATCAGCTTTTGTATGCATCATAGAGGCGACAGTAATAACAAGTGGCAACTTTTCGGTCTTAATGGCCATCTTTTTGATGTTACATCAATCTTGCCGGCTCTCTGTTACTCTGTGCGTTGTATGGCATCATGGACAGGTTGGTTTGATTGAATAATATTATGACGTGCAAGGGAATGATAAATAAGACTGATTCGCACTATATATGGTCAGCAAAAAGAGACTTTAAAAAATAAACCTTTTTCCAAATAAACACTTAAGAGTTTTACTTTTATTAATTTATAATGTTTATTTAAGCAAAAGGTCAATTATTTTTTGATTTTTATATAAAAATTATGTTTTTATTCCAATATTTCGCCACTTCTTTGTGTAGCTTCTTCAGGGATATATAAAATTGTGTAATTTGATATAAAAATTAAAAAATAATTGACCTTTCGTTTAAATAAACATTATAAATTAATAAAAAATAAGGTCGAAGAATTTTATAATATAAATTTTTACTTTTACTAATGAAGTCTTATTTATTTTTTTACTTAAAATATTGTTTTTTTTACAAATGAATTGTTATTTATTTTTATAAACATTGTTATGTATAAACTTGTTTTGTTTTTTTTTAATAAAGTTTATTTTTTTTTATAACTGCTTATTTTATTTTTTGGTAGGTAAACATGCCATTTGGTAGTTTTTGAAATTAAATTTGGTAGGAAAAAAAAATTTTGAGTGGCAACCCTGCTCACATGTACGCTTACGCTCTTCTATTTTGAGAGCGTAAAATATAATTGTTTACTGAAAAACACTCTCATTCAGCGGGAAGTATCGCAAGTCCTGTTTTGAGGCCTCTAAACAGAAATAATATATATGTATATATAAATATATATATACAATACATATAAGAGGTTTGAAATAAGTTGGATCCACCATATGTAGGTACATCTTTTCGAAAATTTCTTAAAGTAGCTTTTAAATTAATTCATAAGTAAGACTTTTTGTAAAAATTGTTTCTCTTGTATATAAACTAACCAAATGTTCAGCTTAAAAATGGAGAAACATTTTAAAATTAAATATCTGAGCACTTGGCAATTTTCGAAACCCTTTTTTACAACTTATAAAATTAGAAGATATTATTCGTAAATAAAAGGATACTCTTAGAAAAGGCCACTAGTTAGGCCTCGCAACCGCACATTTCTCCCGCTGGGAATGTAAGAGATAAGAGTGATCTTACCAACACAATCACATTTGACATCACTGCCCTATAATCTTTTTAATAATCTATGTATATCTACTTGTAATTTAAATGTCTATAATTCTGTGCTACACTATCAGTATCAGCATTAAAATTAATTCTTTTATCTAATGGCACATTTACTATTTGTAACATTTCTAACAAATAGCGATGTCTATACCTATTTTCAGAATTTAAAATAGATATATTTTCAAAATCTCCATAGCGATTTGGTTATGTATAAAAATTCAATGTACATTATATGTATTTATATAAATCAACACAAATTCATACTAGCTTTAGTTATTGCTGTTGCTGTGAATTCAATGTACATTATATGTATATAAATCAACACAAATTCATACTAGCTTTAGTTATTGCTGTTGCTGGGAATTCAATTGCATTTTAGTTATTATGTATTGTATTTTGGACGTTTATCTTTTGCTTTATTTTACATACCATCCCGTTAATTTTATATGCATATCTCTTTACTATATTATTAATAATTCTTTTTGCTGAAGTTAAGTTGTAATAAAGATTTAATAGAGAAAGGTCGTGTTTTATTTGTTCACTGCGTGGCTTATTCGCTAACATTGGTTATGGGCTCAGTGACACGCGTTTTCGTAAAAAATTATTGGAAAGTAGTAACATCTTAAATTTGTATAATTAGTAAATTTTAAAAATGTCGTCAGTTAATGCAAATCGAAAAATGTTGTACAGAAAGCTTATTTCAATGGACTACTGGAGTTATGTGGAAGGTGGTGTACCCACGAAACCTGAAGAGTATGCAGAGTGGACAAAAGTTGACAACAAGACATTAGCAGCTATATTGTTGAGCGTGGAACCATCTGAGCTCCATTATACTAAAGACTGTAAGTCAGCAAAGGGAGCATGGAGCAAAATTATTAGTATATACCAAGCAAAAGGTCCTGCTAGAAAAGTGAATCTGCTTAAAAACCTTGTGCGTTTTCAATTTAACACGTCAGAAAGTTTTTTTAGTCAACTTAATAGTTTTTGTGCACTTGCCAGTGATTTAAAAGCAAACGATGTTGATATGCCTGAAGATTTGTTGAGTATATTTCTTTTGTGCAGTCTTCCACCTGATTTGGAAAACTTTGTGGTTGCTATTGAGAGCCGTGATTCGTTACCATCGTTAGAAAACCATAAAATTAAAATTCTGGAAGAATAACAAAGAAGACAAGAAGGATCGACCTTTGAACACCAGGAACATGTGCTAGCTTTGAAACATAGAGGAGGAAATTACCCAAGGAGAAAAAGTTACAAAAAGGCTGAGGAAAACTCCGAACATAATCGTCGGCGGGATATAAAATGTTATGGTTGCGGAACACGTGGTCATATTAGAGCAGAGTGTAAAGGCTCAAATCATAAAGCGACACCTGTAGTGCTGTGTGCAAATGAGTCAAAACCGATTAACGGTGATTGAATATTGGATAGCGGGGCATCCTCTCATATTTGTTTTAATAAAAATATGTTTATGTCATTAAAAGAACATCATCAACAATTTTTTTTAGCTTCTGGAGAGTGCTTAGTAACAAAAGGTATACATAGGTAATGTGACATTGAAATCAGCATGTGCTGACATTACACTATCTGACGCATTATTTGTGCCGGAATTAAAGTCAAATTTTTTGTCGGTCAGCAAAATAATTATGAACGGTAATTCCATTAAGTTTATAGAAAATAAAGCATTTGTAACTAAACCAAATAATAAGTTAATATTTTGTGCTCAATTATCCTGTGGAATATTTAAAGTAAACTTGAAATCAAACAAAGACTATGAGATGTCAAGCGTTGACGGTTCGGAAAATAAGTTATGGCATAAACGATTTGGACATTTGAATTTTCGCGATATGAATAAATTAATAAAAGAGAAAATGGTGCGGGGTTTTAATAAAAACTGTATAGCTCAGTGGTGTTCAAAAATAAAAGTGAAGATGTATTGGTGAGAGATTTTGCCCAGCAAACATAATGTCAAACGCTTAAAATAAGAAAAATAGACAGAGTTTTTGCCATATATAAACAACTTATTAAGTGAATGTAATTTTAATTTTAAGAAAAAAATATCGGGGACCGTAAATAGCAGTTATCAATATCAAATAAAACCGTTTAAAAATAGAACAGTTATATTGAGAACAAACCAAAAATAAATCTATTTCAACCAGTTTTTTATGTAAGATTAAAACTTGAATGTTATGAAAAGCATCATTTATCATTAAATACTTTTCACATTTCATTCCGTGAACGTGTACCTATGCTTTTATTCAATTTCGAGTTTAATTTTTGTGTTCAATTGTAATTGAATCGCTTGTGTTTGCTATGCTTCGTCCAACAAGAAGCAACAACAACGTTTAATAAATTTCTGAAATAAAATGACAACAACCATCCGCATGTGTTCTCATCGCTTCCTCAACGACGACTGAATGAAAATTTTTATAAGAACATAACAAATGTAAATTTTTTAAACAATTGTTGTATGGGCTGAACACCACTGGTATAAACAAGGTATATCAATATAAGGTAGACTCGCGGCGAAAGCGAATTAATATGGATCTTCTTGGACTGTCAAACAGTTTCGTATGTCAAAGTAGTATTTTGACATTTGTGAATGAATTGAGTTGCATAGAGTTGCTTATATTTTATCACATCAGCACGTGCTAAACAATTATTAATTTTTATTTAAAATAATATCCATTAATTAAAAGTAGATGCTCATAACGCCTTGCTCATAACTTTTTTAGGCAGCTGACAAGAGGCGTAAAGTTTACTAGCAGAACGAAAAAAGGTAGGAGTTCTTAACACGAATAGTGAATTAATTAGAAAATGTGCAGTTTTTCCTCCAGCAATGCACTCAGGAGGCTGTTGAATCCGAGGAATACGACACTAAGCATGATATGGGACACGATGATTTTAATGAGGGCCTCAGAGAGGTTCTAATGGTTACTGATGCGCAAACGTTTAAATTAATATGAGGTGTTACAAGGGCAGAAAGACCGGGAAAATCGATTACATTTTTTACGCAAGACGATACACCACATTTGAAAAGGTGCCTGCCACTCTATGAAATATATTGCCTACCACAATCTAATTGGTGTAACCCATACTGAAGCCAAAGCTAAGGGAATTATGGTAAAAATAGTGTATGTTCATATATAAGTATTTAAAAAATTTTAACTGTTGCTTATTTGCCAGGTTCGTGACGGTCCAGATGATACTGGTAGATATTTTGATCGTCCCGGTAAATTGTCGGATTACTTCCCCTCTCCGTACCCCAACGAGGAGGCTGCCCGTGCTGCCCGTGGTGCCTATCCACCTGACTTAAGTTACATTGTTTCAGCCCGTGAAGGTGGGGAAGACTACATCTTCTCCTTACTTACTGGGTACTTTGACGCACCAGCTGGTGTACAACTGCTTGAAGGTCAATATTTTAACCCCTATTTCGCAGGTGGTGCAATTGGTATGGCCCAAGTGCTGTACAATGAGGTTAGTAATATCTCATAATAAACCAATATTGTAGTTACCATTTCATTTGTCTTAAGGTTATTGAATATCAAGATGGCACCCCACCTACTCAAAGTCAATTGGCCAAGGATGTAGCTGCTTTTCTTAAATGGACCTCAGAACCAGAACATGATGTTCACAAGAATATGATTATTAAAGTTATAGGTATCATGACATTCTTGACCATTATTTCTTATTACATTAAGAGACACAAGTGGTCTTCATTGAAATCAAGAAAGATCTTCTACGTGCCCAAAAAAGATTCGAAGCTAAATTATTTATAAAATAATAAAAACGCCACACATTTCTATTTACAAACAAAAGATTATGCAATTAAGCTCACTTTACTGAAGAACTAGAGCCACTATAATCTACTGATAGTGATTGAAAATATGTTATTAGAAAAATGTTTAAACTAAGAGCTAAATTTAAAACCAGGGAAAAGTCAAAGAAAATAAAAATTACTGTTACGCGTAATTTAAATAACCAAAACAAACTGAAGTTATCTCTTAAGGAAAAGTTTCTCATTCAACAACTCCTGCAGAATTAATATTTTTATGCAAATACTTTTACACAAACACTTTTATTCTTCTAGTCAGAAAATAAAAATTTTCTTCAAGGAAAGAAGAAGACTAGTAAATATACTTTGATAGTCGAAGATGATCAGAGCACAGTAGCAAAAAATTCTTAAAACAGCTGTCGAGGCTACCTGTTATGAATTTGCCTTGGGTATAAATGAATATCAATGTATGACATGTGCTAAATGTAAAATAACTGCAAAACCGTTTTCGTCGTACAATAATGTATTTTCAAAACATCCACTAGAACTCGTACATACAGATTTGTGCGGACCTGTTCGTGTTCCCTCTCAGAGTCGTTCGGTATACTTCATAACATATATTGACGATTTTTCGCGTTTTATTTCGGTATATTTTTTAAAGAAAAAATCAGATGCTATCAACGCTTTAAAAGACTTTGTTAACATAGCTGAAAACCAAACAGGATATAAACTGAAAAAGTTAAGAAGTTATAACGGTACGGAATATTTAAATCGAGATTTCGAAAAGTTTACGCGGGAACGAGGTATTTTACATCAAAAAACAACTTGTTATACACCTCAGCAAAACGGTATTGCTTATAGGGCAAACCGTACGTTAATGGAAATGGCGCGTTGTATGTTAGAAGACTCCAAGTTACCTCAAAATTTATGGACAGAGGCCATTAATACTTCGGCTTACGAAAGTTTTAAATAACAACCATATTGTAAGTGGTTTGGAAGAATACCATCTGTTTCACATCTTAAAATTTTCGGATGTGATGCTATAGTTCTAGATAAAAAGCCTGGAAGAAACAAACTGCTACCTAAAGGGAATAAAATATCGTTTGTTTGATAATCGTCGACCTACAAAGGTTATAGACTCTGTGATAAAATAAATGGAAAAATTATTATATCGAGGGACGTTCTATTTTTTGAGAATTCTTTTCATTACACCAATGCTGAAAATTATAGTAGTGATTGGTTCACTACGTATCCTAATGAACACAAGGTAAATGAGAATCCTTGCGATCTAAATAAAGAGCCCTTAAACGATGTATCTATTGAACCTGTTGATGAAAATTTGGCTATCGATGAGTAAGATGAAGACGAGATTCCAGAACCCAAAAACTGTGGAACAAAATGTAAAAGAGGCAGACCATTTGGAAATCCAAGGAAAAGGATACTGAAAGATGCCACAAATATTTCTTAAGAGATGAAAGACCTGATGTATTAAATAAAATAATAGAGGAATGTGTAGAACCAAAAAACGTTAAAGAGGCCATGGAAAGTGAAGATGCGAAATAATGGAATTTGGCAATGAAAACAGAATATGATAACTTGATAAAAAACCAAACTTGGGATTTAGTGGATCGTCCAAAAAACAAAAACATTATCGGTAGCAAGTGTATATTTTCAATAAAACGGAAACCAGGCGGATCAATCGAAAAGTATAAGGCCCGACTCGTAGCACTTTTTCAAAAGCCTTATATTGACTATGCAGAAACATATGCGTCAGTTGTGAGTCACTGTACAATTAGATTAATATTATCATTGTCAGCACGTTTTGGTTTATTAGTTCATCACGTAGATATTGTTTCAGCCTACCTTAATGGTGAATTAAAGGAAGAATTGTACATGTATCAACCAGAAATGTTTGTAGACCAAGGAAATGAAAATAAAGTTTGTAAATTAAAAAAATCGATAATATATGGTCTGAAACAGGCGGAAAAAGCCTGGAATGAAAAAATAAACGAAATTGTACTAAGCCTTGGTTTTAATCGTACTTGTGTTTATATAATGAGACGAAACGGCGAAGTCAACATAATTGCTATATATGTCGATGACATGCTCATATCATGTAGTAAGAAGAATACCATGGACAATATACTACAAAATCTAAATAAGCAAATTGATGCAATTCATCGTGGTCCTGTAAGCTTTTATTTGGGACTAGAAATAGAACGAGAAAATGAAAGGGGAGAGTTTAAAATACATCAAAATCGGTATACCACAGAATTGTTAAACGAGTGGCGCATGTCAAATTGTAAGCCAGCATCTACGCCGTTGCCTTTAGGAACGCTATTGGCCAAATGCAAAAATAAGAATTGTAAAGCTGAAAATGTAACAGAATACCAGTCCCTGATTGGTGGTTTAATGTACCTCGCAACAATTTCTCGACCAGACATTGCTCATACTGTGTCAGTTTAGCTCACATCCGCATAGAGATCATTTTTATGCAGCAAAATATGTACTTCGTTACTTAAGAAAAACTTCCAATGCTTCATTTACATATGGCAAAGACGAAGGACTGTTGTGCTACACGGATTCAGATTGGGGATCGAATCAAATCGATCGAAAGTCATTTAGTGCTTTTGTTCTTTTCTTCGTAGGAGCTCCACTTAGTTGGGAATCCAAGAAACAACATGTAGTCGCCCTCAGCTCGATGGAAGCCGAGTATATTGCCATGTGCCAAGGGACAAAGAAGATTGTGTTTCAACGTACCTTGTTAGAGGAAATAGGTTACGAATCTGAAGTGAAGAAACCCACCAGGATTCTATGTGATAATCAAGGTGTTCAATATCTTGCGAAAAATCAGATGACTCTTAAACGTAGTAAACATATCGATATAAGATTTTATTATACCAAACAGAAAATTGCCTTAAATGAAATTTGCATTCAATATATTTCGACTGACCAAAATGTGGCAGATTTGTTAACCAAATTATTGTCTAAAGTTAAACATTAAAATTTTTGTGAAAAATTAAATTTGAAATTCTTGTAAAGTTATACTACTCCATGTATGTATTTGTGTATATACAGGTCAAGTAAATATGCATGTTTGTATATTTATAAGAGATTGTGTTGAGGTAGAGTATGTTATGTATAAAAATTCAATTTACATTATATGTATATAAATCAACACAAATTCATACTAACTTTAGTTATTGCTGTTGCTGTGAATTCAAATGCATTTTAGTTATTATGTATTGTATTTTCGACGATTATCTTTTGCTTTATTTTACATACCACCCCGTTAATTTTATATGTACGTATATCTCTTTACTATACTATATGATTAAAATTTCTTTTTGCTGAAGTTAAGTTGCAATAAAGATTTAATAGAGAAAGGTCGTGTTTTATTTGTTTACTGCGTGGCTTATTCGCTAACAGATTTGAATCATGACAATGTAAAGATAGTGTTATTTTTTGTGTAGAAGTATAATTCCTATATTTTAAGTTTGACCTACATATGTCCAGTTAATCTGGTCTTAAGTATATTTTGTGCTGTACCTATATAAACCTTACTACAAATTTCATTATCTTTTCCCTTACATGGAATTTCATAAACAACATTAGAGTTTTCTAATTTATCTATTTTGTCTTTAGTATTACTAAATAGTTTACCTAGGGTATTAAATGATTTGTGTGCCATTCTATATATCTTTTTATTTAAAATATCTGATTTTTCTACTCTTTCTGAAATTTTTGGAATATATGTCATAGATTTACAAATCTTTGGTTCAATATTATTGTTTGTGTTATTTGTATTTTGTCTTCTGTTATATTGCTCTATTAAATTACATGCTAATCCTACAGGAAAATCATTATTAACTAAAATTTCTTTAATAATATTTTTATTATGAAATTTTGCATCACTTACACCTAGTATCCTCTCCGTTAAGTTCCTTGCTGTATTAATTACGATTCTCTTTGTATGTTTAGAATAATAATTAATAATTCTACCTGATGATGTTGGTTTCTGATACCAATCTATAGATAAACTATTTTTACTACGTATGATCAATGTGTCTAAGTAAGGAAGTTTATTATTCTTTTCTATTTCAACAGTAAATTTAATGTCTGAATGGAAAGAGTTAAGTGATGCTAGTGTACTATCTAATTCAGATTTTCAAATAATACAAAATATATCAACATATTTAGTTATAATTTTAAGTTTAACTGATAATCGCCTTACACACTTTTTGATGTGTTAACATCTATACGCGCGCCTCTAGGGCAGTAAACTATCAGTTTCAATACATACGCAAGTGTAAGGTGTAAGAGTTTGTTTGTTCGTTGCTTGGCAGTCGGTATTGAAAGTGATTATTGGGCGATTTTCATATAATTTTCCCACGCGATTTTCTCCGGAAATTCATAGCCGATTTTATTAATTTTTGAATTAAAACGCTAGTGCGGGTTTCAACGAAGCTTAGGCCAAAAATTAAGGCGATCCGATATCGGCGAGCGGAGATTTAAGTGTTTTAATTCGGAGTATTAATTTGGAGTAATATTAAAAAAGTGTTTTATGTTGATCTTCGGTTTTGTCTTATGCATAGCAAAGAGAATAGTGCGTGGTTATACGTACATATATAAAAATGAGATAGCAAGACAGCAACGTATGTAGCTTATGTACAGCATAACAATGTATGTATGCAAGAATGATAAAATAAAGATTACGCCAACAAGCTGAAATAAAAATACTATTCTGCGCATGATGGAACTCTGACGTCACTCAACATGTGTTCTGATTGGCTATTTAAATTCAGCTGGAGAACTATTATGTTATTGTAAAAACAGGACAGTGGGGCAAATTGCGATTTTTCAAATTAAATTTGTTTGATAATAAATAATTTTAAAAAATTATTTTATTTCCCACTTGTTTTTATTTGAAATTGTTAATTTATAGTTATTTTATATAAATATTGAACCCAAGTGCTAATTATTTTTCTTTTTTCCCCATTCAAAACAAATTTTTTTTGCTTGCAAGATATCAGCCATAACTTCCTTTGAGCTTAATTTTTTGGAAAACTGTAAAATGACACAGCTTTTTGGAAACAAACAAAATTTTGTTAACAATATTACATTTTAACCAGAAGTCGGCGGCGGGTTGCACGTGAGAATAAAATTTACTTTTGAGAGTCACACACATGCTTTTACTGAGTACATATAGTTCAGGGATTTCCAAAAATTTTTTGGTTGTGTAGTAGTGAGTATCAGAGAGTAAAAAAATTGAGAGAATACATTCATTTACAGCCGAAATAAAATGTTAGTATAATATATTTTATAAGTTGTATAATACAATGGTACAAAATTAAAAATTGTTTGTGTTGATAAAATTTTTTTAGCAATTCTTTACCATTTCACCATTTTTAAATTTTTCTAAAAAAATTGTTTTATTTTTGTAAAACAGGTCTTCTCTTTCCTTATCATTTAAATTATTTATATTATTATGAAAACGATCGCAATGGCGTTTAATAACATATTCCGTTCCTTCCTTAACTGTTGCACAGCATATAAGACATTGGATGTTACCAAAAGCGTTTTTGACCGCACAATATTTTTTAAGTGCCATCATAAAGTTTTTTCTGTTAACTTGAAACAAAAATATGTATTAGTAGTCGTATACGCAATATTTTTTGAGTGTAAGCTGAAACAAAATAATATAGCATCCGCTAGACATGTGCACTTGTCGAAGTCACATCGACGACTGAATTGAAGAGTATAAAAATATGTGTTAGTAGTGGTGTACACAATTGTGCAAAGAAATGGAAATCCCTGATATAGTTACTCTCATTCTCGTACGAACCTTCAATGGTTGATGTTGTTATTGTCGTTGTTGTATGTTTATGACAAAATACCTTGCTGTTATTGCTATTGTCGTTCCTGTGTTTATGAAAAAAGTGTATGGAGAAAAATGTTATTTTATCTCACTCATCAAACTTACAATGAAGATGTATGTGTTTGCCGATACCTGATTTTAACACAATTATTTCTCACTTGTTTATTTGCTGTCACTTTGTTTGCAATTGCCCACTTCTCATTTCATGCTCGCTCTTTTTGTTCTCCTTTCTCTCTAATTTAGGTTCTTTGGTTACAGTTTATGAGCCTTAAAAATCAAGTTTTAATAAGTTTTTTACACTTTAAGTTATTTAATAATTATTTTAATATATTTATTTTAAAATATAACACAGTTTATTATAAAATATAACACAAAACTTGCACTTTCATAAATCCGATTTCATTTGCTTGTTGGAAATCTCTCTGAGTAAATTGAGTGAAGAGTTGCCAAATATAGCATAAAATATTAATTTTGTACGAGGAAGTATTAGTTTTGCATATAATAAACATTTGGCAATCTCTTCGAGGGACCAAATACGTCATCAAACGGTAAATCATGCGCAAGGCGTAATCTTTATTTTATCATTCTTGTATGTATGTAGATTTTTCTGTTGTTTTGCATTCTCTTTGTTTTTTGTGGGTTTAATATAAATAAACAAAAAGGTGTTAACACATCGCCCGTGAGTTCGAACACTCATTGATTTTTTTTAATAATTCTTCCATAACAATATCAGCTACTATTGGAGATGCTGGCGAACTTTATTTTGCATATAAATTTTATTATATTTTAAATATCTATTATCTATTATGCAAAACTAAACAATTTTTAAAAATAAATCTTTATCTAAATTAGTAAATTGGTTTTGATGGGAAATCATCTCTATGATTTTTGGTAATCCATATAATCGTGGTGCAATTGATGTGTTTGATTTCAAATTTGTCTTTTCAAGCAAAGTAATTATTTTTAATTTAAAAGGTCTTTCAACAATTTCGTTATTTATTTTCTGTAAGTTATTTGTTGGATCATTTTCTAAAACTTTGTATGCTGAAGTATTTTCTAGAATATCCTTCATTCTTAAAATATAATCTATTCTATTTATTGAAACCGTTGTATTACCTTTATCAGCATCCAAAACAAGTATGTCTTTATTGTTATTAAAAAATTTTCTGTATTTTTTACATTATTAAGAATAAATTTATCCCTATTATTTAATTGCATCTTATTCATTTGATTATCTATTATATTTAGTCTTCCTTTCCTTCTATTGTCTGTACTAAGTATTCACCATCTGATATAACTTTTAATATAGGAAGTTGATCTTTCTTTATTGGTAGAGCATATTTCTTCCCTAAAGAAAGTGTTCTCTGAATGTTAGTTTGCCCGTTTTGTTTATGAACTACTTTTTATTAAACCGTATGCCTAATTGTCTTCTTTGTAAATCACTTAAATCACTAACTCCCAATTTCTCATTGTCGAATTTATAAAATTTTGTTTTTGTTTTAAGTACATTTGTTCGAAAGAAAGAATTCATTCGACAATGAGAAATAGGCAGTTAAATTATCAAATTTCTTTTTATGTACCTGTTTACTTTTATTATCTAAAGAATCTGCTATGCTGTCTTAAAATTCCAAAATTCTCTCCATTTCCTCATTATTCAAAAATCTTCTTAATTTGTGTTCTATTATTAATGTTTCCCTTTGGGAATCCTTAAGTAGCTGGTGTCTTTTCTTAATTGTAAAATTTTATTTTGAACAATTTCCAAATATTTTGAAATGAGATTTTGTATCATCCGTTGTCCATTTACATGAAAAATATTATAAATATTATTAGTAGAATTCCTTATGAAATTTGGAACGATATCTGCATTACGGCAACGAATAAGGAATGTTATATTCGCTTTAAACTTAATAATTTTATATCTCACTTTCTTGTACCTATTAATAACTCTTTTTACTTCCTCATTTTTCTTAAACCAAGATTAGTTCATTTTGTTTGAAAAATTAAACTCTTTTCTTCAAGGTATTTTGATTAATATAAATCTTCTTGCCCATGAATTCAGGTTTATTTTCTTTTTTTTTCGTTTCTTGAAATTCTTCTTCTAATCTTGCTCTTCTTTTTTGAAAACGTATTGCTAATTTCAGTTTTGAAATGTTTTTAATATGTATGAAAAAATTTTCTCATTCATTTTCATTTTTATATAAAAAGCAACAAAAATATTTAACTTTGTATAATTTACAAATTTTTTTATTGTTGAAATATTATAATTGATTTTAAATTATTATCCTGAAGAAGATATCCATAGGATATCGAAATATTGAGAAACATATAAAATAAATAGTTTTGTAGTTATTATTTTATAAAATAAGCCTCAATATTTTTACTAGGTTAGGTTAGGTTAGAGGGCCGTTGTCCCTGGCGGGACAATCCACTTGGGTCCGTCGATATCGGTCCCTTTGTGATGCCCTTAAGCTGAGGACTTCCTAAGGGATGTCCTCCGCCGTTTCAAACCATCCTGTATCCCTGAGGAAGGATGATACCCCTGAAAGCTCCATGTTTGCCAGGCTGTCTAAGTCTGACAGGAATTGGGAGCCCAGCGCTACTGCCCTTGCATTTGCAAGGGCAGGACACTGACACAGAAGATGAAGGACAGTCTCCTCCTCCTCTTCATCATTGCAGCTTCTGCAATAGTCGTTGTATGTAAGACCCATCCTTCTCGCATGAGTCCCAAAGCTACAGTGTCCTGTCAGAACAGTCACCAGTTGACGCATGCGGCCTTGTCAAACTTGAGAAGGTCGCGTGTTCTGCGCAAATCATAGTGGGGCCACGTGGCCCTTGCCACGAGACAGTTAGCCACGCTTTCCCACCTAAGTTGAGCTAGTTTGTATGATTCGCTTTGAATCAGAAACTTGCATCGCGATAATGGAATGCCAGTAAAGTGACTGATCATTGAACTGCTCAATTCAGTCCCCTGTCTGGCAATCTCATCCGCAGTATGGTTGCCTGGACATCCATAATGTCCCGGCACCCAAACCAGTGTCACCCCCGAATGTCTCGGTATCTCCTTGATAGACAGTCGGCATTCGACCACAGTTTTCGATGTACTGTACACACCACTAATAGCAGAGATGGCTGCTTTGCTATCGGTAACAATGAAGATATCATTCGATATCCTATAGTACCTCAGCCATCTCGCTGCCCGAGTAATAGCAGAGATTTCGGCTTGCAAGACAGTACAACCGTCTTGGAGCCGGAATGGAGATCTTACATTGAAGTTCTCCACATAGAAGCCTCCACCCGTTCTTGTTTCCCTTTTGGATCCGTCCGTGAAAACTCTAACTGAATCCTCGGGAAAGGAAAGTCTGTCCACCTGTTCCCTGTCAACGACAATGGAACGGAAAAGTCGACCAAAGAAGGGTCTTGGTACACAATAGTCAATGTTGGCATGGATTTCCTAGTGCTCTCTTAAAATCCTAGCATGCCCATAGTCAGTCCTAGTCCATGGACATACCGTATTCAACTTGACCGCAGAGAATAGAGCCAATTGTCTGGCCAGAATGTCAACCGGGAGCCAATTTAGCATTGCAAAAATTGCTCCCGTTGGTGTAGATCGTAGTGCGCCTGTCATCAGTCTCGCTACGATCCGAAAGACTTTTTCAAAAGTCCTGCGATGAGCCTGCTTGTCCATCGCATTCCACCATGCCAACACCCCGTACTGGTTTAATAACAGCCTCAAGGATCCAATTGATCCCCTTAGGGTTGATACCCCATTTGAGGCCTACTGCCCTTTTGCATGTATAAATAGCCACTAAGGCCTTTTCCGCTCTCGCCTGTATGTTTTGTTCTGATTCCATGATAGCTTACTATCCAGAATCACACCCAGGTACTTGGCGGTTTTAGAAAGTTTCAAGGAGGTGCCGTTAAGCTTTGGGTGTGTAAAGCTATCGGTCTTGTACCTCCAAGTGAAGAGCACCAAATCAGTCTTGGCTGGGTTGATGCCGAGCCCACAGCAGACACTCCACCTACTCAGCAGAGTCAGCGCAGACTCCATACACTGAGATATGGTATCCAAGTGCTTACCCGATATCGCCACCGCTACGTCATCCGCGTACGCGACAGTCATAATCTGTCTGCGTTCTAGACTTAGCAAAAGCGAATTAATCGTCAGGTTCCACAACAGAGGTGACAGAACACCTCCCTGTGGAGTGCCCCGATAGACTGCCCTATATTCAGTGACATCCCCAATCGAGGGCCTGACTACCCTGAAAGTTAGTAAGTTTCTAACAAACCGGCATAAATTGTTATCAATCCCAACTGCTGCCATCCCATTGATGATGGAGTCGGGGTTGACATAGTTGAAAGCACCTTCTATGTCCAGAAAAGCCCCCATAGTAAATTCCTTATACTCAAGAGATTTTTCTATGTGGCCCACTAGAGAATGTAGTGCCGTCTCCACAGATTTGCCTTTACTGTAGGCGTGCTGTGTTTTAGAGAGAAGCTCATTCGGAATGGTCATTCTCAGATGACTATCAATTACCCTTTCTAAAGTTTTGAGTAAAAAAGAAGTAAGACTTATCGGTCTGAAGTCCTTAGGCTTGGTGTGCGACGTCTTACCCCCCTTCGGGATAAAGACAACTTTGCACGTGCGCCAAAATATAGGTACATATATATGCCCTCCTAAGGCATTCACTGTAAATTACCGTGAGCCAAGGTAGGACAATGTCTGCATTTCTCTGTAGATCCGCTGGAATTATTCCTTCTGGTCCCGGAGATTTGAACGGATCGAAGCTGTGTACAGCCCAGCGGAGCCTATCCATATCCAATGGAGTTGTGACTGCGCCTGTCGTAAAGCTGCCATCGATAGTGCCTGTTAAAGGTGCCGCCTGGCTGCCAGGAAAATGAGTATCGAGTAGTACGCTCAGCGACTCTTGACTACTCATGGTCCAGCTACCACAGGGTTTCTGTATGTAGCTGGGTACAACCGGTGCGGTTGATAGCATCTTACGCAGCCTGTTGGTTTTAGATGAACCTTCCACATTACTGCAGAAAGCCCTCCAAGACCTCCTTTTTGCGCTTCTGACAAGATTCTTAATGCGATTCAACGAGGATTTGTATGTCGACCAGTCGCCTGATCGTTTAGCCTCGTTGAATAGCCTGCGACATTCTTTTCGTGAATGTGCAACTTCCGGGCTCCACCATGGTGGTTTGGCCCTACCCCTGCAAACCGTTGGTTTGCAAGCCACATTAGTGGCACAGCGAAACGATTCACTTAGAATCTCCACAGCAGAGTCAATGTCCCCAATATTTCTAATAGTTGGAGTCGTCGATAAGGAGTTGCAGAGTACATTGTTCTGTAGCTCCCAGTCTGTCTTCTTCCTGTTAACTATAGGATTAAGTCTACTTTCACCTAACCCTATGTTAAAGTCAATATAGCGATGGTCGGATAGGGAGCAGTCATCCGCAACCCTCCAACCGCTAACCAGATTGGTGTGCTCTGCACTAACCAATGTTACATCTAAAACCTCTCTACGGTTAGACACAATAAAAGTGGGTTCTGAGGCCCTGTTGACAATTTCAAGATTATTATTTAATATGAAATCAAAGAGACATTTACCCCGCTCGTTAGTATCGCTACTACCCCAGGAGGTGTGGTGTGAGTTAGCGTCAGCACTTATTATTATAGGTGTTGTGAAGCATTTTCGAACATACCTCCTACATATACTTTGCACTAATTCGTTGGCGCAGCAGTAATGTGCGTTCAACTTAAATACTGTTTGCGTTAACGAATGGTGCAATACTGTTCGATTATTTAGGTCATTAGAAAATAGCTTAATTGCAATATATTATTTTATAGTTAATTTTAAGAAAGTATAAATAGCTAGTTCTAAGTTAGTTAAGACAGTTGTAGTAAACCAAGCTCTAATAAAGAACCTGCGAATCCCACGGGACCCTCCAGGTAAAAAGAAGTAACTATTGTCTTTAAAAACTACACTACAACATTTGGCGCAGTCGGTATTCACAGAGTATTGTTTGTTTAATATCTTTCAACAGAGAATAAGTACATATTCTGATATTGGAAAGCTATTTTAGCTCAATTCAATTCAATAGGTGCTTGGTATTTGTTGAAGGAATTCGTTGTTTCGTGTGTCAGTATTATTAACTCCTCAAGGTTTTAATTAGCTATTTTAGCTGCCTTCAGTTGTATAAATTTTACGGGCAAACTTTACGACGAACAAACTGCTCTAGGGATACAAATGGAACCAGTATACATGGTAAGTATTGGTGTAAAAAGTGTAAAAGCTACGAATGACCTTCCTTGCTAGAGTCATTATACAGCAAAATGAATTTTTTTTTAGTATGGGTATTTAAATTAGAGTAATAGGAATATATATATAAATGGTATAGTTTTTTTTATTGGTTTGGAAGAAATTTATATATGGAGGATTTAAAATTAGAATTGAAAAAAACACAGGTAGAAACTAGAGAAATTTCGGAGCGAGTGTGGAATTTAATTAAGTATATCAATAATACAAAGGAGTATATAGAGTTAGTAAAACATAAGGTGCGAAGCCAGGGAAATATAAGTGAGTTTGAAAAGATTGATATTTTATTAGAAGAGTTGCAAGTGTTACAGGAACATCAGAAAAATTCAGTTATATCTAAAGAAATAGAAGAATACGTACAAGTGAACAGGATCTTGAAGCAGCAGAACGAAAGCTTGAAGAAAACCATAGAAGAAGCCGAGCAACAAATTCAAGACAGCGAGCAAGAAGACCAAGCGTTTAAGGAGCTCGCGCAACACGTTAACACGAAGTTGACTTCAGAACAGCTGCAGAAATTCGTTGAGAACAGGAAAGTTGTTGAGGAAAAAACTCAACAAATTGAGACGCTTAAATTAAAAATACAAGAGTTGCAGGGGGGAACTACGAAAACACTTTTAGTCAACAATTCTTCAAATACAACCAATATGACAACTTTTACGGAACTTTTAAAAAATATATCTCATGTCGTGCCGATATTCTACGGAACAGAGGGCCCCGAACTTACAACTGAGACAAATAAATTTATTGAAGGATGTATGATAGCAAAGGATAAACTAGGTGAACCGGGTAATGTTGTTGACATAATCAAATGCATAAAAACTAGGCTCTTTGGAAATGCTTACTCGTATTTCCACAATAAGGAATTCACTACAATAGAATCACTGTGCATGGCTATTAAAGAGAAATTTATAAAAACTAAGACGCTAACGGAAATACAAGAATTGATTTTTAACAATAAGCAAAGTTCAACAGAGAGTGCATATGAATTTGGAGAAAGATTGGAAGGACTACTTAGAAATGCAACAGAGCTTATTGCGACACAATGGCAAGATGTTTCTCATCAAAAATCTATGACAGACCATTGTAATCAATCAGCGGTAAGAAGCTACATAAGGGGTTTACGAGATCCCAAGTTAGTGGCAAAGTTCATCGGGCATGAAAATGACAAGTTGGCTGATCTATTAAAAATCACAAAGAATGCTCAAAATCTCTTAGGCACTAATACGAGATATCCAAATGTTATGACAGTGCAAACCGAGGAACCCTTATTTGAGACGGTGCAACAATTGTTGAAAGAAGTACGACAACTGTCTTTGAACCAACAAACATATAACCAGCCAATGCCCAATAATAATGTACATCTTACCTCTATGAGTTCTTCAAGGTACTGCAGTTTCTGCAATAAACCAGGACATGTGTTGAATGAATGTTATATTCAAGCCAGACGTCAAGAACGGGCAGAATACAACTTTAGAAGAAACCCACAACCACATAATCCCAGAATCAATACTCAAAATTATGCAAGGCAAGAAACTCAAAATATAAGGCAAAATCAAATTAACAACAACGAGCAGCAACGTTGTTATAGATGCGGTCGACAGGGACACTTTTCCTACAATTGCCCCGAAAACAGAGACAACAATGGTAGCAACAAGAATAGAAATGATAATACTACTGGCTATAGAAGCAGGTACAAAAACGGCAGACAGGATTCGGGAAACGGGTATCGGCCCAGTCACAACTAATTGACTGGAATGCCAAAACCCGCAGAAAAAGCATAGATAGAAAACGTACTGAGGAAAAAACATGTAAGAAAACACAACCGGTAGACGATAAAGCTGAAAAACAAGAAAATTTCAGCATCATAAACTTAGACATAAACAGCATAAATGTGACAGAGGAGGAAGATAATCAGCATCTGGAGATTAAAATGAATATCAAGGAAAAAGCAGTAAGTACACCCAAAAGATCGCGTCGGAAGAAAAAGGCTCATACAAAAATCATAAGTGGTGCAGGGTACATAAATTCAACGTACAATGTTTGTAACATCAGTAGAGAAATTTTAAGAAAATCAATATATTATATGGCAATAATGTTACAATTTATAATGATGACGTGGACTAGTATAAAAGAGAAAGTGAGCAAGAAACAAAACGTGGCAAACCGCCACACATATCACTCAGAGTCCCGAAGGGAACTGAGTCTGAAAAGGGATAACGCTAGTAATGAAAAATACGATATAAACGATGCATATATAAGTTTCCCCTGCAAAGAAGCAAAAGAGGAGAAACTATTGTTATTGGTGGACTCAGGAGCAGACACCACACTAGTAAAAGATGAAGCTTTGGCAGCAACAACAGAAATCAACAAAAATGAGCGGAAGACGTTGTCAGGAGCATTTGGGGGAAGCATAAGTACTAAAGGAACTGTAATGGTGAACCATAAATACGAAGACAGATTACGTTTGAAAATGCACGTAGTACCGAAGGGTAGCATATTGCCCGCAGATGGTTTATTGGGCAGAGATATGATGTGGAATAAGTCGATTACCGATACAATTACCAAGAACATAAAATTTTTTGAGAACCAGAAAGAAATAGCTTCCTTACCACTAGTTTCGGAAAATCCCGAGTTATATATAGCAGATAATGTTTTTGTGAAAGGACGATCTCAAGGAATTGTGGCAGTAGCAGTTAAAAATGCTAGCGGAGACATAATAGTAAACAAAGTAGAAATTTCACCAGGCGTATTTGTGGGTGAAACTCTAACGTCGATCAGAGAGGGAACAGCATTCGTTCCAATTCTGAACACCAATGACTTTGCAGTGAATATAAAGGAAAAAGTAATTTTGAGTTGGGATAACCCTTTAAACTTCCGGATAGCGCCGACAGCAGCGATAAACACAGTAGATTCCGCGCACAACAGAAATAGAACCCGATTGCTATTAGACACGGTTCGTCTGAAGCCAGATCTGAACTCGGAAGAGAGAGTGTCAATCGAAACCATTTTAAGATCATACGACGATGTATTTCACCTACCTGGGGACAATCTTACATTCACGAATGTACTTAAGCATAAAATACCAACTGACCCTACTCAGCCCCCAATCAATACTAAACAGTATAGGTTACCTGAGGCCCACCGAAATGAAATTAATAGACAAGTAGGCCAAATGATCGAAGATGGAATTATCTCCCCTAGTATTTCCCCTTGGAACTCTCCAATACTCCTAGTACCCAAAAAGGCAGGTAAGGACGGAGAGAAAAAATGGCGTCTGGTAGTGGATTTCAGGAAATTGAATGAGGCTACAATAAAACAGGTTTTCCCAATACCAAGAATTGATGAGATCCTAGACCAACTTGGCTACAGCCGATACTTCTCTACCCTAGACCTGGCAAGCGGGTACCACCAAGTTCTGATGAGCCCTAATGATAAGCAAAAAACCGCGTTCAACACCAACATGGGACATTTCGAGTTCAATCGTATGCCTTTTGGATTGACAGGGGCACCAGCCACGTTTCAGAGGATAATGAATTCAATATTAACGGGTCTACAGGGAATCGACTGTTTCGTATATCTGGACGATATAGTAATCTACGGGAGAAATCTAGAGGATCATCAGTTAAGACTTAAAAGAGTACTGGACGTTTTAAGGAAACACAACCTTAAGCTGCACCCTGAAAAATGTAATTTCCTGCAAAGAGAGGTAGTTTATCTAGGACATCAATGTTCGGAAAACGGAGTATTACCGGACCCCCATAAGACAAAAGCAGTAAAAGATATACCGCCTCCCAGAAATGTCAAGGAGCTACAATCATTTTTGGGGCTTATCAATTATTATAGAAAGTTTATACCAAGGTCGTCTGAAATTGCATTGCCATTGAACAAACTATTAAGGAAGAACGCAAAATTTGAATGGACAAAGGATTGTCAACAAGCAATGGAGAAATTAAAAGCTGCAGTAACAAGTCCTCCACTGTTGCGGTATCCTGATTTCACAAAACCATTTATTCTGACTACGGATGCTAGCAATGAGGCACTAGGAGCCATACTTTCTCAAGGAGATTCAGGTTGTGATTTACCCATATACTTCGCAAGCAGAGTGCTAAGTGATACGGAGAAACGATACTCTACCATAGAGAAGGAGTTCCTTGCCATCGTGTGGGCATCTAAGATTTTTAGGCCCTATTTGCTTGGTAGACATTTTACCATTTTTACAGACCATAAGCCTCTGAAAGGAATAGCCAATTTGAAGGATCAAGAAGGCAGATTGGGACGACTGAGACTCAAACTTTTAGAATATGACTTCGAGATACGGTATAAGCCGGGGAAAATCAACCAAAACGCTGACGCACTTAGTCGTCTCCCAGTGGAACATATGAGTGTAGGAGCAATCACCAGGGCAAAGGCACGAGAGGCAAACGCATATAAAAAGGGAAATAATGAAGAGATTATGGATGAAGTGAATAGGAGTGAAGACGTGGAACAAGAGGATACGGCAGTCTATTTGACAAATGTGGAAGATATTAACAAGGTAATAAAAACGTTTCATGATACACCTTTGGGTGGACACCAAGGGACATACAAAACTTACTCCCGCATCAGGAATCAATACAAGTGGGCCGGTATGTACCAGCAAATCAAAACCTATGTAGCAACGTGCACTCTATGCCAGAAGAACAAATGCTCAAAAGTCGAAAAGATGCCATTGGTTATAACAAGCACGTCAAATAGACCCTTTGAAAAAATTTTTTTGGACCTTGTAGGACCGTTGCCAGAATCCGCCAGAGGAAACAAGTATATTGTCACCTTCCAGGATGATTTTTCAAAATTTTTCGCGTGCGCCGCAGTAGCTGATGCAGAGGCCTCAACAATAGCTCGAGTTTTTTTTAATGAAATAATTTCGAGATACTTTATTCCCAAGGTGTTAGTAACGGATAACGGGTCTAACTTCACATCGAAATTGTTCAAAGAAACATGTAAGCTCCTGGGAATAAAGAAACTGCTAACCACTCCTTACCACCCACAGGCAAATGGTGCCTTGGAAAGAGCTCACCGACCTTTAGCCGAATTTTTGAGACATTTTGTCAATCTAGATGGTACCAACTGGGACGAATGGCTCAATCACGCAATGCATGTATACAACAACAGCAAACATACAACGACAAAGCAAACACCGACAAGAGTTCTATTTGGGTTTGAGTTTGAGATACCGATGAGTTTGAAAACGCCCCCTGTAACCCTATACAACACGGAGGATTATAACAAGATTCTAAAATACCAGATCCAACGTTCACACGAAATTGTAAAAGTAAATCAAGAGAAGGCAAAGTTAAGGGCAAAACAATATTATGACAAGAGTGCAAAATACAGAGCATATGAAATAGGACAAAGGGTTTGGTTAAAGAACCAAACCCGTAAAAATAAATTTTCACCTCTATGGTTAGGACCATATGAGATTATAGATGTACCAACACCAGTAAACATAAAACTAAAAATTAGAAATAAAGCGAAGACATATCATAGAAATTTAGTAAGGCCACACAAAGACCGAGAAATAGGGAACAGTCAGTTTAATAAGACGTTTTGTAGAACATAAACCAAAAATATAATAAATACGTTTACTCCATATAACAGAGTGCAATAACCTTTAATGTTTACCTAATTTTCCATAAAGTGTTCGAATATGGGACACTATTTTGCAACTACAGCGAATTTATTTACGAATACTCCAATAAATATAGCTACTGAAAAAAAAATGTTTACAGGCAGAGCAAACAAGAAAAAAAAATATAATAACAATTAATACATGTATACATAATAATTTTCTGTAATATGATTCCGTCAATGTCTTTCTTGTGATAGGTCAGTTAATAAAAAGCAAATGAAGCAACAAATACAATTAAGCGGTTGTAAGTTATTCGCAAGAGACAAAAACCATGTCGAGTATTTTTTTTTATATTAAAGTTGCAATAAAAAACAACATTTAAAATAAAAATTTGCATACATTTTGTGCGTAAATTCAAAATATAAAAAAAACTTCTATTAATATATATCTTAAAACAAAACATTACTATTTCATTATTACTATGCAAAACCACACTATATACTTAAATGTATTTGTAGAAATTAAGTTAAAAAATCGATTGAATAACATAAAAAATATCTTCAAACAAAACATGAATATTTTTGAAATTTAGATTACGTTAAAAAAAAAAAACAAAAAATAAAAATATTAATTAAATATTAAATAAAAACCTACACGGCATAAACTTTAGAAAAACAACATTAAAATAAAAAATATACAAAATAGAAATATGCAAATAAGAAAAAAACTAAAATTAATTAAAACGAAGAAAATGTACAAGGAGTAGAGCTCCTTCTTTATTAATAGAAACAAAACTCAAATATTTGATGCACTTTAATGATACAAAAAAAAAATAATAATATTACGTCAACAAAACAAAAACCCCAAAATTAAAAGTTAAAAAAAAAAAAATTTTCTTTGATAAATTGAAAAACAAGTATTAACAAAGGAAGGTTCGGACGAAGGATAAGACGGAGTAAGAATAGGCATCACTAACGAGGAGATGGGGATGGAAAAAATGGAATCCCTGATGGAGATACATATGGGATCGGTCGAGATGGCGTCAAAGTTCCAGTATATTCTGCACGAGATCAACATCCAACAAATAGCGGACTCTGTAAACGAGGTTCATCGTAACTTGCCGACAGTTCTGCCCACTCTCTATCGGGAACTAATTTTGAAGGAAATAAAAGAGATTGAAGACGGTCTACACACACTTTTGCCGGGCCGCGTAAAACGGGGATTGCTGAATATTGGAGGGAAGGTGATGAAGTGGCTGTATGGAACATTGGATGATGAGGACCGAGAGCAGATAAATCAGCATTTTAAGGTAGTTGACGCAAACAGTCACCAAATCATCGAACAGTCGAACCATCGGATATCGATAAACGACAGATTCAATTCCTCCATAAACAGAATGGTTGAGGCAATAAATGACAACAGAAGGACGCTGAACGACTTGACACAGATCAAGTTGCACTCAGAAAGTCAACATTACCGAGACGTCGCGATTTTCCAACTTTTCAAATTAGTTGATATGAAAAGTCAAGTGAAGATCATACAAGAATCCGTGGCTTTGGCAAGGATGAAAATATTCAACCCCGCCCTACTGACAATTGAGGAAATTGAAGATAATAAAATAAATATTGAGACCTTACAACAAATGCAGATGGGAGTGGCATTACGCAAGCGCAACACGCTAATGTTCGCAATCAAGTTGCCCATCGAAACAGTCAGCCTCAAGAGGTCATTGATAATACCCAAACGACAGTCACCATCAAATTGATTCCCCCAGAGAGTACGTTGTAAAACTCGATAAAACAGTCTTCAGCTACACCGGAGAGAAAGATTTCAAGAGCCTAAAACCACCACAAAGCTGCATTTGCGTGGTAAGTGTAGTTTGATTTCGCACGAAGAAGAAACTGTGGAATTGGTAGAAGAGGGTACAATCGTGGTAATAAATGCCAACAGAACCTCAATGTCCACCAACTGTGATGACAGACGTGCCAATCTCACAGGCAGCTACCTTTTCTCATTCTGCAACTGCAGTATAACAATAGGTGGGCAGGTTTACGTCAGCAAAATAGTGGATGTAACCCAGAAATTCCTCTTAGTGGGGAACAACAGGAATGTCACAACAAAAATTAAACCCACTCTGGAGAAAATACAAGTAGCCCAGATAAGCAATATCGAAACCATTAAGGAGATTCAATTCCATCAAAACGTTACAAGTAGCATCGGATACTCCTTGACAGCAATTGTCGCGGTAGTGACAATAGTAGCGATATTAGTGTTATGCAGAAACCGGCGTCAACTAAAGGTCAAGATAAATAACGAGTTCCCAAATCGCAGCGAGAACTTGAACCATATTGTGGAAAACCATCTCCAAGAACAGAAAACTCCACCCCCACCACCAGCACCGAGCACTCCAGCGCAACAAATTTAAGAGTTAATCAATAGAAAAAAAAAAGTACACATAAACATATACCATAAAAATAGCTTTAAAAATTGTACATAGAATAAGAAACTTCCGTTAGAAAAACATCATTGTATAGATGTTTTTCTTCCATTAAGGGGGGAGGGATGTTGTGAAGCATTTTCGAACATACCTCCTACATATACTTTGCACTAATTCGTTGGCGCAGCAGTAATGTGCGTTCAACTTAAATACTGTTTGCGTTAACGAATGGTGCAATACTGTTCGATTATTTAGGTCATTAGAAAATAGCTTAATTGCAATATATTATTTTATAGTTAATTTTAAGAAAGTATAAATAGCTAGTTCTAAGTTAGTTAAGACAGTTGTAGTAAACCAAGCTCTAATAAAGAACCTGCGAATCCCACGGGACCCTCCAGGTAAAAAGAAGTAACTATTGTCTTTAAAAACTACACTACAACATAGGCGTCCTCGTGCTTATCGCCCTGGACACAATACCATGCACCTTGCCATTTGGTGGACTGCCCTCGTGATCATGCGCCATATAGCTCCAGACCAGCCAAACCGTACCGGACGGGGTCTCCAGAGCAGCTGCTACAGTATACCCATCACTGAAATCCGATAGGATAAAGATACGCAAAGAGTTTTTAGCCAAGATACAAGATCTAATATTACCTGTGCCTTTGGCAAACAATAGCTTATAGACCTTCAGTGTCAGTCCATGAACCCGTCCTTGGTGGACCCAGGGTTCCTGGACCATAGCCAGCTCCTCCTTCCTCTCTACCACTCTGAGGAGCATTGCAGCGGATGCTGCTTTAGAGTGGTGAAGGTTTATTTGCGTCACCTTCACCATCCGGTAGCGCAATGATAGTGGTGTTGACGTCCTCTTGGCTAGATTCCAAGAGGGCGTCAGTGTCCTCATCCGCGACCTCCATCCGTTCAAAGAAGACACCCACCAAGTCAGAGACTGAGTGGGTGTCCTCTTGCCCGGATGAAGCTACGTCCGACACACCAGCAGCAGCGCAGTCAGCAGCGCCGTCGGCAGCACCATCCCCTCGGTTGCGGTTCTTCTTGTCATCGGTCCGGTAGAGGCGCAACAGAATCGTACTGAAACAGTAGAAGATTTTGTTGCCCCTCTTACGGATCGGTGTCAAAGATTCTTTATTAAGAATCAGAACCACCTCCCTTCTACACCTCTCGGGTGCATTCACCTTAGCTACCTTCCAGTCAAGGGTGGGTAGATCCGGGTTGCAGTCCTTGAGGATCTCAAGGATCTCCTTTGGGGAGGAAGGTTCAGCGGGGACTATGGTCAAGGCTCTTGGTCTTCTGGGTATGTCTTCCAGGGAAACCACATCCAGCCTAGAGCCTTCCCACACCTCGCCAATAGCTTCGATGGCCTTTTTCAACAGAGACGCTGAGCGTTCATCCGTGCAGGCCATCAATTTAACGATGTGCTGGTGCCAGCCAGCATCAACGCATTGAGGCGGCGGTCCCGGATTCTCCTTGCGGATCTTCCAGAACACTCCCGCCAGTTTTTGGTTGACCAAGTCCCACCTGGCACGGGAAATGGCGCCGTCTGACGCATCCCTGTCGATTATGGCCCTTATGAGTTTGCCTTTGGCGATTTAACTAAAGGTGCCCTTTGAAGGGATATTCTTTGGACGTTTTGCCCTAGAAGCCCTAGCTGCATCGTTCTCCTCTTCCGAACGTTGCCGTTTAGGCGCCGCAACCGTGGCGGGTGCGGGGCAGGAGTTTATTTGCAGTCTCGACACATAAGCCTGTGCCCACTTTATAGAGGCTGCCTGCTTTTTAGAAAGCTGGTCAACCGGGGTCGCACCAAAGTGCGAAATAGTTCTTAAGGCGGAGCGCCTCGCATCGTTGACCCTGCGTGAAGCATTTTTGCGCGAAGGGTTAGATATGTTTTTGCCGGGATTGGCAGTGGGTGACGCAGTACTGCGGCTAGAAGTGATCCTCTTTGCCTTTTCCTGCGCAATGTGCGATTTGGAGGCGACGGGTTTGGACGGCTTAGGCCTTTCCATTCCCTTCACACCCGAAGAAGGGGGTTTTACCGGTAAGGACCTGAGCAGCTTTTGAGGTACTGGGAGCGAAAGACAAGGGTACCTCGCTGCTAATACTAGGGCAGCCACCCGTTGCCGTGTGTTTTGCCCCTTTCTCAACAGCAATCAGCCCGGTTAATCCAGGCTGATTGCCCACCACGTCAGTAGTCCGCAGACTGGTCGGGCCTGATGTGGACACCCGGCCAGCCTGAGCAGCAGTAGCTTTCGATTCACCGCGGCCTGCTACTTGCGCCGCGGGAATAGGGTCCCCGGAGATTGTTAAGCCCATAACCGGGTACGTGGGGCTTGGCTTATTTTTTTCCATTTGGTGGGTTGATTGGTGCATTTTATACCTACTGCCAGGTTAAAAAGCTGCCGACCCACCTGGATACAGACTAGGGTTGCCAGTCGGGCTTGTTATGGCTGGATTGTCCAGCTTTTTAATGGCCTGTCCAGTTTCAAGCTAAAAAGAAATTTGTCCAGCTAAAAACAATTTTCCACAAAATACTCTTAATATTTACTACTGCTTTAAAATAATTTTTATAAATTTGCTATAACTTTTTTACTTCAAAGTACAAAAATATCTAGTAGCTTTTTTTGTTTTGTTTGCGTCTTTTTGGTATGATTTTTTTATTTTCGTTATTTAATTTTAATTCTTAAATACATATCGCTCATATGCTGGAAAAAGTCGTAATTAAAGTTTTCAATTTGCAAAGAAGTCAATGGGAAAACGAAAAATGATATTTCTCTCCAGAGCTGAATATGCAAGATTTTTACATAAATGTTTTACTTAAGATATATATAGGAGCGATAATTAATTCTATATTAAAATAAGAAACTAATTTTTTGAGTTGTGGCGTTGTTGCAGCAAATGAAAGGTATGTCGATATAATTAATAAAATTTTTTGTACAATAAACAAGTAACTTTTCGTGAAAATTTTATTTCAAAATGTCCAGCTTTTTTTTTAATAACCAGCATTTTTAATTCACATGTCCAGCTTTTTTATAATCTGGATCTGGCAAGCCTAATGCAGACGCAGACCATCAGCCGCCCAAAATGGGATACAGACCCTGATGGATTTGGACATGGTCCATTGGACCGAGAAACGGACTGACTCGATAGTCGCCCCATGGGGAAAAACATACGCTATCGAGTCCGGGGAGGGTGGTTCTTGGTCGGTACTTAGTTGTTGCCCACTCTGGCATGGGTGACCCTACCAGAGGCTACTGATAACAGCTGCCCCCGCCAGTACAGACCGGTCAACTAGACCTAAGCCTCCACATCGCAACAAGATGACCACCAGCGTGGAGGAATATATTATTACTAAAATAATAATATTAAATAATATTATTACTAAAAATAAAAGATTTTAAAATCAGTTAAATATGGAAAATATTGCTGACGATAAGTATTTTCATGTTTTGATAATAAGTTTTAAAAAACTAAACTGGTGCATTAAATAAAATTGGCTAAAAAATGTAGTCTGAAAAATTTTGGTGTTTTTACAAATTTTGAAGTTTAGTTATGTAAAGTTACAAAGTTTTTTGCTACCGTTGGTCACCATAAGACTAATAGTTTTTAAAAGATACTATTATGGACCATTTCTTTTAATAGCTTTCTTAAGTTGCATTTTTTTGCATCTTTTGAAAAATATCTTCTTATTCAGATCAGTATTTTTTTAAATGTTGATCTTTCCCAAATCTGGCTCAATGGAAATAATAAAGAAGAAAAGCAACAATTAGTTTGTAACTATGTGCGACAAAAAATCCATAACCGTCAAACTTCTGATGAAGTTTCGTCTAAAAGTTGAAAAATATATTTAATTTTAAAAAGGAAATTATTTGGTAACTCAAAAAGCATTTCTAATATCTTTATTAACTTTGGCTAAGAAAATTGGTGTGAGAGACCATGATGCTAAGTTCGAAATGTCTTTAAAAGTAGTTATCCAATCTCTGTACGAATTTACTTCAGCCCAAAAATATATCGCTTTGTTTGTGTGTATAAATTTAATGTAGTGTATATTTAAATATTGCTCTTTGGATTTTCTTTATTTATTTACTCCCTATATTGAACAGTTTTCAAATTGGTAAAATTTCTTCTTTAAAAGTTCTCAATATATTTCGAGCAGAAAAATATCAAGATTTTGAGAAACCTTGATGTTATCCTGTAAACTATCAAAAACAAAAGTTTTATATCAATATCTTTCAAAGTATACTTGCATACATACATATGTACATATATGTATTTTTGCTTTTAGTGCTTTATTAATCTAACAACAAAGTTGCAGCAATTATGTCTAATTTCACTTTGTTTTCTTTGGCATAGCCTATATAAATTTATAAATTTTTGAGTATAAGTTTCAAATTCACGTTTAAGCCTATCTACAGTTAAATGAAATTACATTTTCGAAATCGTTCAACATGGGTGTAAAGTTGCAACGTCTATTATATTTCTTTTGAGAAATTTGATCGTTGTCGTTGCTTTGGACGGTTGTCGTTGCTGTAGATTTTTCACTTACAGCAAGATTTAAGGCGCTCACGCAAGCTCAGGAACGCATTATTTTTAATCACGTACTTTTACGCACGATGCCAATAATTTTGCAAAATCACACACGCTCACAGTAAAATTGTTTCCGTATGTGAATGCTCACTAAAAGTATATATCTACACCCTTCACAACAGAACAGAGTGAAAGCGTATATGGAACTGTTATTCGGTGTGTAATTGTGTAAATTTATGCGATCGCATAAAGTGTATATATTCCGGATCCTTCTGGATAGGGAAGACGTATAAACTATATCCGTCTGTCTGTACGTTAAATTTATTTCCCCAAGCCCATCCAAAAGCGAGAGTTCATTCTTAAGGTGCGTTTACACTTAGCAAATATTTGCCCAAAAAAGCGTAACCACTAAATATTAATGGAATGCTTTTCATACAGACGAGTGTTTATTGAGTTAAACAGTTTCCAATAATATTGAATTCTATGATATTGTCTTTTAGTTTGGTATGAAACTGTTTTACTTAATGAACACGTATCTGAACCAAAATATCTTTCATTATTAGTTGGTGGTTACGTTTTTTTGGACAAATATTTGCTAAGTGTAAACATACCTTTAGACTCATTGATTGAAAATTAACATAAACAGAGTGCTGTTGAAACTCAGAAAAATTCAAAATACTGTTCCAGAGCTGGAAAAATTAAATATATTTAGGTGCATTAACTAATTAAATATTTTTGTTTGTTTTTTATCACACTTATTTTATTCTACTTCTAATATTGGTTTTTTGTGAATTAGCCCTATTTTATACTTTAAGGAAAATTAAATTTGTATTGAATATTTAAAAAAAAAAATCAAAAATGTGATTCTAGGGTTCGAAAATGGAAAATTTTTTTTTTGTACTTATAAGTAACAAAATAAGTTACTAGTATTGTGTTTTTTTATGGTGAATTAAACCTATTTTATGTTTCAGGCAGAATTAAATTAGTAATAAAATCCGAAATATTTAAAATTCGATTCCAGGGTTGGACAATCGACTAAGTTAAAGTTTTGAATATTCATAATGTAAATTTCTCATGAACGTGTATTTAAACATGAAGTTATTAAGCAAAGAGCTATTATTAATTCTCAAGTTCTAATGCGCGACTGTACAAATAATTTTTATATAAAAATTTTAATTTTTTATATATAAGAATAGTTAGAGTAGGAGGGAGCTTGTTTAAGTAAGGTTTAGTATTATAACTTTTTTTTAGGGGTAGGACCAGCACTCAGGGGATGACCCCCCTATATATGCAATGCATTGCGCCAGAACTGAAAACGAGGGGATAGTATTGAGGGGACAGATTAGGAAAGATGAGAAGATAGACAGTTTTTTTGTAGCTATTTCAACCTTTTACTTCGCCGGCTAATTTTTGCTACAGGTCCGACGAAGGTGGGTGCTGTTACTCTGCTTTTTAGTACATGATAGTGTCAGTCGCTGCCAATTATGTTCAGTGACCAGTGACTATGCCTTCATCATTGAAACAGGCTGGCAACAACTAACACAACCACGCACTAATGCTGATCAGAAGAGTTCAACACAATATTTCATGACTCAGCGGGGGCTCGAACTCAGGACCCTCCGCTTCATAGTCTCGTGTTCTACTGCTTCAGCCAACAGCACCCATGGATGAAATAAGAAGTTTTTGTTCTTAATCAGACACTGACGACGGCGTTTGATTTTATTTGAGACATTAATATATGGCCCTGTTGTTAGCTAAATCGTTCTATAACGATACTACCCCAATTTCATTGCTGACAGCAACTCAAATTCTCCAATTGTATACCGATACTTATTGTCAAAACATTTTATCTCTTAAAGGGTTGTGTATGTTTATTTGTAAATTTTCTTTCATTTATATAACCAGCATCCAAATGGGTAGGGACGAGGTTGACAGTCTGTGGTTGGCTTTTTGTTTTGGCGTTGTCTGTTTTTCATTTATAATTCATGATGCGAAATCAAAAGAAGGAACTTACAATATAGAAAAGGATGTCCAACTGATAATATAATATAAACATATCGGTGTGGTTTTTGTGAATATATAAAAATGAGATTTTGAAGTGTTTGTTTAAAAAAAGAAAAATCCGGGAATGGGAAATTTTTTTACGTTCCTAAAGAGAAAGACAGAAGAGAATGCTGCGCCTAAAGTTGAAAACAGTAAACAATTTATCAGTTACTATATAAAACCTGCACTTTCTTGATATTTCTTCACCTACCTCATACAACAAGCTTGCAGGCGTACGCCTTAGTTTTATACATTTATTTATGTTGTGGACATACACCTCATTTCCATTTATTTTATTTTTTTAAATTTAATGTTTTTCACAACAATGAATAAAACTAATGTTGTTAACATAACATTTTATTTTATTTTATTTAACAAAGGCGAATTAAATAATTCGCCTTGTATTTGACATTGTGTTTCACAAAAAAGTTGCTTTGTTGTAATGAATTCGCTTTGCATATACCTGATAATTGTACCATGTCACAGCTTATACCTTAAAGCTGGAAGTACATAAAGCTGGAAGTACATAACACGCGTCGCGCGTTCTATACGTTTCATACTTAAGACGCGTTTTTCAACTCAAGTTACATGCAAAGCGTTTTATGCGTCAATGTTTATGTTTTGATCAGCTGTAGTGTAATATGCACAAAAGTTCATTTTGCTAAAATGTTAAATAATATTTCTGTACAATAGTAATCTCTTGTTGTATAGAAATTCGTAATTTTTAACGGCATTAATTAACTTCTCATCCATTGCACTTTAATATTATTATCTGTGTTTAACCTACCTTGTTTGATATATTGCAAAATTAATAAACATAACAGAGATGGCACTTATTACGTAAAATAAATCGATAAATTATATGAATATTTGTTTGAAGAAACAATTGTGATAAAATAACTATTTCAATGCATTTCACTCTTGAAAATATTGGTAATCTTTATTGCGACAGTGTTTTCTTATTAAAAACGTTTTATTATAATAAAAATGAAAAAATAATAATCCACGACAGAATTAATATAATATAATTTGTCATCCCTGGCTATCAAAAACAGCTGACATTTTTTCAAGACGCGTGACACGCGTACAAAAGTAGATCTACTTTATACTATGTTCACACGGCAAAGTGAAACAATTGTTTCGCTCTCTGAAACACGATTGTGAACCCTGGGTGTTCAGACGATGGTTCTTGTTTCATTTTGATGTTTACATATATATCCTTCTGTACTTTAAAATACGCTTCACTATTTCTTTTTTCCATTTTTATTTTAATATGTATACATATATATGCCTTTTTTTAACTTAATATTTTTATATATATTTTTGCACACATTAATATTGTCTTTTTCTTTGTTTATATATTTTGTGACAGCTAGTTCAGATAAACTTACGATAATTTGTTATCAAAATTGGAGATGATAGTAAATTTATAGTGTTTCGCAGCAAGTTTCATAATGAAACATGATGTTTCGCTCTCAAATTTTTATATGGTGAACCATGATGTTTCAACCATGTTTGGAGCGCGAAACACGAATGAGAGCGCGAACCCCGGTAATTTCTGTCCGTGTGAACATAGTATTACGCGTCAAGCGTTCTACGCGTTTTGCCATGTAACTTGTAACATACAATTGCAATAGTTCTACTTTTTTGACAGACGCTTATAACGCGTGTTATGTACTTCCAGCTTAAGTGTCACTAGTACAAAAAAAACTTTCTGCAACAAATATATTAATAGAGAGCAACTTTTCTCAAAATATATTTATTCATGCATAAATTTTCATATATTCACTTTTAAAACAGTTTTCCTCAGATATAATACAATTGAGCCAGCGTTTTTTTTCAATCCCTGAACTAGTTCTGGTAATCACTTTTGTGTATGCACTTGAGATCTCGCAACAATTTCCATTTTATTCTTCTTTTATATTTGGGCCGAATCTCACGATACGAACAATACTGGTGCAAAACATTGTGCCGGAACTATGAAAGGCGATAGATAGTTTTGAACTAACAGATTAAGATAAATGATAAGAGAGATAATTTGTCGTAGCATGAGAATTTTTTTTACTACTACTTATACCAACGAATGATGATTAGCTGCTTTTTTATCGGGTGTTTTTTGTAGTGATACAAGTTTAAATCATAATAATCAATGAAACGGTATTTAGTGGATAGAAAATTTTATGACATTAATGTTTAAATATGATTTCGTCCATGTGACCGCCACGGCTGGCGCGTACAGGGCGCAATCTGGAGCACCAATTTTCACAAACTTTCCGCAGCATTTGCGGCCGTATCTCGCCGATAACTCTCCGAATGTTGATTTCCAGGTGTTCAATTGTTTGTGGTTTATCGACGTACACAAGTGACTTTACATAACCCCAAAGAAAATAATCCATCGGGGTTAAATCACACGATCTTGGGGGCAAATTAATTGGGCCATTTCGTGAAATTATTTTGTCGTCAAAAGTTTCCTTGAGTAAATCAATAGTAGAGTCCGCTGTGTGGCATGTGGCTCCGTTCTGTTGGAACCACATATAAGATTAATGCCATCTAATTGAGGTACGAAAAAACTATATCGTTCACCATTGACAGTAACATTCTGACCATCATCGTTTTTGAAGACAAATGGGCCAATGAATCCGCCAGCCCATAAAGCGCACCAAACTGTGATTTTCTGTGGATGTAATGGTGTTTCGACAAAAGCTTGTGGATTCTCCTCACTCCAAATGCGACAATTCTGTTTATTTACGTACCCATTCAACCAAAAATGGACTTCATCGGAAAATAAAATTTTGAATGGAATATCAAAACCAATATCAATTTGTGCTTCAGCCCATTCGCCCAATTTGCGGCATTCCTGCCCAAGTTGAATCTTGAAAGCTTTTAAGCCAAGATCTTTGCGTAAATTCTTCCATAAAGTGGAAGGACACAACCCCAGTTGCTGAGAACGGCGACGAATTGATTGATAAGGATCATCTTCAATGCTTTCCTGTACAGCGACTATAGATTCTTCAGTGCGCACTGTTCGGCGCCTCACGGGATGCACATAATCAGTAACAGTAAATGTGGTCCGAAAACGATCTATTATTCTTCGAATTAGCAGCTATGACGATTATGTACGCCATAAAATGGACGAAGTGCACTATAAGTTTGACGAACAGAACCATTATTTTGATTAAAAATATCCACAATTAGCACGCGTTGCTCTGGTGTAAGTCGATCCATATTGAAATGTCAAAGCAAACTAAACAAAAAGCAACTATCAGCTGTTAAATGGGTGGTCAATTAAAGCAGTCATGCCAACTCGAAGTTATATCTCTATAAAAACCACCAGTTACAATGCAATGTCAACGACTGGCGGTAAAGGTATGCCTTCTTGATTGAAACATTCTTAGAACAACTAACACAACCATGTTGACCAGAAAAATTCGAAACATATTCATGACTGAGGCATGATTGAGGTGTTGTATGCAACGAATTTCGCTGCCGTACCCAAAATAGCATAGCATGCGCCCAAATCCTCCAAGCTAAACCATGTGTCAAAATACTCAGCAACAGCCACGATTCTCAATTACAATTTTGTTCACTTTCTCAATATCTTCATAGCTGGTTGATGTGCGTCCAGAACGAACGTCTTTGAAAATCTTCCACCACTTTTAAATATTTATCTAACTTTGAGTGTAATCGCCGTATGTCACTCACTCTAAAACTTTTGCTGGAACTTACGCTCATATTTTGCATAAATTCCTGTTGAAAAAAACTTGTTTAAAATTACGTGAATTTTGATCGTACAGCAAAAAAATTAGTGAGAAATAAACATAATTTGCCCTATTTTAAACAAAGTACTAATTATTATGTCAAAATTGTCCCCTTTTAAGCAAGTGTGTTTAAAAATGTGTTCAATGTGACTTGACAATATGAAAAATGTTTAAAATTAAACATATATATCCAAAAACATAACACTTAATGTAATAATAGCAACTTTTTCATAAAGAAGAAGCATTAGAGAGATTTTGTTCTATAGCATGTGGCGTGATATTTTCTGTAAAGGATAAATAGATACAAGTAATATTTAAGATATTTATAAAAGGGTATAAACAAAATGTTAAAATGCTAAGTTTGTGAAAAAAAAATTGAAAAAAGCAATGGGTTTAAGTGTTTGTTTTCGAAATGCGGAAAAAATTTCAATAGTTATAATTCTTATGCCGTGCATTTTATATAATATAATACCTCATTTGAAATAAATATTTTTATTTTAGTTTGTATTTTACATATGTACTATGTACGTAATGAAATACTAAATATTGAACTTGTTTTATGTAAGATTTTATATCTTTTTTTAAGTAATTATAATTTTATATAATAATTGTACTAGTGAACTTTATTTAATTATATAGGATTAAAATTAGAGATATATATATACCTAAAATAGGCACAATATGTTTAAAAGTATTAAACATCTTTTGATCAATATTAAACATATTTTGTTCAAAAATCCACAAATTGTTTGAAATTATATGTTGTGTAATTTTAGGTCAATTATATTCGGTAAAGTGTTGCCGACTATTATTGACGTAAATTTCAACAAAAGTGTTTTAGAGTTCTGTCACGCATATCAACTGCTTTTCAGCAGTTAATTCTATTTTTATATGTAGCCTCCAAAAAAGAATTGGATTGTCATCCCGTGTGTAACGCAGCGAAATATTCTTCTGAGACCCCATAAAGTATATATATTCTTGATCAGCGATGACATCTAAGACGATCTTAAAAAAACAACATAATTTTGAAAGTTATTTTTGTAATTTTGTTAAGCAAACGATATATTTTTATATCAAATAACGTAAAAAAAACATTTAAATAAATTTTACATTTAATTATTCCGAACATTTATTTTGGAAGTTTTATGGCAAAGATGAAATGACTCCCCACGGCCCTTGCCAGAGAGACCCCGACAAAATACAGTTTTGATACCCCCCAAACAGAATTGGACCCCATAAAGTATATATGGGCATTTCCAGCAAAAAGTCCACCTTGATCGAAAAATTAAAAGTTAACAAACAGATTTTTTCCTAATGTATTATAAAAGAGAAACTTCTAAAATAGATTAAATTTAGGAGCTCAAAGCTTTATTTTGTTGGGATGGTGAAATACTGAGCTACAAGTTTGAAGTTCCCGTTTTTGTAAGTGTTTCTTAACTTCAAGGGCATTTTCTCTTTATAATTAACATTCCTAAAAGCAATTTCATAATAATACTCTTAATGCAAAACTGTTGCTACAAACATATTTAATCATAAAACAAATGCAAAAAATAAATTTAGTATATTGTAGTTTTTATATAATTTTCTAATATTTATGTCTTTTTCGCATTTTTTTAACATAATAAAATAAAGTGGAAATTTTAGTAATGTAACGCCAGTAACGTAACGCCAGACCAATTTTCATAAAAGAAAAAAAAGGAAAAAAGATTTGTTCAATTTATAACTTGGAAAATAAATGTATATTGGTCCAAAACCTATCAAAAAAAATTTGATTAAAAAGAGAGTTCAACAATTTTGTTATCAAAGTCAAATCGCACTTCCGTTTTTTGTAACGTAACGCCAGGTCACTTTTTGGAGTATATCTTGAAATTCTTAGGCTCAACTATTTCCATTTTTTGACTGAATATAGAGCTATCCAGTCACTTCTCTAATGTGAGAAAAAAACTTTTTTAAATTCTGGTTTTTAACGTTTTTTTTTCAACATATCGTCGTACAAAAGTAACGTAACGCCAAAATGGAAATGCCCATATATATATATATATATATATATATATATATATATATATATTCTTAATCAGTGATAAAGTCTGAGACGATCTAGCAATGCCCATACGTTCATCTGTGGAAAACATGATATAGTCTATCTTTGGACCCCGCCCCCTTTAGTGGGCGTTGACGTACGATATTATATGCAAATATAGTGTAAATATTGAACAATGTTTATTCCTTAAGCCTATAAGAAGCTGAGATGTTCTGTGATCTTGCAGAGTTGAAACGTCTCCTCCAAGGCCCTTGCCGGAATGACTCTGTCAAATGAGAGATTTAAAATTGGGTACATAGATGTCTTAAAAATTCTCTATCTTCTCATATGTCCCCTCAATACTATCCCCTCCTTTTTAGTTCCGGCGTAATGCACTGCATATGTAGGGGTCATCCCCTGATTGCTGGTCCAAAATAAAAAAAGGAACTCTGTCCCACCAAGTTAAACATTTTAAATTTACTTACTAAATATTTGGAGGGTATTTAAGATTCGACCCGGTCGAATATAAAGTTTTTACTTGTTTACACTTAACTATCCCAAAAATTAATTTCTAGTTCTTTATAAGGTGAAATGTCTCCCCCAGGGTCTTTGCCAGAGCAACCCCGACGAAATAGATTTTTAATACCCACCAAAAATAATTGGACCTCATGAAGTATATATTATATTTATTTTTAGAGTTTTATGACAAACGTGAAATGTGTCCCCCACAGCCCTTGCCAGAGCGACCCCGCTAAAATACAGTTTTAATACCCTTCAAAGAGAATTGGACACCATAAAGTATATATATTCCTGATCAGTGATGAAGTCGATCTAGCAATAAATATACGTCTGCGGAAGAAATTATACAGTCTTTTTTCGGACACCGCCCCTTTTAGTGGTGTTGCAAAAATAGTGTAAATATTTAACAAATTGTATTCATTAAGCCTACATTCCCCAGAAATTTAATTTATACGCTTTTATGACGAAGCTAATATGTTCCCTGATCTTCCCTGCCTACCCCTTTGCTCCATAAATGACCTTATAAAAACAAATTTTTTTTCTACACTTAACTACCCCGAAAATTCAGTTTTTACGATTTAAGTGAGGTGTATCCCCACGGGCTTTCTCGGAGTGACCCTGTTAAAGTTGATATAAAATATTACGTATTAATTGCTTTTATGCTGACGGAAAGCTGGCTCAGGAATTGGAATCGACCGTATTAAAATAAATTTGTTTGCTTCTTTACTTAGGACAAATGTGGGTGCTATTGGGTGCTATTGGCTGAAGTAGTAGAACACGAGACTATGAAGCGGAGGATCGTGAGTTCGAGCCCGCGCTGAGTCATGAAATATTGTGTTGAATTCTTCTGATCAGCATTAGTGCGTAGTTGTGTTAGTTGTTGGCAGTCTGTTTCAATGATGAAGGCATAGTCACTGGTCACTGAACATTATTGGCAGTGACTGACACCATCACGTACTAAAAGCAGAGTAACAGCACCCACCTTCGTCGGCCCTGTAGCAAAAATTAGCCGGCGAAGTAAAAGGTTGAAATAGCTACAAAAAAAAAATGTCTATCTTCTCATCTTTCCTAATCTGTACCCTCAATACTATCCCCTCGTTTTCAGTTCTGGCGCAATGCATTGCATATATAGGGGTCATCCCCTGAGCGCTGGTCCTACTCCTAAAAAAAAAAAAAAAAAATACCATAAAAATGTAAATTTTAATAAGAATAAAAATAGAGTTTTTATTTACTAAATATTTGGAAGGTATTTAAGATTCAACGCGGTCGAATATAACGTATTTATTTGTTTACACTCAGTTTTATATACATAAATTCTTTTGGATGACAGAAATTCGCTGAACAGATATAACACTTCTAAATTTTATGACGACCTCAAGCAAACTAAATATGCTAAATAGGTGAAACTGTGACTGTATGTTGAAAACGAGCGTGTCAACTTAAAAGCCGGCAATCCAATGTAATTAGTCTGCGTAATTTAAAAATTAATTTTCTTTTTGAAGATACCTCGTATTGTATTTACAACAAGCAGTTCTCTGCTGCTTATTTTAAGATGCATCAGAACGAATAAGAATGGTTTGTAGTAACGTGTATCTCAAGCCATAGTACAACCTATATTTCAATAAGTACGGAATTAAGTATCGTGTATATCCTGCATAAAAATTTAACATAAGAGTTAGAACTCTTGACGGTTATATAACAAATTTGTTAATTCTTAATCCACTTGAAAAAGTTTTTGCGATTCGAACAGAATACGGTTTGGTGAAATAGCTAACGTGCAGACTACGAATATTTCCTATTCGATTCCGAAGTTAGTCATTAATATGCGATCGAGTTTGTCTGGTCTGTATTAATGGTTGTTGACCTGTTTGAATAATGAAGGAATATCAATGGTCGCTGAAAATTACCGACATCGGTTGACATTATCATGTACATACTCAAGAGCGAAGTACTACACCCTCCTTTGCCGGTAATGTAGCGAAAATCCGGGGCCGTGGTATCGAATAAAATGGCTACAAAAAATTGTTCATGTTCTCATCTTTCTTCATCTGTTCTCTCTACACTATCCCTCACTTTCATAGTTCCTGCACAATGCATTACATTTATACGCTAAGCACCGGTCCAAATAAAAAAAATTATAAAGTAACCTTCGACTATTCTTATGTTTAATGACTTAAGTTATGCATTGCATTGCAAATGGAATGAAGAAACTTATATTTTTCAAAGAATTATTAATTAACGAAACATCATTTCAAAAAAATGTAAGTTACCGTAGGACTCCAGACCACCAACAAGACACACGTCTTGTTTCTAAGGTTTCGTTCCAAGGCTATTTAGGTCTCATAAGGCATTTACGTCTGAGCAAAATTTACAAGATTTCGAGCCAGATTTCCCACACAATATGAATATCTATGTAGCTCGATACTGGATTTCGCCAAAATCTACACTACTAGCAGGTACAACTGTGCGAAAAAACACTACACTGAAAAAAATATACTTGTAACATTTTTTCACGTGGAATTTGACATATCAGGAGGAAATATATTAAATCATATTTTTATGTATTGTAATGAAATCTCGATATAGTCAAAAAGCATTAGTGTATAGTATAGTTTTCGATAGAGATCTACTAGAGCACTATCAGTAATTAAAACGCTACATCGTAGTAGGTCTTGGTTTCTGGTTATGACAGTTTCAAGGTATGAATTTTTTCTACATACATACATATATTCAAGAAGTATTATCGATCATTTTGATTGGCGCTGGTAGATGAAATAATCAAATAATTCCTGACTACTCCTGAGAAGTCGTCACCATGTCTGTAAGTATGTGTGTGTGTGTAGGTATGTGCCTCGTTTTGAACGGCTGAACTACATCCATCCAAACTAGTAGCATTTCAAAGGGTTCCTTCAAACTTAGATTTTTGGTGAACTGGAACCGGTTCGGACTGGAAATATCTAGAAAATAAATCACTTTAAAAGTTATTTTAAAAGTGATTTTAAAGTGATTCGATTCTTTTATACGTATCGAAGAACGGCATCAGTCACCGCTTACCACGTTTGAATCGGCTGATCCAATCGAAGGTTATAGCAGTTTTGAAATTATAATAATAAAATTTTTAGCGGTTAAAATTAGTGAGAAGCTGCAGGAGTGACCTTTAAGGTCAACCATTTTCCAAATGTTTTCTAATGTTTTACTAGTTCATACCCTTTTACGATTTATGAGCGAATCAGGCGAAAATAAATGTTGTGAATGACATAATTTGTGCGTAATTACTTTTCTGCTATGTTTCTCTCTATAAAATCTCTTTGAGTAAGTTAGCAATAGGCATCCAATCATCGGCTACGTTTGAATCCAAAACAGTTAACTTCGAGCAAAAATAATCAAAAACCTGCAGGAATGTTACTACTAGGCCGGTTATGTTGACCTTAAAACGGTCGAATTTTTCTACGAGCTTCACGAAAAGATTTGCTTCAAACCTTATTGAACGGAAATGTTAAAAAGGTTTGACATTCTGACCTGTCAAACCATAGTTATCTACAGTCCCCATGCAGGTAAAACAACACCCGATCTATATGGATGTTCCAATAAGGTTCACATTTTTAAGAGACTATCACTTTTACAGTTTTTATGACACAACCTAGGATAGAACATATATAAAGAGAATTAAAATATACATATTTAAGCTGAAGTGAATAAAATGCCCAAAAAATTATGAAAATTTTACAAATCGAAAAGCTAGAGACACCTTCTCGCAGAGCAATTGTGAAACTGTAGAATTCGAGTTGTTGGCAGTTAAGACAACCAATCATCAACAATATCGCCTTTTCGCCGTATTTCAAACTGTCACAGCAGTTTGCGAAGACGAAATAGAAAGCTGGACCAACAGTCAAATAAGGCTTAAGAAATATTTTTAATTTAGGAACTTAATTCTTTTATATACTTGCAACCAGCTAGCTCATATACAATAGAACAAAGATTCCTGCTTCCTTTCAAGCAACCACTTAAGTGCCTCAAATGCATTCTCTCATTATGCAGGATGAAAAAGATTTTTTAAACCTTCAATTACAAACGCAATCTTTAACTTTTCAACCCTCGTTTAAATGTCTTCCTGACTGAATAATGATGACAGCTAGAATTGCGTACACATGTTGTGCAACATATTATTAGGTGAAGAGAATGTGTTGCATGCGCATATCTTTTCCATATGGAATGTAAATAGTCAGTTTCCTAAACACGACAGGAACTGAAGGTTGCACTGAAGTACATACATTGTTTCAAAATGTGGATCTGCACCCACATATTTGATCGCATGTGTACACTTAATCATTTGCATTGTTTAAATGAGTGAATTGTAAACTTATTTACAGAACATTATACTTTGTGTTTTAATTAAAATATGACAATCTGCTACTGTAAGTGTGCGATACGAATCCATGTGCATTACTCTGGTTTATGTTGGATGCCTTTGTGTGTATGTGTGTGTATGTAAACTGGTTGGAAAGAAAAGAAAATAAATACATTGCCTGGTAAATATGAGCGTGCACGCACGTTTTATCAGCAATAACCAGGAAATGTTGGCATTCAGACAAATTAACAGAATAACCAGAATAATGCGGTCCAAAAAATATTAAAACGCACGTCTAGTCAGAATGAAACGATGCTTTGTTTTCACTAAATAATAATAAATTTTTATAAATAAATTTTATATAACAATTGACTAAAAAATAGTTTTTGCAGTGCTTCCCAAAAAAACTCTATTATGATTAGTAAAATGATTTTGAAAATAATTTGGTTCAAGATGCAATAATTATACGAGTAAGCTGAGAATGTTGGGTAAATCATATCACTCACTCTGTTTATTAACATCCATATTAATGTTTCTGATATCAGAATCCTACCAAGGAAGTAAGAAACAATTGCAAAAAAAACAAGTAAAAGTGCTATATTCGGCTGTGCCGAATCTTAAATACCCTTCACAGATGTAATTCTTTTCGTTTAAATATTTCGGCTAGGAAGCTATTTCTAATACCTCTGAACGTCCTTCAAAAATATTAAATATGTTTAATTTACAAGCAAAAAGAAAAAATCCGTTTCATGTACCTAAAAAAGTTCTAATTGTGCAACCTTAGAATCGTCTTTTAGATTCTTTTGGTTTTTAAAACCAATTTTTTCTACCTGATATATAAAGTAGGTATAATTCATCATAAAAATCAAAAATAGCAAGTTATATGGTTACTTTAATGAATCAGAAAATGTCGATTTTCCAACCCTGGTTTAATACCAATTAAATTCTTAGCAAAGCATAAAATATGTTTAATTCACTGAAAAAACCCAAAATTGGGAACTTCTATGCTTACCTTTATGTACCAAAAATTTCGATTTTCCAACCCTGGAACCGAATTCTTAATTTAAAAATTTTTAATACCAATTTAATTCTTAGCGAAGTATAAAATATGTTTAATTCACAAAAATTATTTAATTCACTAAAAACACAAAATTTGGAATTTATGTGGGTACATTTATGTACCAAATACATATCGATTTTCCAACTCTGGAAGCGAATTTTTATTTTTTACCAATGCAATTCTTAGTGAGGTATAACATAGTTTTACTTGACAAAAAAAAAATTAAAATTTTTAAACATTTTGGTCACTTTCATGTACCATAAAATAATTCATTTGTCCATCCCTGGGGTCGAAATCTTAATTTTTTAGGATTATAGTACCAATTTTGTTCATCCTGAATTATAAAACAGCTTTAATTAGCAAAAAGAAACAACGTCAATTGCCTTTTTGATTACTTTTATGCAGAATAAATATTTCAATTTCCCAACCCTGGCAACGAAATTTAAATTCTTTTTACCAAAGCAACCTTTAATGAGGCATGAAATAGTTTTATTTAAGAAAAACTTAATATATGTAACCATTTAGGTCATTTTGCAGTTATCCAACTCTGGAATCAAAATTTTTATTTTATTTTAATTTTTGATACCAATTTTGTTTTTCCCGAACTAAAATATAGTTTTAATTAGTAAAAAAAAACAACGTCAATTGCCTTTTTGGTTAATTTTATGTATAAAAAACATTTCAATTTCCCAACCCTGGAAGCGAAATTTAAATTTTTTAAAATTTTATTTTTCCATGCAAATCTTCATGAGGTATAAAGTAGTTTTGTTTAAGAAAAATTCGAATTTTGAAACCATTTTGGTTGTTACATATACTACAAAATATTGCTTGTACCAAAAAGAATTTAATTTTTCCAACCCTGGAAACGAAATTTTAATTCTTTTTGTTTTTTTATCAGTGCAACGCTTCTTGAGGTATAAAGTAGTTGTATTTAAGAAAAATTGCAAATTTTTTACCATTTTGGTAACTTTCATGTACCATAAAATATTGCACTTGTCCATCCCTGGATTCGAAATTTTATTTGTGAATTTTTGATACCAATTTTGTTCTTCCTAAATTATAAGACAGTTTTAGTTAGCAAAAAACCAAAAAAAAAAAAAACAACATCAGTTGCCTGTTTGATTACTTTCATGTATAAAAACAATTCAATTTCCTACCCCTGGAAGCAAAATTTGAATTTAAAAAATTTTTTTTTGCCAATGCAAATCTTCATGACGTATAAAGTGGTTTTGTTAAAGGAAAACTTGAAATTTTTAACAATTGTAGTTACTACATGTACTACAAAATGAATCGGAATGGGCCGAAAAAAATTTTTAATTTTCCATCCCTGGAAATTTTTTTTTTAGTTTTTAATAGACCATTGAGGCTTCCCAAAGCACGAAATAGGTTTAATTTACAAACATTAAAAAAATAATTGATTTTTGGTATAAATTTTGCGTCGAGAAATAGGTGTAAGATTCCCAGGTCTGGAACCGTACATCGCATCTTTTTGAATTTCAATACCCCTCTATTTAAATTCATTTCCAATCCAACGGTCCAAGAACAAAGTCTCCAGCTCTTTTGGGGGCTTTGAAAACCGATTTCACGTACAGACGGACAGAATGACAAACCTATATATACCCCTTCACTTTTTTGTGAAGGGTATAAAAACATAAATAAAATAAATATGTCAAACATCAAAGGGAATGATGACAACGCAGACTTATCGTCAGTCACTCACGGTGAGATAAATAAAATAAAAAAATAAACAACAATAACAGTAAAAATTAAATAAAATTTTTGTAAAACTTGTAAAAATAAAATGACAAGAATAAGCAAAGGCATTTCAAAAATACATTTGTTACCATTAAAAAGACTATGTTCATTTTTATCTCCTCAGATGAATGGAAGCAGATTTCATCATTATTGACGGTGCTGCACAGTAATTTTCCCTATAGACAAATAATGTAACATGAGGGGTATAGAAATAACATGAGTCACAAGCAGTTGAAAAGTCGTCTTTTTCACATGGAATTATTACCGAAAGTTCAATTTCAAAACGCATTGGGTCATAGTATGACCTACATGAATACATGCTGCACTTGGCCTACAAAATTTATTGGAAAAGCACAATCCTACTGCAACTCCTAGTACCGGTTCATATTCTTGAACTTATAAATACGAGGTTAGGCACATGTTGTTAGTTTAAGTTTCTTTTCATTCTTTGCTTCACTTTGTAAAATTTTGCACAATTAAATAAAAAAAAATTAAACGTAATATAAGTGAACATCAGGTTTTAATTATTCAACTTACACAGCCGAGCAGAACAGCTATTTTCGAAAGCCGCTGCCTTTTCATCATCAGTACTATATATGTAGTTGAATATTTTGGTATTTATTTTTTTATTTGTGTTTATTATTGGTTTTCTAAAGCAACAAAATATAATATCTTATGATTAACAGCAATAGAATCAAATAAGCTATAACATATAATATTAGAAAAATAACACAATTGAAGCTTAACTAATTAAAATAAATTTAACATATAAGAAAAATTATTTTAAATTTAAAATACATATATATTTGCAAACAAATTGCTGATTGTATACATAAGTAAGTATATTTGGTATATTAACGAAATAACTAACTACATATGTATGCTAAAATTTTTTACAAATTTTATTAAGAAATTGTATCCATCAGATGGTAACGCACATTTATTTAATACAATGCAATTGATATTAAATTAATAACTTAGTGCTCCTTTATTTTAATATAAGACCTCTCTCAAAAAGGATTGAACTGAAAAAATTGTCATTAAAGATTTCAAATAAACACTTTCAGATACGATGAAACAAAATATTTTTTTGCTATAACTTTGGCTCAGTTTGAGATATAATGCTAAATTTATTTTACAAATTTAGCTTGTACCAAAGAGCACTTTTGTTTTGTTTTGTTTTGTTTGTAACTAACAATTTTAAGTTTCTGAGATATCACTGGGTTGCAATATATGAACAGTATAATAAAAGAAATTTTATTAAAAATTAGGTTTTTTTTGCTTGTTTTTTTGTTTAATATAAAAATTTAATTGAATGGAAAAATATTTTTATGTGTTAGTCTGAAGAAGATAGTCAGAGAACACCGAAATACAGTGCAAACTTGATACTTCGGACCACGCTTATCCGGATTATTCGGTAATCCGGACGACTTTGTTCATTATAGTGTGTACTTTTATAATAAATGTAATATTAAATGTAGATGTGTAGCTGTTTGGTTTGGATGACATAATAATACATGTGGTATTATTGCAGGATGGCTGTCATCGCTAAACATATGACAGCTATGTTACCAGACTACTGGCCCCGCTAGTATTATGGCGGTTGATCCGGCTGAAGCTCGCCGTCTTGTGGTGCGTTCTTGCCAGTCAGTCTAATACTATGTTCACACGGACAGAAATTACCGGGGTTCGCGCTCTCATTCGTGTTTCGCACTCCAAACACGGATGAAACATCATGGTTCACCATATAAAAATTTGAGAGCGAAACATCATGTTTCATTATGAAACTTGCTGCGAAACACTATAAATTTACTATCATCTCCAATTTTGATAACAAATTATCGCAAGTTTATCTGAACTAGCTCTCACAAAATATATAAACAAACAAAAAGAGAAAAATAATGTGTGCAAAAATGTATATAAAAATATTAAATTAAAAAAAGGCGTATATGTACATATTAAAATAAAAATGGAAAAAAAGAAATAGTGAAGCGTATTTTAAAGTACAGAAGGATATATATGTAAACATCAAAATGAAACAAGAACCATCGTCTGAACACCAGGGTTCACAATCGTGTTTCAGAGAGCGAAACAAGTGTTTCACTTTGCCGTGTGAACATAGTATAACTGTTATAATATCTCCCATCACTCCCCTAAAAAACCACATCAATAACATAATCTAAAGTAATATATGTTAACTCGCATTTCCGTTCCCATATAAATAAACGAAAATACAATAAAGTAAATAAATGCAACTACGCAAAATTAATAAAAATTAATAAAGAACTACTAACCTAACAATTTATTTCCCCAAGAATTGTTTTCTTAAAAATTAAATAAAACATAACAAATTATTAAAACCAGACTTCTTCTTCAGAATTATTTTCTTGCATTTCCGTTCCCATATAAATGAACGAAAATGCAATAAAATAAATAAATGCAATTCCACAAAATAAATATATAAATACAATTACACAAAATTAATAAGTCTTTACAAAAACAAATAATTGCAAACTTAACTTTTTAAAATAAAAATACATATTTGTAATTAGTATATAAGAACCAAAAAATGACAAATAAAGTTAGTTATATTTTATCAACTCACTAACACAATCGTGTTTTTTTAACAGTTCATAGCTTGAACTTAAACGTGGCGCAGTCGGTAGGATACCGCAAGTCCTACCCATTGTAAATAAAAATAAAGTTTCAATAAGTGAAAATAATATTTAAAGGATAAGAAAAACAAAAGATTTCTTCATCTACACGGTAGAACTCAAAATTTCTATTTCTAGTGCGTTATCTGTGCCAAAACAAGTTTGTATTAATTCTACGAAAGATCGTAGATGAACATACATAGGATATCAAAAATTCCCTTGGTGAACACTCCAATTTTTTTTTTTGGAAATAACAATATCTAATAATCCAACTTTGTATTCATCCTACGAAAGATCCTAGATGAACATACATAGGATATCAAAAATCCCTTGTTATACACTCCAATTTTTTTTTTAGAAATAACAATATCTAATAATCCAACAATATCTATAATCCTACGAAAGATCGTAGATGAACATACATAGGATATCAAAAGTCCCTTGGTAAACACTCCAAATTTTTTTTTTGGAAATAACAATATCTAATAATCCAAGTTTGTCCTACGAAAGATCGTAGATGAACATACATAGGATATCAAAAATCCCTTGGTAAACACTCCAAAATTTTTTTAAAATAAAAATAACAATATCCTTAATACAAGCTAAAAGTTTTATAAAAATATTCTGAAAAATAAAACAATTCAACAAGTGAAAAGTTTTATAAAAATTCTGAAAAATAAAAACACTATTATTAACTCAACAAGTGAAATGTATTATATTCTCCCTCACTAAGAACCTTTGAAAAATAACAAGATTCGTAATCCAACAAGTGCAAAGTTTTATAAAAACAATATCCAACAAGAAATTTTTTTCCCACCAAAATTAAACCATCAAGTACAACACTATTCAAGGAGGAACACAAAAATTTTTCCATTCACCAAGTAACAACACATCAAAAGAACAACTAAAAGTAGAACCAGAACTCAAAGGAGTCTGAAGCCCTTGATCCAATCCACACGAAACATTAAAAGTAAGATTTATTTTTAGTTTATAAATTTCATGAAATGCCCGTGTAAAGAAGAATATATACATATACAATATCAATCATAATCAAAACCTAATATCTTGTAAGTGTTAAATGAATATAAGGGAGAAAATTACATTAGAATCGGAAATAGAGAGGATTATTTTGTATACTCCAAAAGAAAAAGATATTGAAAACCTAGAGAGATACTCTCGTCAGATAACATTAATAAAGAAATTTGCAAGAAAGAAATATTTAGTTAAGAAAGGAAAATAAAAACATATTAGGGTATAGAGAACCAATAGGAAAGACAATAATTACAAAATGGTAGACCAGGTAGTAGACCAAGACAGAATAACATTAGACCCATTAAAATACCTGAACAATTTACCAGAGATAAAGAACATTCTGCAAAACAACTTTGGGGACAGGCGACCCTGCGAGGAGCTTGCTGATGGAGTGTAACATTTAAAACAAATGCAGTAGAATTTTATGAAGATATCAAAAATAAACGACATAGGCTAAATAACAAAATAAAAGTCATATTAGGGGAAGATGATGCCGCCAGACAAAGTGCAATCAATAACATGCACACCGCATTCAACATTTTCAAAGGTAAGTTGCCCGAACCTTTTAAATCTATACTATTTTGCAGAAACCCAGCAGATTTACAAGGAGCCATGGAAATTCTGTTCCAAGCCGGGTATGCTTATTCCACGGACAATAATAAGTTACACTAAAGAAACAATTCGCAATCAAACAAACGTCTAGACTTTAATAACAAAAGAAGACATTTCCAAAAACAACCCACGAACAACACACAATTCAGACATAACCAACAACAACCTTTTAATGACCAGCGAACAAATTTTCCTCGAACGTTTCAGGGACAATACAGACACCTCCAACAACCACATCGGAATATACATAAATATACCCCATCGAACCCACCTTTTATTCCGAACAGACAGAACTTCAGACACCCACCGGAACCTATGGACATAGGCAAAATGGAACTATCAGAAAATTTTCTGGCTCCAGCCTCGGGAGCAAACTACCATATATAGCAATCAAGACTAAGTTAGGACACATACTATCAATTATGGACACAGGAGCAACACATTTAATTTTAAACCCTGGGATTTGTCATCCCAAAAGAATTCATTTAACAAACCCTCTATTGATAAAAACATTACAACACCAACTTTGTGTTAATAAAAAAGCTATAATATCCTCTTTTGAAGAACTAGGAGCAATAGGCGCACTTGAATTTTTCATAATAAAATTCCATGACTTCTATGATGGCTTAATAGGCAATGATATCCTAAGACCACTAAATGCTAACATAGATTATAAGACTAGGAGTATAACTTTTGGTAACAGAACATTGCCAATGATTTCTGAAGATAGTGAATTCAATGACGACGTAATGTGTTTTGAAGAGGATAACAAAAAAATCATAGCAGGAGAAATTTTTAGAATAGAAGACATAAGAGAAATAACCAACTTACCTGAGAGCGATCGTTTGACTACGCAGAAGGTAGACTACGATGATTTCAGTACTATTGAAGGTGGAAATAGTAAACCACTGACAGAACAAATTCGAACAGAGCACATGAATGCTGAAGAAAAAGGACAACTTTTGAAATTAATAAGGATATACCTAAACATTTTTTATCGGGATGGTACTGAATTAACGTTCACATCCGCTTTAAAACATGAGATCAGAACCACCGACAACATACCCATACATACCAAATTATACCGCTATCCCTACATACATAAGAACGAAGTAGAAGCACAAATACAGGAAATGCTCGACAACAAAGTTCTCAGACACAGTAACTCTCCTTATTCCCCAACCATTTCGATCGTGGCGAAGAAGGCCGACGCAAGTGGGAAAACCAAAGGGATACCCGTCGTAGACTATCGGAAACTCAATGAAGTTACCATAGACGACAAGTATACAATTCCTAACATCGATGAAATCCTGGATAAACTGGGAAGATGCCAGTATTTCACCACATTGGATTTGACCAAAGGATTCCATCAGATCGAAGTTAGGGAACAAGATATTCATAAGACCGCCTTCACTGTGGAAGGAGGACACTATGAATTCATTAGAATGCCGTTCGGGTTGAAAGCAGCCCCACTGACATTCCAAAGGCTAATTAATAATGTTCTAAAAGATTACATTAACAAAATTTGCTTAGTTTATTTAGATGGCATAATCATTTTTCCACCTCCCTACAAGAACACATTAATTCAATTAAATTAATTTTTCAACGCTTACAAGAAGCCAATCTTAAAATACAATTAGATAAATCGGAGTTTTTTAAACGGGAGACTGAATTTCTCGGACACATAGTGACACCTCTTGGAGTAAAAGCTAACCCAAAAAAGATAGATTGCGTCAAAAATTTCCCAATACCTAAAACTCCAAAACAAATCAAACAGTTTCTTAGACTAACAGGATACTATACAAAATTTGTAAAGGATTATTCCAGGATAGCTAAGCCTATGACCAAGTACTTGAAGAATGACACTAAAATGAACATTGCTGACCCAGAATACATAGACAGTTTCAATACCCTTAGAACATTACTAACTCACGACCCAATTCTGGCCTAACCAAACTTCTCAAAAGAATTCACACTTACGACGGATACCAGCAATTTTGCACTAGGGGCAATACTTTCTCAAGAAAGTATTGCTACGCGTGTCGTACTCTTTACGAGCATGAGTGCAATAACAGCACTATTGAAAAGAAACTTCTGGCCATCGTCTGGGCTACCAAATATTTCTGCCCATACCTTTTTGGAAGACAGTTCAAAATAGAAGCAGACCACAAACCTCTCACATGGCTATTTTCAATTAAGGAGCCAAATTCCAAATTGGTAAGATGGAGGCTTAAACTCTCGGAGTTCGATCATAAAATCCTTTATAAAAAATGTACAAAAAAATAACAATGCCGATGCACTATCGAGAATAGAACCCGAACTTGCTAACGTCAATGCACTTGAATCAGAGGTGCTTAGGATAAACGAAGCGGAATCCCCTATCAACATGTTTAAGAACCAAATCATCATTAAGAAAATTTCTTCGGGTGCAGCCAGGATAAAGAATGAGAACGTCTTCAGGAATAATAGAAAAATAATAGGAATTAAGAAACTCTACTGGGAAACTTCAATCTCTCTTTTGAAAAATCATTTCAACCCAAACCAACTGAATGCAATTTACATAGAGAGTGAATTTTTTAACACTCTGGATAACGTATATATGGAACTTTTTTCAAATAATGACAAATTTAAGATAATAAAATGTACGAATTTGCTTAGAGACATCAAAGACGAAGAGAAACTGATGGATGCTATAGAAAAAGAAAATGTAAGTAAGAATCACCGGGGAATAGAAGCTGTCTATGGGGAACTAAAAAACAAAATATACAACCCCTACCTAAAACTAAGAATAACACAATTCATGAACAATTGTGAAGTATGCACCACTGAAAAATATGGTAGAAAACCACCTAAAATACCATTTAGAGTCAGTGAAACCCCCACTCAAACCACGAGAGATAGCTCATATAGACGTATTCTACACTTTGAAAAAGGAACTTTTTATGACAATAATAGACAAATTTACAAAACATGCAGTCGCATACAAGATAAACAGTAGAACTTGCACAGATTTTAGGATTAAACTACTACAGTAAATAAATACATTTGGTAAGATAGGAAAAATAGGGTTTAAAGCCATTCCAATGCGCGAATTCCTCAATGAAGAAAAAGTTAATATACGTTTTACCTCAGGCAGTAACCACACTTCCAATGCAGACATAGAACGTCTACACAATACCATAAATGAGCATATAAGGCTTCTAAGGCACGATGAAAAGAATAAAGAACAAACAACAGAAGAAAAAATTCTGCGGATAATAGGTTACTACAACAACACAATTCATAGTAGAACTAAGATCAAACCTTTTGATTTCCTGAATGGAAAAATTAACGAAGAGAAATATACAGACATTCATGATTTGATGACTAAGAAAAAAAGAGGAATACATAGGAAAATTGAATAAAGATAGGACAGATGTGACAATACAGGATGGTTGAAATTATATTAAAGAGATTAGAGGGGGTAAAAACCATAGGAGATATAGGAAGAGAGATAGTAAGAAAATCGATGACGACCACGTCGAGAACGTTAAGACATGGCAAAAGTATTATAAAACCCATATCAGATGAAGTAAGAAATTTCAAGATAGGGATAACCCCAGAATAAAAGTTAAATAATAATACATTTTAGAGTTAGTATGTTTTAATATTAAAAATTTTACTAATTTATAATATTTATTTAATTACACAACATTAAAAGAATTGTAGTTAATACACACACATCGGTTTTCATTATATTATTAAAATTTATAATAATTATACATTTTAGATTTAGTATGTTTTAATATTTAAAATTGTATTAATTTAAATAATTTACACATTTTAGAGTTAGTATTTTTTAATATTTAAAATTTATGATTTATGTTGTTAAAAAAATGTTGTATATACTAATTGAAAAGAAAATTTTTGACAAAACTAAATAACTTCCTGAATAAGCTAACCGATGGTTAGCGAAATATCGAAGAATAACAAATATTAATATAAATTAACCTCAAGACTCAAACAAATATGTATATTATTTATTAAATAATAATATTTTCCCGAGTATACATATATATAATATACAATCTTTTCAGATGACACTGGATTTTTCTGGCGACTATTTTTATAGTAACCTACGGACAATACCTCGACATTCAAGACCTATCGGATAATCATGGTTATATACCAATTAAGATAAGAGACGTAGAGATAAATATATTAGGATAATTCACGTTATCAATACTACGAAATATATGGAAACACTCAATGTTTTACAGGATAATATCCATAAACTTTCGGATACTTACACAAACATCGCTCCACTATTGGAAAGCGTAAATAACAACATGGAAATATGTAGGACGTAGATAAATAACTTGATACCTAGATTCAGACAAAGACGAGGATTAGTGAACACATTAAGTAAAGGACTAAAATTTATGGTAGGCACAATGGACAGTGACGACGAAAAACAAATTTTCGACAAAATTATAAACCTCGAAAAAAATAACAGAGGCACAATAACAGCATTAAACGAAGTCTCATATTTGAGCACTTCTATGTATGTCAACCAGGATATCACATATTACGGACCACATAAATAGTCAGCAGAAAATAATACAGACCTATGTGAACAGATTCAAGACAGAGACGCAGAATTAAATTCTCGACTTAGAAGACGAAACCCTATTTTTACAGAATGGTTTCAGCATTAATAACGACATTAACCTACTAATGTACTATGTGAACGAGATTGGACATGTTATTTTTAATTCAAAATTGGGGATAATTCCTTCGGACATACTAACAGAGGAAGAATTTAATATTATAGGATATATAGAATCTTATCTTCAGACGAAAGTATCTCTAGCATACAAAGAAAACTTCATAGTATTGACATTGAATGTTCCAAGATTTTTGAATGAATCATTTTCAGACGTAGTATTTGAGCCAATTCCCGATAATAAAAATAGAACCTTATTACTGAACAGGAACTCTATTCTCATTTGAAAAAACGAAGTATATAAATAAAACACATTAAAATATAAAAACTTGAAAAAATAAATGATAATTGTCTAACGAGTATTCTTCAAAATCTTGACCCTAAATGTAATATGAAATTAACAAAAGACTCAGAAGAAAAGGAAATTTACCCTGGTTTACTTATATTCAAACACTATCAAGATAAAATTGAAACTAACTGTAAACATCCATATAAACTAGAAAAATTTAAAACTTATTTAATACAATTCGAAAACTGTGTTGTTAAAACAAAACTAAAGACTTATGAAAATTTTAAAGTAAATACAAGAAAAATATTTATACTGGAAAAATTTATATTAAAAATAAATAAAAATAATGTTCAACTTACTGACTTAGATATTAAAGAAATACATTTTAATGAAACCATAAAAATTGTTAATAATAAATTTTTAAAAAGCACTCTCATAAATACCGGGAGTAGTATAGGGATTTCTATTATTTTAATTATTGTCTTTATCATAATCTATGTAAAAACACCTAAAACAAGAACCCTTATTGTTTCTTCGGCGGAGCCTCAGACTAACGGTGGGGGTGTTATAATATCTCCCATCACTCCCCTAAAAAACCACATCAATAACATAATCTAAAATAATATTTGTTAACTCGCATATCCGTTCCCAAATAAATAAACGAAAATGCAATAAAGTAAATAAATGCCACTACGCAAAATTAATAAACAACTACAACTTATTTTCCCAAGAATTGTTTTCTTAAAAATTAAATAAAACGTAACAAATTATTAAAACCAGACTTTTTCTTAAGAATTGTTTTCTTGCCTTTCCGCTACCAAAACAAATAATTGCAACTTAACTTTTTTTACTTGTTAAATAAAAATACATAAATTAGCGAAAGTGCAATAAAGTAAATGCAACTACGCAAAATTAATAAACAACTACAAACCTAACAATTTATTTTCCCAAGAATTGTTTTCTTAAATATTAAATAAAACATAACAAATTATTAAAACCAGACTTTTTCTTCAGAATTGTTTTCTTGCATTTCCGTTCCCATATAAATGAACGAAAATGCAATAACATAAATAAATGCAATTCCACAAAATAAATAAATACAATTACACAAAATTAATAAGTCTCTACAAAAACAAATAATTGAAAACTTAACTTTTTAAAATAGAAATACATATTTGCAATTAGTATATAAGAACCAAAAAATTAACATTAAAAATAGTTATATTTTGATCATCTCACTAAAACAATCGTGTTTTTTTTAAACAGTTCATAACTTGAACTTAAAAGTTCTAACCAGCAACTACATATAAAATAATAAAAATACCAGAAATGCTGTGTCAGCTGATAGACACAAATATATATTTTTTAAATAGTAGCCCGAAATCAAACACTTCACTCCCTATTGTGGCACACATACTTACACAGGACACAAAAACGCTCTGGCGACTGGTCTGCCAGGACATACACCGTCCCCTTAGAAGTCTTGCGGTTACTCCGTGACATACTTAATGAATTTGAATGCCCAAAGACTATCCCATGATACCTTTTTCTTTCCTCTTTCTTACCTTATATTAAATATCTACTCCGCCATTCTAAAAAAATTCTCAAAATTTCATATAACTACGGAGTACATTTTATGCATACAATTTAATATAAAACAACTAAAAACGTTATATTCGACCGGGTCGAATCTTAAATACCATCCAAATACTTAGGAGGGTATTTAAGACGTTTCACCTCTGCAAGATCAGAGAACATCTCAGCTCCTTATAGGCTTAAGAAACATAAATTTTTCAATATTTACACTATTTTTGCATATAATATCGTACGTCAACGCCCACTAAAGGGAGCGCGGTACAAAAATAGACGTTCGTCATGTTTTCCACAGACGAACGAACAAACATTGCTACATCGTCTCAGACTTCGTCACTGATCGAGAATATATATGCTTTATGAGGTCCAATTCTTTTTGGAACTAAAACTGTTATTTGTCGGGGTTTCTCTGGAAAGGGCCGTGGGGGGAGACATTTCACCTTTGCCATAAAACTTCAAAAATACATGTTTGGAATAATTAAATAAAAAATTTAAAATTTAGCCTGTTTCCGAACTTGACCTGGGGCCAAATTACTGCACTCGATATCGATCGAAATTTGTATTTAAATTGTATGGAAATTTCGCTCGATATCGAATGCGGTAATTTGGCCCCTGTGCTATCCTTCAAGATATATTTATACCAAATTTCAAGAGTCTGGCTTTTATCATTTGAACTGAGTCGTGATTTTCACAGACGGACGGGCGGATGGACGGACATGCTCAGATCGTCTTAGATTTCATCACTGATCAAGAATATATATACTTTATGGGGTCTCAGATGAATATTTCAATGCGTTACAAACGGAATGACAAAGTGAAAATACCATCCATATTCTTTTTTGGAGGGTATAAAAATGATGGTGTTCGGAAGTATGTGCATAACATAAGAGGTTTTTAACTTTTCAAAACTGTGGTTAAAGTCTACTGATGATTTGGTAAAGCACCAATGAAATGCATATAGACATTGCTTGACCACCAACAAATAAATTTCATTTTAATGCAAACATACTCATATCACACTATTCTAACTGTATTTCTCAAAGCATGCTGTGATTTGAATAACAAAATAAATAAAAACGTGTTTTATTCAATCGCAATCGAATACGCAATGACTGTGGTTTTCAAAGCATGCTGTGATTTGAATAAAAGATATAAATAAAAACGGGTGTTATTCAATCCGGAGTATAAAGTTGCAATCAATCGGGATTATAGAATACGCAATGAGCTGCAAAATTCTGTCCGGATTACCGAATATTCCGGATTAGTGGAGTCCGGATTATCGAATTTACACTGTATATATATATATATATATATATATATATATATATATATACATATACAGTTATATATATATATATATACATATACAGTTATATATATATATATATATATATATATATATATATATATATATATATATTAGGGTGTCCGTAATTTCTAAAAGTGGAAATATGGTATGTCTCACCCCTCAAAAAGTTGAGGCCTGATGCAAAAATTACTCTCCAAAAATTTTGCGCTCCTAGGACTACGTCTTCCCGACCCGACTTACGGGTCGGGAATTCAATTCAATTACACTCATGGAGCTCGATGAACAAAAACAAGAAAATATTCTGTGCAACCAAAAAGTACAATTTTAAAAGTATTTAAATTTCATAATTTTTATTTAACGTTGTTTTGCTACATTAGGGTAAAGTTTTTAATGCTCATGAACACATTGCATTAAATATGTCATCTAATTTTCATTCTAAGTAATAAGACCGTGATAGTCTTCCACTAACTTAACCGCCCTTTCAGCAGTATCATTCACAACCTTCAAATTCTTAAGTAAATTCTTTCCATTGATAAAGGATTCCACATTTTCCCATTTTTCAGAATCTTCTTTAAAAAGAGGAATCTATATTGAACCGTAATAAATAAGTTCATGAAATAAAAAAATCGACTGACTTTCTTGAAAGCAAAAATTTCAGTAGTAATATCAGTTTTACAAAAGTATTTATGGAATATCATTTGATATTTTACCTGATAAACCTTTTATATCTGTATAATTGATCATCAGCTTTTTCTTTTCACTAATTCTTGCTTCCGTTTTTAACGTCTTAACCATATTTGCTCTTGTAGTGGCATTTAATCTCTTCTCAGAGAAGGCAAAAGCCAAAGTTTCCTCAACAAGGTACCACAAATGGTTACAACATTTTTTAATAGCTGCCTCTGACGTAAATGGATCGATACTTTCATACAATATAAGAGATTGCAAAAACAGCAGTTGAACCATGCTTGTACATACAATTTTATGATGAAAATGCAAACAGCAGCTAGTGCATCCTCCTGTTCTGCTGGAATGGGATATTGTTTTCGTAGCAGAAATATTTTTATGCAATAAATTGTTCGAGACATCCACCTAGCTTGATGTATTGCACCAGGCGGTCGAACTGTTCCAGATTTCGAAAGAATTAAGTAAATCTCAAATTCGGGAGGACTATCGTGAATTTTTAGAATTGACGGAATATTTTGTAACCGCAGGTAAGGAAAAATCTGGAACAGTGGAAAAATGTGGAATCCTTTATCAATGGAAAGAATTTACTTAAGAATTTGAAGGATGTGAATGATACTGCTGAAAGGGCGGTTAAGTTAGTGGAAGACCATCGCGGTCTTATTACTTAGAATGGAAATTAGATGACATATATTATGCAATGTGTTCATGAGCATCAGAAACTTTACCCTAATTGTAACAAAATAACGTTAAACACAAAAAATTATGAAATTTAAGTGCTTTTAAAATTGTACTTTTTGGTTGCACAGAATATTTTTTTGTTTTTGTTCATCGTGCTGCATAAGTCTAATTGAATAAAATTTCACCCGTAAGTCGGGTCGGGAAGACGTAGTCCCAGGACAGCGTAATTTTTGGAGAGTCAGTTTTGCATCAGGCCTCAACTTTTTGAGAGGTGAGACTAGAACATTTTCATTAGAAAAAATTACCCATACGAATAACGGACAGCCTAATATATATATATATATATATATATATATATATATATATATATATATATATATATATATATATATATACATATATATGTATATACATATATATGTATATATGTATACATATATATGTATATACATATATATATATATATATATATATATATATATATATATATATATATATATCTATATATATATATATATATATATATATGTATATATATATATATATATATATATATATATATGTGTTAAATTTTTTGAAATGTGGAAGAAAATGGTTTCATATTGATACACATGGATAGACCGACAATATTCATAAAAAACGGTATAAGAGATCTGTTCAAATATAAGGCGTATTTTCTGGAAAAATATCAGTTTATTTCTATATTAAATTGAATTAAGATTATATAGGCTAATTGTTCGAAATTTTAATTTAAATCTCAGAAAGACATGATAAATATTCCAAGGCACAAAGGCAAGTCAACATCAGTTTTTGTTATTCAACTTACACAGCAGAGCAGAACAGCTGTTTTCGAAAGACGCAACCCTTTCATCATCAGTGCTCATGTGTATTGTGTTTGTCACCACTTTTTAGGTGGCTTAGTTGAATGTGATAACAGTTCCTATTTACACAAATTTTATTGTGAAAAAGAATCCGAGAACTGTATCAAGCTGATGTTAACATGTTATTGTTATAATACCCGTGTTACCGTTTGATTATTTTTCTTCATGTCCCATTTTTCTGAATTTTTTGTTCCATCATACCTAAGTCAAACTTTTTTGGTTTGAATTTTTTTTTATACTTAAGTACATGTGAACGTTTTTCCAATTTTTATTTTTGGGTAGCTCAAGCCATAGCTTAAATTTGTATGTAGTAAGAACTTTAACGAACATATTATATTGCTATATTAATTGAATTAAATTTATTTCATTTACATCTATTTTGATTACTTTCACTTTTAAATATAACACTTGTACAAGCTTTTTTTAATCCTCGAAGCAGGTCTGGTACACCCTTTTTTCTATATCTTTGAGCTCTATAAGCGAATAGGTTTTAATTTTCTTGATTGTGGCTAGAGATGCCAATCGGGACTGGTTTTTGGAAATCCCGGGGTTCGGGATTTTGATACAAAATCTTGGGATCTCGAAGCGGGATTTAGGGATTTTCGGGAAATGTAAATCCCGAAAATTATAAGCAAGAAATGTTCATATATATGTATGTCTTTACAACTGAAAGTACATTTTTCATTTAGTAATTAATTTTTATTACATATTATACATAATTTATGTAACATAAATTTTATCCATTAAAATATTCTACCAAAATAAAAATTTAATTCATAAATCACATTTGATTGGAATAAAATACATGCATGAGTATGTATGTACATACATTATATAAGAAGAAACAAGAGTAAAGTATGTATGAACACATCGGTCATTTACTAAAAGAACGTCATAATCCAAAAATAACTTGTTTCGCAGAAAACGACTCTAAATAAATAATAAAATTATATTCTTCTCTCAACAGGTGAGTATAAAAGATATTTTTATGAAATTTTCATACCATATAAAGGACAATATGATGATTGATCTTGCATTAACTTAAAAATCGAATTTTTTGAGTTATGACGTTCTTTGAGTAAATGAGCGATATATATAAATATTCCCATATGGTATGAAACAGTGCTTTGGTTGAAAACTTAGTGTTTATTTTAAATAGCTTCTTAAGAATATTACAGCATCTAAGGTTTCATCTGCCATTCTGGAACGAATTTTGTTTCCTACATATGCTGCTGCCGAAAAATATCTTTCACATTCTACACTTGTTGGCAAAACCGATTGCAAATACTTGTAACTAATCTGCAAGTATTTTCCTCTTGTCTGCAAGTATTTTCCTCTTTTCAGAAACAAAAAGATCTATTTCTTTTGCAAGTTGCAAATCCACATTGTGATTTGGGTTCGCTGTTATTTTTTGAGGGCTTTTACATTTATTAATGAAATCTTTTAGTTTTTGCGCAATTGAAACATTTTCGTCTTATCCCAGCTCCTCATCTGAGAGAAAATCAATTTCGTTTGATGAAAATGCATTATTCGAATTGATGTTTACTGCTAAGCGTGATATCAAAAGCTTTATTTCATGTTTTATGACAACTATGTCTATATTGTCATCGAATTCTGATTTTATATTAGGGTTTTTCAGGAAGTTCAAAACAATTGAATAAACCGTTCTCCTTTCTTCAATTCACTTACGAAGCGATCTATGTATATAGTTCCATGCTCAAATGACAATTTGATTTTGATATTTCCTTTAACATAAATGACAAAGCTGCATCAGCTTTGCACAAGTCCATGTCACTGCTGCATAGTGCTTCAAGAGTAATTTTGATTGGGCGTAGTACGTTAACAATTTTCTCAATTAGAATAAAGTCTTCATCGAAAAATCTCTGAGATTTCAAATCAATTAAAGTTTTTTTCAAAGGAATTTCTGATTCTGCAAACCGCTGGCACATATCGAACAAAGTGTTCCATCCTGTTTTACAATCTAATAACAACTTTAACTCTTTTCCTTTTTCTTCTTTGACATATTTTTGTAGAATATCGTTTTTCGTTGGAGACATTTTAAACATCTTTACTATTTTGCGCACTTTTTCAATTACTGGTTTGACTTTAAATTTTTCAGTAATATCAATTTGGTTTTTACTTAAACCTACCTCCAAAAATTCAAAGGAGCCAAAATCAACATCATCATCTGAAGACGAATAATTTTGCATAGAAATATTTTCATTATTTTTATAAATCACATCCACCAGTGCCAGATGCAGTCCGTGGGCAAAACATAATTGATGCTTTGGAGCAATAAGCTTCCCAATCTTTCTCATAGTGGATGCACCGTCTGTGGTTAAGCCGACTATATCTGACGATAGTGAGAGTTCAAATTCTTGGAGTTTATTTTGTATACTGTCAATACAATTTTCTGCAGTACCGGACTTCTTAAGACTTACCAAACCAAGGTTAAATTTCCCGCCGTTTGTGTCAACGATGATATTAATATAGCGCTTGTTTGATGCTGACGTCCACTCATCAAAAGTAATGCTGAACCTATATCCATCTGACTTTATTTTTTTTACTTCTATCTTCATATTTTCTTTGCATTTGTTGTGAAATACAATGAATTTACTTTTTATGGTCTCTTTTGATTTTGGAATATCAAATCCACGAGCTTGCAGGGACTTGCGCAGTTCTTTGGACGTTATAAATAAGGAAAAGGGTATCCCATCAAGAGCAATCAAACGACTTATAACAGCAGGAAAACTTTCTTCATGCTGCGATAAGACAAAGTCTGTAATTTTTAAAATTTTTCTTTGTGGCTCCTCGCGATCATATTTTTGAAGTTTAATCATATGCACCTGCATGTATGTGAATAAATATATAAAATATGGTGAAAACATTAATTTCAAAAAAGTTATACATATTTAACTTACATTTAGATGACCTTTTGTTGAACCGTCATTAGTTTTTAAAATTTTGTGGCACAATTTGCACTTTTTGATTCGACTCAAAAATGACTCCAAACCAAACATTTGTCTTTGTTTTTTGTTTTGTGTTCCTCAAAGTTCATTTTTATCTAAGTACATACAAACATAGTATTAATATTTAATTAATTTTTTTCTCTTTGACTTTTTTCCACTTAATGTGCGTTAAAGGAGTAAAGTTGTTTTTTTAACCTGTTTTAACAGGGCGCTTCAAATAATAGTAAGCTTACACCATGACACTGAAAATTCTATTATTTATGAAAAGAAAAACGGGATTCAGAAAATCCCGGGATTTAAAAGTAAAAATTACGTGCTTCGGGATTTAAGAAATCCGTAAAATCCTGGGGTTTTCGGAAACGGGATTCCCCGTTTGGCATCTCTAATTGTGGCACAATGAGATCTTTTCATGGGTCTCATACATTATTGGTGAGATATCTACCCTGGCTAGATTGCGTGCATTCTTAATGTATTGGGCAAGCAGTATATACTTATGTATGTTTTTTGTGGCTATGGTATCTTGAATATTTATATCATATGACACTGCGAAATCAATATTCTCGGTTGTTTTTCTTTGTTTATATATTACACAGAGCGGCAAAGATTTTTTCCCAAAAAGTATATTAGTATATACATATATATATATATATATATATATATATATATATATATATATATATATATATATATATATTGTATTTTATAAGAAAAACAGATAATTACCAAAAAAGAATTCAGTTTTCGAAAGTAGCCGAAAAGGACTTTTTTAAAGATTTTCTTGCATGAGAAATCTGTGGTAAATGTCGTTTTAAGCTCCAGCAATAATCTACCATCATATGTACATCCCATCTGCTGTTATGTCGCTTCTCCATTGTTCGAATTTCCTGGTGAAATATTTCTTCTTGTTCATCACTTAAGTGGCCGAGATTTGCAGGAAAATAATTCAGATGAGAGTGCAGATAACGGAGCTTTTCGGTAATGCTACAGGCAAGATCCTTCATACATAACAACATGTGTTGGACCAGTTCTTGGTAGTTTGGCGCTTTATTGTTACCGAGGAAGTTTTTCATCACTGCCACAAATGATTTCCATGCGTTAGACTCTTTTCCATTCATTGATGTTACAGAATTTTTATCATTAACTAGCATTCGTATATGTGGTCCATTGAATACTTCACCTTTTAATTTTTCTGTACCAAGGCCAGAAAGTTTATGCGTAATATAGTCGAAGCAGTTATCATTATTATCAAGCGCCTTGACAAATTGCTTCATAATACCCAGTTTTATGTGTAAAGGTGGCAAAATAATTCGATCTTTGCTAACATTCTGCTTTCCGGGTATTGGCTCTTTTCTTAGAGGCCAGTCTTTTTGATCCCACTGATGTTCTCTATCTCTGCTGTCCCAAAGACAAATAAAACATGGGTACTGCATGAACTCACTTTATTGTCCAAAAAGAAAATTTTCCATTTCGAAATCTCCGCATATTTTTCATCCATGTTCACGTTCTATAACAGAAGAAATATTTTCATATGCTTCTTTTAAAATCTTGGAATATGCGACAGGGATAGAACCTAAACTATTGCCGTTATGTAACAAACACATTTTAAACTTCTATAACTACTACATATCGATAAAAAGACGACAGTCATGTGCATTATACTGTCGCACATTGGTTCAAGAGTGGCATTAATTAATTTTTTTATGTCTCCCGACCGAATTACCGCATTCGTGATCGAGTAAAATTGTTTGTAAATATCCTTTTTGGATTTATCGCATTCGTTATCGAACAAGTGCTTCCGAAATTTCTGATTATAGCATTCGATACCGAGTACATAATCGAGTACCGGCTGTTTAAAATTCGCTCGTTAGCTCTGTGTCAATCGAAATTAATATTTTTTAAGTTGTGTGTGCAAAAAAGACAAAAATGTAAGTTTATAAATTCATATTTTACATAATAAAACTATTTAATACAGCTATATTCGTTTTTTAGGACAAATATAAACAAAATAAATGGCAAACAAAAAGATGTTTCGGCTCAGAATATGTTGGAGCACCAAGTAATCATTTCCAACAGTATGTTGGAATCCTCCACATGCTAAAAAAGATATGGCTGCAGCCAATTGTAGCTTTGGTGGAAGTGCATTAGACATATGTCCTTCGAAACACAGCTCGGAAAGAAGATAATTAAACGCCTCTTTTGAAAGCCGGAAACGTTTAATAAATCTAAAACATATAAAGAAATAAAAAAGGACAATAGAATATTGCAATTTACTTACGCATTTGGCGGCAATGACATTGGATAACTTTTGTCTCGCATTTCTCTTCTAATACGTACTGTTTTATAATCGTCTTCAGAATCAGAAGACGATAAACACAAGAAGAGGAATGTAACCATTTTTTTTAACAATTACATCTGTTTTTGCACAATATGTATTTTATTCCACAAAAATTAATTTTAAAAACCCACCAAAATTTTTTTATTAGCTTGAATTGCAATAAACATAAGACAGCTACGTTTTAATTCCATTCCAATGTAAAAAGGCATGCAAGAAGGCAAGATCTTCGTGTGCCAAAGTGTTAAGACGCGAAAAGGCTTTATACGAGCAGCGTATTCGCACTAGATTTCTCACTGCCCCCAGGGGTAGTAAGAGTTTCTGGTCATTCGTCAAAAGTGTTAAAGAAAGTGCTAGTTCTTCAATTCCGACTCTTTTGAGGAATGACCAAATATTTACTGACCCGGTTGATAAAGCTAATATATTGGCTGAGATATTTGCAAGTAACTCTCACTTGCCTGATAGCTCTCAACCACTCCCCGCGCTCGAGAGAGTATCCGTAACTATGCCTAAGATATTTTTTCGAGCGCGTGCAGTTAAAAGGGTTCTTGCGGAACTCAGCACAAGGAAGTCTCCTGGGCCGGATGGAATCCCTGCACTGGTCCTGAAACAGTGCTCTTCGACGTTAGCACGTCCATTAGCCAAACTTTTCAGTACACTATACCACTCCGGTAGATGTCCAATGTGCTGGAAGGTTGCTAAAGTAACGCCAATCCCCAAAAAGGGAGTGGCTACTAACCCCGAAAATAACCGCCCGATTGCAATATGTTCTGCTATATCGAAGGTGATGGAAACTATGCTTAACTTCCATCTTGTGAAATATCTGGAGTCCAACAGTTTACTAAACGACCGCCAGTATGGTTTCCGCAGAGGCCGCTCTACGGGTGACCTATTGGCCCTTCTTTCGGAAAACTGGTGTAGTTCCATACACCGTTTTGGCGAAAGTAAAGTGGTGGCTCTAGATATTTCTAAGGCGTTCGATAGAGTGTGGCATGGAGCACTTCTGTCCAAACTTATTGCATTTGGTGTCGGAGACACCTTCTCTCGGTTTATATCGAGCTTTCTCAGGGATCGCTCTATACGAGTTGTTATAGATGGGGTCTCATCCGATGAGTTCAGAGTCAACTCAGGGGTACCACAGGGCTCCGTTCTTTCTCCTACTCTATTTCTAATTTTTCTTAACGATTTACTTTCCCAAACTTCCTGTCCTATTTACTCTTTCGCAGATGATAGCAGCCTTTCGCATTCCTATTCATTTAACTGCAGGCCGTCAACGTCTGAATTCGAGACAAGGAGGCAGTTTATGAATGACGTTCTGAATAGTGACCTCGCGAAGATTTCCGAATGGGGTCAGGCGAACAGGGTCGATTTTAATGCCCGTAAGACCCAGTGTTGTATGCTTACGCATCGACGTACGTATGACCATGCTGCTTCATCTGTTTCTATGGGTGGTGTAAGTATTATGGAGTCAGGGGCTCTTGATGTTCTGGACATGAAAGTGCAGTGTGATGTCAGATGGACGGAACATGTCTTTCAGGTCGCAAAAGAAACATTCAAGTGCTTTGGCTTCTTAAGACGGTGCAAGAGATTCTTCACCTCTTCTGATCTCCTTAATATTTACACCACTTACATCCGACCAAAGATGGAATACAACTCTCATGTTTGGGCCGGTGCTTCAAAGTCTATTTTGAAGTCACTCGACTGCGTACAGGAGAGGGCGATGAAACTCATCGGAGGCAGTAGAGTAGCCAACTCTATTGACTCTCTTGAGCATCGTCGCAATGTGGGGTGCGTATCGTTGTTCTATCGTTACTATAATGGAAGGTGCTCTGGTGAAATTAGGGAACTTGTTCCTGAAACCCATTCTTTCTTACGCTCAACGCGTTTTTCATCAAGAGCGCATGCGTTTGTGGTCGATATTCCAGCGAATCGCACTACGCATTACAGAGAAAATTCGTTTTTTGGCCGAACAGTCCGTATGTGGAACAAACTACCCGCAGATGTCTTCCCTGCCACTTACAATTTGAGCAGGTTCAAATCGAATATCCACAGACACTACTCCCTTTATCCTCCTTCCCAAAATCTATTTTCCCAGTTCCAGCGCAATGCACTGCATATGTAGGGGTCATCCCCTGAGTGCTGGTCCTACTCCTGAAAAAAAAACAATCTGGTACAATTTATAAAAATTTCGATACGTTAGCTTTCGACTGCAGTATTCCATCCATTCGATACGTTTCGAAATTTTATTCGATACGAAAGCTTACTCGATCACGAATGCGGTAATTCGGCCCCTTATTTTTTACAGTTTGTAATAAACAATCTAGTTATCATGTATCAAAAATATTAGGTTTATATCTTTATTTTTTTTTTCAGATATATTCAAAGTTGAGCTAAGTGAATGAGTTTCAAATGAACGTATTATTTATATATGCTACTTTCTATCACTTCGTGGTTTTAAAATACTCTTATAATGACACTATTATGCTCTTTTTATATACATTTGGACGCTATAGATTATATACATATATACAAATTAAAAAAAATTTCAAAATTAAAAAAAATCTTTGCTACTAAAAATGGCCCAAAAACATTTATTTTCTCTAAACTCTATGGCTTGTATCTATTGATCTCCAACTGCCTCTATCCCTAGACTTATATCACATTAAATACTGAAGACTCAGCTAACGATTTATTAAAAATTCAGCTGCTCCTTTTTGTTGTAAGCAATTCCGGTATAAGAACCTTAAAAAAGTTAGGAAAAATTTCCTTCACAAGCATGTTATTGCGCATGCAATAACAAATTAGTTTTTTATATACCCTTCACAAAAAAATTAAAGTGTATATCTAGGTTTGTCATCCCGTGTGTAATATCTTCGATATTCACATGGGACCCCCTAATCTATATATATTCTGGATTCTTATGAATAGCGATGACGATTGAGCGATGTCCGTCTGTCTGTACGTGAAATCGGGTTTACCAAGCCCCCAGAAGAGCTAGAGACTTCGTTCTTGGACTGTTGGACTGGAGTGGTATTGAAATACGAAGTACGGTTCCAGATCTGGGAAGCTTACACCTATTTCTCGATGCAAAATTAATACCAAAAATCAATTATATTTGTGGTTGCTTGTAAATTAAATCTATTTCATGCTTTGGGAAGCCTCAATGGTCTATTAAAAATTAAATAAATAAAAAAATTTTCCAGGTATGGGAATGCAAAAGTTTTTTTTTTGGGACATGCAGTATTTTGTAGTACATGTAATAACTAAAATTGTTAAAAATTTTAAGTTTTTCTTAAATAAAACTTTTTTATACATCATGAAGATTTGCATTCGTCAAAAAAAAAGTTTTTAAATTAAAATTTCGCTTCCAGGAGGTAAACAGTTTAAGCAGGATATATTGGAATTTTATGATGAAGTAAAAAATTTGTTATGTTAATAAAGGTACACGAACTACTTTGTTTTTAAATTGTTTTTTTTATATTTTCTTCCATTTATTTACAGACATTTTCATGATATATGGACATGAATGTTGTTATATTTTATTTATATTTTAATCAAATAGAAAACACGAAAGTTTAATTCTGTGTAGCTTTTTTAAGCGATCTAGCTTTTTTAACAAGAAAAATATTGCATTTTATTACAATGACTTTTAACTTTTGTGTTATATGGGAGGTTGGATATTATCGGATTTTTTTTTGGTATTTGCAGTATTTGTTTACCACATCCATTAGTCTATACCAAAATTCAAGACTACAATGTCTCCTTCTATTTAATGCCACCAATCATATGAAACTGAACCACTGCTTTGACATCTTCACAAAACACTTAGTCTTTTTGTTGTGAGACATGTTTTAATAAATCCTTTTCGCGAGTACGGTATATTGTTATTTTAGCATCGGGTGCTACCATGTTTTTTTCTTTCAATCTTGAAGCGAGTAACTCGGACTGTTCTTTTGTCAAATAAAGGTCTCTCACTAGGTCATTCAACTCATTTTGGTTAAAAAGTTCTGTTATTGGGACATTGGCAATAAAATCTGAATCATATGATTTATCAACGTATTTTATGTCATCTGTTTCGACTTCGGAAGAAAATTCGGCATATGCTGAAAGTAAAGCTGGTGGCACCGGATCTTGAGCTAGATTAGATAACGTAGTTGGTCGTTTGGCAGACGGTAAGTCATCCATTTTTTTTTTTTAGGAGTAGGACCAGCACTCAGGGGATGACCCCCATATATATGCAATGCATTGCGCCGGAACTGAAAACGAGGGGATAGTAATGAGGGCACAAATTATCAAAGATGAGTAGATAGACAGTTGTTTTTGTAGCTATTTCAACCTTTTTACTTCGCCGGCTAATTTTTGCTACAGGACCGACGAAGGTGGGTGCTGTTATTCTGCTTTTAGTACATGATAGTGTCAGTCGCTGCCAATTATGTTCAGTGGTCAGTGACTATGCCTTCATCATTGAAACAGGCTGGCAACAACTAACACAACCACGCACTAATGCTGATTAGAAGAATTCAACACAATATTTCATGACTCAGCGCGGGCTCGAACTCACGACTCTATGCTTCATAGTCTCGTGTTCTACTACTTCAGCCTACAGCACCCACAGTTGCAGTTATTTGAATTAATGCCGTTTATATCAACAGCCCAAAAATAGCAATCATCATGGTGATTGTTAGGCTCGCGCCAGTCCAAGTCTAAAAGAAAATCGAAAAATATTCCCGGAAAATTTTAAAAAGTCGACTTTTGTAACTATTTATGTGTTATTATCATGGCTGATCTATTGGGGATATTTATGTCTGGAGGGCTCTTGGTCAGTATTGATCTATCGCAGTAGATAACATATTGGCTTAGGATGGTATTTGTAATACTGAGTTATTGGTTCATTAATTTTTAGACGATTTAGAACGTTTAGATGTATTATTTTTCCGATATCATCATGTCTTTGCCTGTAATGATTTGGAAGAATCGTTGGGCAGCAGTTAAATACGTATTGTATTGTTTCAGGTGTATTACCGCATCTCCGGCAACTGTGGTCCGCTGATTTACTATCACGGATTATGTACTTCCTGTAGCTCTTTGTGTGTATTATTCCATCCTCAATGGATAAGACGAATCATTCAGTTTGAGCAAAGATGTTACTGTATTCAACCCAATTGTTAGTGTTTACTGTACCTACATAGCCCTGATTGATCATATTTGGATATTTTACAAGTAGCAGTTTTGTTTTCTACTATTGAATGAGGTTGTCTGTTGTTGGTTGAATATTATTGTTATCGTTTTTAAGGTTGAGTGGAGTGGGGCTGTCATCGGCATTTATGAGTCCTCTGTAGAATGAGGATAGTGAAGCTCTTGTTTTAAAATGTGCTATTAATTTTACTAATTACTTATCATGTAGCATCTTTACACTTAGTCCTAATTGTCGTTCCTCCTAATTGTCGTTCCTCCTAATTGTCGTTCTAACTATGCTTTCGGCTGGTGATATTTAAACTTCGTTAGCGTAGTTCGGATTTTTATATCAAAATTATTCAATTTTGTAGTTAAACAAGAGATGATATCAACTGCATACCTAAGCGGCGATACGTCGAATGTCTTTATTGCTTTTAGATGGTTTCAACCATTTAATTTACTTCCTTTACTTTATTAATATCTTCTTGCTGTACCTTGTGGTCTATTATGATATGTTGGTTCATCTCCCAGTACTTGTAGTGTTCGTTTCTTCTAAGTGGCGTTATATTCTCTAGTTTCGAAGTTACAAAGTTTTGCGTAGTTACATATTTTCCCCTAGCTACATTTTGCGTTTTACATTTTTCTATTCCTAATTTCATATTGATATCTTGAATCGCCCTGGTATATTCCACGCAGAGCTTTTATTGGCTGTGACGCAACCATGCAGTCCCCATTTCGTACATGTAATTTAGTTTCCCAGGATCGCATAAGGTGTTCGATACATCTTATGAGAGGGGTATGAATTTTCTATATCTTTAACACTTTTAGGAACTCTGAGTGTGTGACTGACTGGAACGTCTTCTGGTAGTCTATAAATGCCTTATATAAGTTTTTATAGCTTGATTGGTTGTTATGCTGCCAATTATTAGTTGATCCTTACATCCCTTTGTTCCAGATCGACATCATTCCTATTCCTCCGCGATAATGTTGTTGTTTTCACAGTACTTATTGCAATTCCTATACAGGCTGTAAATATTTTATAGTATAGTGTTTAGACAAGTTATTGATCTAAATCAGGGAAAGGCAACCTATACTATTACATTTTGCGATTGTATTACTTATTACTCTCTGCGCTCTCACCACGAATCGGTATTGCCAATCAACTTTCGTCACTTCTCCCCAATTAAAACTTTAAAATCTCCAAAAACTAACTTAATTTTATTATGGGTATTTGCAATATATTAGAAAATTAGTATCGGAATGGCATTGGAGCAAAATGATGTTTGTGGCTCTGTATGTAGTGATGGTGTGTAAATAAGAAGGTTTTGTAGGACATTTGACAAAGAGTAATGCAAATACACATGTGTATATGTTCATTGCATTATTCACCAGCAGGCATTATTTGCAAAAAGTTTGAATGTAATGAACACTATGAATTGTGGTTCAAATTGTTAACAAAACACGAGGTGGTCATAAGGGAATGTCATATATAATTTTCCGCATCTCTTCATATTTTTCGCCAAAGCATTTGCCTTTCCCTGTACTAGAATCAGCAAACATTTTTTTCATAAAGATTTCTCAACTGTGATCGGACACACATTGCTTTCTGGCAACGCTGATTCCTAAAGTATGTAATAAACACAACCTGCCTGTTTGAATGCTGACACTAGACTGATTAAAGTTGTTTACAGCTCTTCAATGCGCGTACACACGTACGTAACAGAAGAATAAATAAAAAGGCGCCGCGCCCTGCATTTGCCTTTCCCTGATCTAAATTGCGACACAGATGTTGGATTATGGACCTTTGGATTTAATTTTATTATGACTGTACACATTTCATGTGGTTATGACTAAGATTTTTTATGAAATCATTAAACGTAATTACAATGTGACTATGTAATGTTGTGAGCTGCTTACATTAGTAGTTGTGATGCTCTTGGATGCTTCCAGTTGGAGAGTATCTGTATAACCTGCGTTCATTTTTGTATTATCGGTTACGTGCGTAATTATAGTATCGAGCCATCTTAGGGTTGTGGTGTGAGTTTCTGCTTCGCTCCATTTTTCTTCCAAAAGTTTTCTAATTCGTCTATTTCAATGTTATATACTTGTGCTGTTGTATTATAATGTGATTTTGCTATACTGTTATAAAAACGTTTTTTTTCCATTTGGAATATTTTGTTTTGATTTTTCTTGTCCTAATTTTTTTAGAAGCTTCTACTTGACTGTATTTCGTAGTTGTTCTATGGTGTGGTTTAATGGGTCGAATTGCGTGTGAATTAAGTGCCTACACCTGATATTATTGACTTTAGTCTCTGTTCTCCTGCCTGTTCCATTTGTGCCGAATCCGGTGAAAAAGCCTAGATCTTTCCTGATGTCGTCTATCGCTATTTTTGGGTGTTTTTTGCTGTTGTGTATTACTGTTAATTTCGTTTCCATTTGAGGAAAGTTCCGTGGTTTTGATAAATTTTATCGTATATGCGCTGCAGTAGACGAGCCCACCTATATTGCTGAAATTGATGTTGGGAATGACTTCTGATGGTAGCAGTTATTTGTTAATTATGGACTTTATTTTGTGCAATCTCTTTCACGACTAGTGCTAGATAGGAATGGCCTATTTTCCGGGTTCATTTCTAAGAATTTTATTTTTGCTTCCTTGAATACTGTTCTAAGTGTTGTTATTGTGCTCTCATCCTCTTGTGCATTTATATCTATGGATCGAAGTGTGGGGTTATTCTCTTCTGCTGCATTAGTTCCTATTATATATATATTATCTTGATGTATTTGGCTAATATCTCGACGACTTGGTATTAACTGGGCTACTTGTGCAGGATGGTTTTGTTCCGCTGTTTGCTGTTGTTGATGATTGTTACCGGGGATTAATTACTGTTAATGCTTGCTAGAGTCTCTTCGCGTAATATTAGAGATACAAAATTGTTTCTAACTATTGTGGTTCTTCTATCTGCAATGTTTTGCTGCGTAAGATGACTAAGGTGAAGGTATTGTTGTATAACTATACTCTACATATGCTGCCTGTAGTTTACTAAATTTTTATAGCACGTTGCCCTAAAGTAGCCTTCTACTACGGACACATTTATTTCATGGGAAAACGAAAGTTTTTTTGGTACATGGAATATTTTGTAGCACATGTAATAACCAAAATTGTTATAAATTTTGAGTAACTCTTAAATAAAATCACTTTATACTTCATGAAGATCTGCATTGATAGAAAATTTTAAAAATTAAAATTTCGCTGCCAGGCGTGGGAAATTGAAACTTTTTATACATAAAAGTAACCAAAATGGTTAAATATTTGAAATGTTTCTTCAATAATACTACTTTATACCTCATGAAGAGTCGCATTTATAAAAAAGCCAAAAAAAATATTTCAATTCCAGGGCTGGAAAATTGAAAGTTTTTTTGGTACATGCAATATATTGTAGAACATGAAAGTGACAAAAATTGTTGTTAATTTTAAGATTTTTGTAAATAAAACTACTTTATGAGCAATGACAACTTGCATTGGTACAAAGAAAAAGGCAAAAATTAAAATTTCGCTCCCAAGGATGGGAAATTGAAAATTTTTTTATACATAAAAGTAACCAAAAAGCCAACTAGCGTCGGTTTTTTACTAATTAAAACTATTTTTTAATTCAGGAAAACCAAAATTGGTATCAGATATTAAAACAAATCAAAATTTCTATTCCAGGGTTGGATAACTACAATATTTTGGGGTACATAAAAGTTACCAAAATGGTTACAAATTTTATCTTTTTCTTAAATAAACCTCATTATTAAGAGTTGCATGAATCTCATTATTAAAATATTTTATGGTACATGAAAGGGACCAAAGAGTTTAAAATTTCACTAAGAATTGCATTGGTAAAAAAATAAAAATTCGCTTCCAGAGTTGAAAAATCTAAATATTTCTGGTACATAAAAGTACCCGCATAAATTCCAAATTTTGTTTTTTAGTGAATTAAAATTATTTTATACTTCAGAAAGAATTAATTTGGTATTAAAAATTCGGTTCCAGGGTTGGAAAATCGAAGTTTTATAGTACATAAAAGTAGCCATATAAGTTCCTTATTTTGGTTGTGTGCGAATGAAATCGTTTTTATACTTCGGGAAGAGTTAAATTGGTACTAAAAACTAAAATAATTAAAAATCCAATATCAGGGCTGGAATATCGACATTTCCTGATTCATAAAAGTAACCATATAATTTGCTATTTTTGATTTTTATGATGAATTATACCAACTTTATATATCAGGATGAAATAAATTGGTATTAAAAACCAAAAAAATCTAAAAGACGATTCTACGGTTGGACAATTATAACTTTTTGGTGTACATGAAACGGATTTTTTCTTTTTGTTTGTTTGAAGTATTAAAAGTAAGAAGAGCCAAACATGTATCTTCCTAACCAAAAAATTTAAACGTTGTTTTAAATATAAAAGTAACTGATAACATCATTTTGTTTTTTTTTAATTATTTTTTAATTCAAGCTACTTTCTGTTTTAGCAAGAAAGAAGAATTACATCTGTGAAGGGTATTTAAGATTCGGCACAGCTGAATATAGCACATTTACTTGTTTTTAATTAAACCCATTTTTTGCTTGAGGAAAAATAAAACTGGTATTAAAAACTACAAAGAATAATTCAGTGTTAAACAGTTGAAACTTTGTTTGGTACTTAAAAGTAACCAAACGTTTTACTAATTAATTTTTTTTGGTTATTAAAACTGTTTTATACTTTAGGAAGAATGAAATTAGTATCAATAATGAAACAAAACAAATAGACGGGTTGAACAATTAAAATATATTTTGATACATAAAAGTAACCAAGTAGGTTAATTTTGTTTTTTTTTGTTACTTAAAACCATTTTAAACTTCAGTAAGATTGTTCAACTGAGAATTTTTCTTGTACATGTAAGTAACCAAATAGGTCACTAATTTTTGTTTTGCTGTTTGAATTTAATTTTTTTGAAAGAAGTTAATTGGTGTGAAACATTAAAAAAGCCAAAAAGACAGCTTCAGAGCTGAAAAATTTAATATAATAAAGTAACTACATCAATACCTAAAATTTGTTTCTTGGTAATCAAATCTATTTTCTATTCTAGAAAAAAAATTGTATCAAAAACCAGAAACATCAGAAAAGTGGTACTCAAGAAGTACGTCGGTATAGTCAGCGTTGCCGCTGAGACACTTAAGTATCACTTTTGATCCTTTTTCGTGCCAATGACACTTTTTATGACCCTTTTTTTAATTTATCCCTTTGTATCAATTTCACTAAATGTATGCCACTTTTTGACCCTTTTTGAAAATCAATTACGGTTCCAATACTCCTCACGAAAGTTCTCAGTATACATATATACATACATGCTTTCTGTGAACGTTCATATAAAAATTCCATGATATATTATTATTATTATAACAACTGACTTTTATGCAACTGCCATATTCCATGCATACCAATTTTTTATATGTAGATATAAAGTTTATGTAAAATAAACTGATGATCAACTGTGAGTATGCCCTAATTTATGTATGTGTTTCTTTGTTTTGGGTCTCGCTGCCAAAACTTAAGCTTTTATATATACTAAATATGTGTTTTTTTCGTTAGATTTCCATTTAATTTTGTAGTTTAGCGTGCAATTTACATTCACAAATGCTTATATTTCCGACAAAAGAAATGCATATGGACAAGTATTAATGTATTTCATTACTTGTTAAAATTCGTTTTTGTTTTTTAAATTGTAATAAATGTTAGTTTTTTGTTCATAAAAAACTTGATCCTATTTTACTTTAAAATACCATTTTTGACCCTTTTTGTTTTTTAATACCCTTTTTATGACACTTTTTCCAAATTTTCAACGCAACCCTGGTTATAAGGTATATAAAATACGGCATAGCCGAATACAGTACTTTTACTTGTTCATGTTGAAAAATCTTCACGGCTCCACAGATCTCTTATACCGTTTTTTATGAATATTGTCGGTCTATCCATCTGTTTCAATATGAAACCATTTTCTTGCACATTTCAAAAAATTTAACACTTGGATATATACATATATATATATATATATATATATATATATCAATATATATATATATATATATATATATATATATATATATATATATATATATATATATATATATATCAATATATATATATATATATATACATATATATATATATATATATATATATATATATATATATATACATATATATATATATATATATATATATATATATATATGTATGTATATATATGCATATATATATATATATATATATATATATATATACATATATATATATATATATATATATATATATATATATATGTTTATACATATATATATATATATATATATATATATATATATATATATATATATATATATATATATATATAGTGAAACCTCTCATATGCGGACACCTACCGGCGACGAAGATTTTGTCCGCGAACTGGAGATGTCCGTTTTTTGGAATGCTATAAAAAGTAATTTTTAGAATATTGTTTCATTGTAAAAGTTTAAATTATTTTTATTAAACAAAAAAGGTTGGAAAAATCTCTAAAATATTTTTTGTTTTAATTTTGCTTCATTTTCTTTAATAATTTTTTCTCCATAATAGCATTCTAGATGTTCCAAGGGCTCAAATGCTGTATAGTATTCTTCAGCAAACTTCAATAACAGCCTGGTCCACGAAGTCGACCGCTATAGCTCGCTTCCTTTTGTGACGACAAACAGCTGATTTGCGCCCCACTAATAGTTTTCAGCACGACAAGTCGATCGACAATCAAAGCGAGTGATAACGTAAGCGTTTTCATACAAATTTGCGCCCCACTAAGAAATATGGTGCGACAAGAACTGTCAAAATCAGTCACTTGCTTTTTGTTTGTCGACAGAGAAGTTGTTTTGCAAAATATAAAAAAAATTTTATTTTAGAAATTTCATTATGGAAAAGTGGTAAGTATTTTAAATATATACATGTGTATCTATAATAAATGTAGTTGCACAATAAATAATTCTCTGTTACCAAAACATAGTTTAGCATTAAAAAATCAAATCTGAAGCAGCTGCAGCTTCTAGTTGAATATATGGAAGCCAACCCGGAGTTCGGTAGGGGATCTGCTGTTTTTGGAAGCAGTAAGTATTTTGTGGAGGAACAGTGGATTAAGCTAACAAAAAAATTAAATGCGTTTGGGCCACCTGTTCGTACCATTGTTGAGTGGAAAAAGGTAAGGAATTAGCTGCAAGAACATTGACATTATTTCTATAACACTGAAAAATTTGTGTATTTTCAGACTTGGACTGACTTAAAATCGCGAACAAAGAAAAAAATTGCAGAAAACAAGAAAAGTTTGAACGAAACTGGTGGTGGCCTCTATCGGGTGAACTCACTTACAGAATTAGAGCAAATCGTGGACCGGACTTTGTTTTTGTCAAAAGCTGCAGCACCAAGTGGTAAAGTTTTTGGTTACAACGACAAGGCAAGTCCGAAAAACATTGATTCTATAGAAATTTGTTTCATACCGATAGCGGATACACCACCCAGAAGTAGTAAAGCAACAGCGATTGTAACACCTTCCAGGCAGGCGGAAAGTAAGAAAAAAATAGAGAAAAGGCCCACTCAACAATTAAGTGACTTTTCACCACTACTGCAGCGAGGTCAAACACATCAACACGAAGGCGACGAAGGCTGTTCCTCCACAAAAAAAAGAAAACATTGGCTGAAGAGCAAATATTTCTTATTCGGCGCCAATTACAGCTTGGCGAGAAGTCAGCTGCTGTAGCAAAACAGCATTCGGATGCTGCAGTTCTCCTGGCTGAAGCTACAAAAGCTATTGCCGATGCGGCCAAAAAAATTGCTGAAGCTGCCGAAATCCAAGCTGCAGCTGCTAAAACCAATGCCGAGACAAATTCAAAAATTGTATTATCATTGGAAAAAATTTCGAATGCACTGGCGGAAAAAGAAAACTAAAATAAATCACAAATACATATTTTATATTGGCCATGAAGGCTTTTTTTTAATATAAATAAATAAATGTAATTATATTGTTAAACAAATTCCATCTCTTTATTATTTTTGGTGGCCCTGAGAAGGGCCTTTAGAAAAATATTTTTTTTATAAATTTATTGCAACGTTTCTTCTAATTGCTGCCGCAGTTGGCTCTTCTTCTCCGACCTCACTGGCATCGTTACTGACAGTCTCGTCTCCAACTTCCGTTTCTTCTCCCATTTCTTGTGCACATTTGTTGCACATATTGTGGAGCGCGCAACATGCATTAACAATTTTTGTTGATTGATCAGCTGAGTAGTGAAGCCCTCTGGAACCAAGAATGCAGCGAAATCTGTTTTTAAGTACATCAAAGCACCACTCCACTACGTTTCGAGTACTTATATGTTTTGTATTGAAACGGTTTTCGTATACGTCCCTTGGATTCCTGAACGGTGTCAACAAAAAAGGTTTTAGCCTATATCCGCCATTCCCTATAATAAAATGAAATACTGAATTTCCATTGCTTATATGAAAACTTATGTTTATGTATGTATATAAAAGTGTATATTTACTTACCTAGTACCCAAGCATTACGTTTACCACTTTCAAAATTTTCCTGCAACTTTTGGTTTGCCAGGCTATGTTCCCATATGAACGCATCATGATTGGAGCCGGGGTGCCTGGCGTCAACAAACATAATGGTCATTTTGTGGTCACACATCTAAAATTAAAATAAGTAATAAAATTATAAAATAACATACATATTTACATACATAAATAAAAATATACTTACCATCATAGCGTTTATACTACAGTAGCCCTTTCTATTATAATATAGTCGCTTAACTTCGTCGCCAGGTGATTTAATGCGAACGTGGGTCCCATCAACACATCCTATTACACTAGGGAATCCCGTGCGGTAAAAAAATTTTTCCATTATTGCTGCTTCTTCTTCTGGTTGTGGCATTTGAATCCATTGCGGACAAACATAATTTTCAAACAGCTCCAAACATTCCGCAATGATTCTTTGAACACTTGTCTTAGCTGTTGAGGATATGGTTTCGTTTCCGATTCCACGTTGATAACCCGCTGTGCCCAAGAACCGCAAAAATGTTGCTATTTTGATGTCCGGCCTTATTCGTGTGCTACGGAATGTGGGTGACCATTTGCCCTCTAACAGCTCCAACAAGTGGACAAAAACATCTTTGGACACGCGAAAATTTGACACAAACCTGAAAAAGATTATTTGTGTATGTATTTATGTGCATAGATGCATTACATTTGTGCGCACAAGTATAAATACTTATTCGTACTTATATAATTATATTAATATAATACTTATGCTTTGATGGCATGTCTGAAACATTATAAATATATCGCAATTGTCTGCGAGAAACCTGCTCTTCCTTTCCATCGTCTTCCAAAAAGTGAAAAGCCACCGACAACAACATATTTCAGCAATTTTCAATACGTTTACTTTGGTCTTGAATATTACTCTAAAATGTCACCACAAAATCTTTGCCAAAATTATTTTTCACAAAATGGGTTTATTGAAAACATATGTTTTGTGTTTACATTTGAAGCAAGGCATATTCAAGAGTTGAACTGACTAGCACAGCTGACTCAGATAGCTTTAGATCAAATTTTCATACTAACTGATACAGTTTTACAGCATACACAAATAATTGTTACAGTTTGTAAAGCATTTTTAAGAAATTGTAAAATTTATTTGTTTGTTTCGATAAACAGCGAGTGTTTTATACCAAAAATATACTAGTAGTGTTTTGTTTGTTGTACTTGTAATCGAAGTGTGCATACCTGGTAGTTGTGCCACGTTCAAATGGCTATATATATGGCTCAACTTACATGGAATATTTGATGTGGCAATATAGTCATTTGACAATGATTACGTTAAAACGTTAAGCCAGACGACCGACAAGTCGATATTTAGTGGGGCGCTTAAGCGAGCGATAGTGAGTGACTTGCTGTCGCTCGCTTAAGTTGTCGATCGACATCGTGGACCAGGCTATAAATAAAGATATTTTGTGATGGTCTTCTTCTAAAATGCTTGTATCATTATTTTCTCATGAGCTTATTTCCACTCTATCAACCAAAACTTCTATAGTGTCAGATTCTGTTAGAATATTTTCATCTATAGAAGTAAACTCACTATATTCTACATTTTGTCTAGCCAATCTCTTTCATGAATCCTGCTTTGCCAAAACAGTTCTTAATGGTTTCGGATGTTACTTTTTCCCATGATTGTTTAATAAAGTACAAAGCATCAAGAACAGTTATGGTTTTCTTATTTCTCTAATATTTATATGCAGCTTACACAATAAAAATAGGAGAGACGCTGAAAATTATTTATTGTACAATTGTTTGACATTTTTGCTACAGTTTTAAGCCGTACATGCTCTATTTCTTTTTCAAATGTCCGCTTATTAGAATGTTTTGGCCAAAAAAAATGTTTTCGTGTCCGCCGCTGGCTATGGGAGCGTCCGTTTTAGGGAATGTTTTTTGTTCGGGTTTATGATATCGGTTCTAAAGTTTTAGGAATTGACCGCTTTGGAGAGATGTCTACTAAGGGAACATTCACTGTATACATATTGTCGCTTAATGGGTCATAAAGCTGCAACACATTTATTTTTATTTGATATAATTTATTTACTTGATTTGTTCATTTTATTATCAGTCTGTGAATTGCCTAAATGTTTATTTGTCCCTTGATCATTTACAAATATATTATTGGGGGATTCCCACATTTATAATTAAATGTTAGCAAAGCAAAAGATAATTAAGATAATTGTAATAAAGTTGTTTTAAAATGCCAAAAAGTCTAAAAACTGCATTTCTATTTAATATTATTAAATATGTCTTCTGTTGCACAAGAATATCCAAATGAATTTGTATGTATAAACTAAAACAGCTGCTGCTTTGATATGAGCTGAATAAATTTTGTTTTGCGGCGGAAAAACGTTCAGTGGCTGTCCGCTACGTAAGTTAAAGGAGAATAAATTTTTACATGTATATATTTAGTTTTTGCGATTTAGTTCTCTTTTAATGTTTTTTATGTTATGAAAATTTGATTTAATGTACAGACATATAGGTATGAATAATTTTTTAGCCGTTTTTTAGTCGTGGATCATAAGTAACGGCGGCAAACATATACTATCGCCGTCTCTCCTAAAGATTTTCAACCGTTCGACTCAGATCTCTAGAGCTATTTTATGATAAAACATAAACTTACCTGAAAGAGTACTATTATTTTATGACTTTTTTGTATGCAACACAATAACAACTTTTTTAAACTGGTCTAAAATATTATGACTTTGAAAATATGACTAAATAGCACGAAGTGTAAATACCCCATATTTGTTTGTATTACCTTTTTTGCCTATTTGTTTACGTGTACATGATCAATTTCTATTTGTATTTTCATTCTACTGCAGCGCTTCTGTCTCGTTAAGTTGGTCCATTATTTAAAAGGTGGTTTTTTTGTACGTAAAGAATTTTAGCTCAAATTAATTTATTTTAAAGACAAAATTTATTTCGTAAGGAAAAGCACTGCGGTGAGTACTTAAAGTACCTTGTATTTTTTATATATTTTAATTGAAATTATTTGTATATAGAAATAAACGCTTCACACCATTTTATAACTTTGGTCTTTGTAATTTTTGGTGTTGTTAAATTCGCTCCTTATGAACAACAGTCACCGCCAGTGACGACAAATTTTATTTAGCAACTTTTGTGAGGAAAATGTGGTAGTTCCAAGCTGCCGGAACATTCCTAATTTTTGGACAAATTTTATTTCACAGCTTTTGTGCGGAAAATGTTGTAGTTCCAAGCTGCCGGAACATTGGTAATTTCTGGAAAAATTTTATTTCGCAGCTTTTGTGCGAAATATATTGTAGTCCCAAGCTGCCGGCACATTGGTGAATTTTTGGAAAATTTTATTGTGGTCCCTTGCCTGCAGGGACAATTGGTTCTCTGCCTACGAGAAAATACATCTTTGGTGAAGTGGTTCCTTGCCTGTCGGAAAAAGAAATATTTTCAACGCAGATATATTTATTCTGCCAGCTGAATAAAATATTTTTGGAAATTTTTATAAAAGTGGCCCTCGTCTGCCGGGACATATTTAAAATAATTTGTGGTGTCTTAAATGTGTGTTCCTTCGTTTTTGTGTTCTCACTTAAGCAATTTGTTTGGGATTTTTTCCCAAACTAGGAATACTAAAAATACCTTGAAGGCAAACCCTACAAGTAGTCTACAATGATTTAGTTATCATTGTTACATTTTTATATTTCTTTTAATCGATCATTTGTTTACAAAATTATTGAAATATTTTAAAGACCCATAACGGTTTCGTTAGCTTCAGGTATCAAACAAAATATTTTAAAGAAAAAGAAATAGTGTTTTTTACCTTACTTGAGACAAGAATAAATTCTTGACATCAGTTTTACAATACTGAGGAAAGAGTGAAGTTTAACTGAAAGTAAAATGTATTAACAATTTAAATAAACTAAAAAAATACAAATTCTGTGTTTTTAATATTCTGGTCAATGGGGACCAGAATCAACTAGTGAACTAGAAAAATACTCCTACATTTAAATGGTGCCGAAACCCGGGACACGTCCATGTGCTGACAAATAATCTCACAACTTTAGTGACAATAATTCTACTGCCGTCCTGCCTACGGTCAACTACATATAACATACGTGCTGTACAAATTTTCCTTCCGAATTCCGAGCTGAATTCAGGAAAATGACTTCAACTCTACAAGCCATCGAAGATCAGAAGAAGATCTTAGCGCATATTGAGCGGGTCACCAAATCTTTCGAAAGCAAACCGAAACAGACGTTATCAAAGGGATACGTTCATACTCTCCTAGAGGATTTAGAATGCAGTTTTAAAGTCTTCAAGGATGGACATGAACAGATTCTAGAAATGGTTCGAGAAGAATCCATCGCTGAAAAGGATGTACCCTTCTTCAGCAGTGATACCTTTTACAAATGCTATGATGCCTACGTTTTATTAAAGAGTATGTTTCTCGATATCATATATGAATTTGATACTCCACAGACTCCAACCGTCCACGCAAGTACTTTCGCTGCCACTACCCGCAACGAGTCCTTCTGTGCTGCAGCCAGACTTCCAAAAATAGATTTGCCAACCTTTTCAGGGGATTATTTAGAATGGATCTCGTATCGGGATATGTTCAAGACGCTGGTACATCAAAACCATTCCCTTACTAAGGTACAAAAATATTTTTATTTGAAATCTTCATGTACTGGAACACCACTGAGCATGGTCAACGAGTACCCAGCGACAGAATCTAGCTATGATTTAGCATGGGATGCTCTCGAGAAGAGGTCTCATAACAAGAGGAAGCTGGTAGAGCAAATTTTAAAGCGGTTTTTTTCCATACCTCATTCTGATGGTACTTTCAAATATATTAAAGAGCTATTGGATACAACGCGAACGTGTTTATCTCAACTCAAATCATTGGGTATCGATATCTCCACTTGGGATTCTATTTTGGTATATTTAATTACGCAAAAACTGGAAATGCAAACGCGTAAAGAATGGGAGCAATCTCTCAAGGCCAGCACTTCCATCCCGCCGATGTCTGAAATGCTAACTTTTCTGGAAACTACTTTTCGTACTCTCGAATCTTTGGAAGAAGAATCTGCTCCATCAACTCGTGTCTATGGTAAAGACTATCGTAAAAAACCAACTAGAATTGTACGGGCTCACACTGCCTCAACTACAACTGACTACGACTGCCCCTGCTGCAGCAAACGTCATCCTCTCTACAAATGCTTCCGGTTTACCACACTCTCCTCAGAAGAGAAGAAGAATATCATAAACCAGCATCATCTTTGCAGAAACTGCCTCAACACTGGACATTTACAATCGTCATGTAGACTGAGTACCAGATGCCACATCTGCCGTGAACCTCATCATACAATCATCCATAACGAGTTTGGCAAAAACATTTCTAACCAAACAGCTTCACCACCTGTGTACAATACCAATGGAAACAAGACTTTCTAGCCCCCTGCTACTACATCTACACCAAATTCTGCTGCTGTAAGTACAAATATATCGAATTTTTGTGCATCTAATTTAAATCCGGCATTGCTGCCCACTATTACCGTGATAATAAAAAATTGTAATCGAACTTTTTCCGTGAGAGCACTGGTAGATCAGGGATCACAAATATCATTTATATCAGAAGAGCTTTCGAAACTTTTAGCTGTTCCCAAGTATCCTACTCGAGTGAATGTTTCTGGTATCGGAGGAAATCAAGCGATTACTGTGAAGAAATCCGTTCACTTCTCAATTCACTCCAAATATGAATCAGATTTTGAGTTACCAATTACGGCCCTCGTAGTGCCCAAAGTTACTTCTTACGCTGCTAACAAAATTTATCCTAGCTTTATTCCGGATCTGTCAACATACCTTCTTGCAGATCAAGATTTTCTTTCTCCAGGAAAAATTGACATCCTCCTTGGAAACGACGTCTATGCTGGTTTGATACTGCCTGGGATGAAAAAGTTTGAAAATAGTCTCCTATTACAAGAAACTCATTTTGGCTGGATGATATCTGGGTCTATGAAGTCTCCTACGACAACAACTAAAATTTCTGTCAACCTTTGTTCTCTGGATGAGCAGTTACGCATGTTTTGGGAACAAGAAGAATTACTATATTCAAAGCCGCTGTCCTCAGAAGATGAACTTTGTGAGAAGTTATTTACTGAAACTCACTCTCGTGATGAAACTGGACGATACACCGTTCACCTTCCGTTTAAAAGGTTACTTTTAGGTCAAGAGCTACCTACGTTTTCTCACATGGACTACAACGCGATGAAAAGGTTAAAGCAATTGGAATTAAGTTTCGTGCAGAAGCCGAAATTTGCCGAAGAGTATAGAAAGTTTATGTCGGAATACGAATCACTTCATCATATGGTTAATCTCGGTGAGTATCCTCAAGCAATACCACGAAATGCCTATTTTTTTCCTCATCATGGCGTACTCAGGGAGAGCAGCACAACAACAAACTTGCGAGTTGTTTTTGATGGCGGAAATCGAAGATCTTCACAAACGTCTATCAACGAAGAATTATCTGCCGGTCCGGCGCTACAAAACGAGTTGTCTACAATCATTACTAGATGGAGAAAACATTCAATTGGTTTTACGGCTGACCTGGAAAAAATGTTTAGACAAATCAACGTGTGTACCGAACATCAACCCTTCCAGTGCATTCTTTGGAGGAATGCCACTAGCAAAATATGTGTATATTCACTTCGTACAGTGACATATGGCACAACTTCCGCACCTTACCTCGCAATTAGAGTACTACAACAGTTAGCAGCTGATGAAGAAGAAAAGTTTCCCGGTGCGAGCCAAATACTCCGTGAAGACACTTACGTAGATGACGTAATATCAGGTGCAGATACTAGAGAAGAAGCACTTCATTTACAGCGGCAGCTTTCAAACCTTCTGAAATCTGGTGGATTTCATTTGAGAAAATGGAACTCAAACTCCTCTGAACTTATGCAGAATATCCCAGAAGAAGATCGAGAACTACAAAATTCTTTTTCTATTTATGAACACAAAATGTCCAAGGCTCTGGGCATAAATTGGGATACTACTTATGATTACTTCTGTTTCTCTATTAATTTTACTTTTTCTGAAGAAATAACTAAAAGAAGTTTACTTTCCGATGCATTTAAGTTATTCGATCCATTAGGGTGGCTATCCCCTAGCACAATCATAGCAAAAATCATATTCCAGCAGTTATGGAAACTGAAGCTCGATTGGAAAGATTCTCTGCCAGACGAAGTCCAGCGTGAATGGATCTACTTTCGATCAAAATTAAAAGCCCTTCAAGAGATTAAAATTCCCCGTTGGATTGGTTATCGCCCTAATAAATCAACAGTCGATCTTCATGCCTTCAGCGACGCTTCTAAAGTAGATTACGCAGCAGTAGTTTATGCTCGTACCACAACATAATGTGGTGAGGTAATAATAAATTTGCTACAAGCAAAAACAAAAGTCGTCCCCCTGAAAGGCGAAACCATACCTCGTCTTGAATTGAATGCAGCGACTCTCATGGCAAAACTCGTCTCCAAAATTAAAACCAGCGTAGATTTTAACATCGGTCAAACCTTTTACTGGACTGATAGTACCATCGTTCTCGCGTGGTTGAAGAATAACTCAACACGGTTGGAAGTCTATGTGGCAAATCGAGTTGCAGCAATTCAACGATTATCTGATATTCGAGACTGGAAATATGTTCCAACAAAAGACAACACCGCAGACTGCGCGTCTAGAGGTTTAAGGCCTGAAAAACTCATCAATCACGAGCTGTGGTGGAAAGGCCCTCAATGGCTGCAGAATACTTCTGAATCATGGCCTTCTTCTCCTACTGAAATAATTCGCGAGGAAATTATTGTCAACAATGTTGCTGTGCATTCTACAAAAACAACAATACCAGAATATACAGAAATAACAAGAAGATTTTCTAAGCTGTCCATACTGCTACGTGTGTCGTCATACATGCTACGTTTCTACAACAACTGCAAAAACGATCAAGACAACCGAGAAATTCGATTTCTCAAAACCCATGAATTAAAAGTAACAATGCAACTACTCGTCAAAACTACACCAGCTGTATCCTTTCAAGAGGAAATCAAAACATTGAAATTGGGAAACAGGATTTCCATTCAAAGCAACATTGCCAAATTATCCCCATTTGTTGATGAAATGGGAATTCTACGAGTAGGCGGTAGACTGACGAACTCAACCCTACCCTACAACACTAAACATCCGATTTTGTTGTCAAAACAAAATCCCCTCTCTTTTCTTAGCTTTTCAGATGCTCACGTGAAAACTTGTCATGGTAGCCTCCAGCTCATGCAGTCCTATGTATCTCGAAAATACTGGATCGTTTCAGCACGAAATCTGGCCAAGCGAGTTCAACGCGAGTGTACGGTTTGCTTTAAGTACAAAACGCAAACCTGCCAACAGCTAATGGGCTACCTGCCATCTGTGCGACTGCAACCAACACGAGCCTTCAAGCATAGTGGTCTTGACTATGCTGGTCCCATCCAAATAAAAACTTCATCCCTAAGAACAGCATCAACTACAAAGGGCTACATTTGTCTTTTTATCTGTATGTGCACCAAAGCGTTACATTTGGAAGTGGTCACAAGTTTGAACGTGGACGCTTTTTTGGCAGCTTTTCGACGCTTCACCGCACGCAGAGGCTTATGTACCGATTTATATTCCGACTGCGGTACAAACGTTGTTGGCGCAAATAAAGAACTTCAGATTCTCTACCATCGCAACAAGAAGTCGTTTCCCGAGCATCTAGCCGAAACGCTTGCTAACCAAGGCACAACATGGCACTTCATCCCACCTGCTTCACCCCATTTTGGCGGCCTTTGGGAGGCCAGAGTGAAATCCACAAAACATCACTTGAAACGCATCATGAAGGATCGAATACTTACCTACGAAGAACTCAGCACCCTACTTGCACAAATTGAGAGCTGTCTCAATTCCAGACCTTTGTTCCCATTATCAGCAGATCCCGCTGACTCAGATGTTCTAACTCCAGCTCACTTTTTTGGCGAAACGTCAAACTGCATCCCCGATGATGACCTACTTGATGCCAATATAGATCGCTTGAGCCGTTGGAAACTGGTCGAAAGACTTAAACAGAATTTTTGGGACAGATGGAACCAGGAATATCTAAGTCGTCTCCAAGCGCGACCTAAATGGAACAAAGTCGAAAGGAACTTAAAAGTCGGTGACATAGTGTTACTGCTACACGAGCGAAGCGTTCCAAGACAATGGCCACTAGCTAGAGTTGAAGAATTGCATCCTGGTTCTGATGGCCTAGTACGAGTGGTCACTCTCTATTGTAACGGCAAGTACATAAAACGCCCTATCTCAAAACTTTGCTTCCTGCCCTCCAATGATGTCTATGATGACGACTATGTTACCATATAAGAACAACTGTTCTTCGCGGGGGAGAATGTTTGGGATTTTTTCCCAAACTAGGAATACTAAAAATACCTTGAAGGCAAACCCTACAAGTAGTCTACAATGATTTAGTTATCATTGTTACATTTTTATATTTCTTTTAATCGATCATTTGTTTACAAAATTATTGAAATATTTTAAAGACCCATAACGGTTTCGTTAGCTTCAGGTATCAAACAAAATATTTTAAAGAAAAAGAAATAGTATTTTTTACCTTACTTGAGACAAGAATAAATTCTTGACATCAGTTTTACAATACTGAGGAAAGAGTGAAGTTTAACTGAAAGTAAAATGTATTAACAATTTAAATAAACTAAAAAAATACAAATTCTGTGTTTTTAATATTCTGGTCAATGGGGACCAGAATCAGCTAGTGAACTTGAAAAATACTCCTACACAATTCATTTGAAAACTTCTGTGGTTCACCATGCAACGATCGCCTGTAAGAAAAAGCCCGCGATTGCAGTCAGCATTAAATCAAAATAGTAATGGTCCTCCATCTGCCGGAACAAATTTGCCGCCACAAAAACTCGCTCCACTTGCCGCTGGAGCTCCATTGTTGCCCACCAGTTCCTCTGCCGCCGGAACAACAATTCCGCTGCCAGTAGATCCTTCTACATCTGGTGTCACAAATACAAACGTAAGTACTGCCAATGTAGGTGAACAAAATAAGTTAATCCCTGCCGCTGCCGGTATGCTGATAGGTTCCACAGCCACTGGAACCTCAGTTACCATAGCCACCACTTTCACTGCCACGCCCATCATGGCTACCAGCACCTTTCAGCATAATCAACAAAATCCTGGTATTAATTTGGAAAATTTGCAAAGCCAAATCATTACGCTCCAGGCTCAGTTGGTGGCTGCCCAGGAAGTATTGTCGAACGCCCTCAACTCCAATTCGTCCTCATCCGCTGACAAGCCGCAGCCATCCAATATGGTGGCACCAGCTACAGTTGCCAACTATGCCTCTGCCAACGTCGACTGCGCTGGTCGTCGTACGCCATTTTCTTGTATTAGCTGCAATGCAAATAATTCTGGTTTTTATACAAGCCAACCGCCATTAGTACAAATGTTCCAGCCTAATAGTCGTGTGTCTCAAAATGGTGGTTCGATGGAAGTGTATAGAAAAATGTATGATTTACCAGAGTTTATGGTACACCTGGAGGATTGTCCCATGTTTTCAACAGCTTTTAACAATTCCACTGCTGTCTACAACTAGTTAACTATAATAATTTTGAGAATTGTATTCGGCACCAAAAGGCATTAAAGGGTGATGCACGTGAAAGTGTTAAATCGTTGCTCATACATCCGGATAATGTGAGTATGGTGATGGAACAACTGCGTTTTCGATATGATCGTCCAGAAATGCTTATTCGTTGCCAGCTCCAACAAGTAAAAGAAATTCAGCCCATTGGTGAAAGTGCTATCGACAGACTTGTGGTGTTTGCTGTTAAGGTGCAGAATCTTGCATTTGGCCAATCCTACACTAATGGACGAACTAGTTGGTAAGTTTCCCTTGAGTAAGAGAATGGAGTGGGCCCGATATGCCTCTACAATTAAGCCTTATCCAACTGTTTTGAATTTCAACAATTGGCTCAAAGATGTTGCTGATTTGGTACAAACTATGAGTGAGTGGTAATCGCAATTATAGTGAACCAAAAAGAAAGGGTAACCACAAATTGCTTGAGTGTAAAAAATTTAGTTCATTGAGTGTGCCTAATAGATGGACTAATGTGAAAAAATTGAGCTTATGTTTTTCTTGCCTTGGGTCGGGGCATCCTAGTAGTAGTTGCCGTAATCGAAAAGAGTGTCCCATTGATGGTTGCCTAAGAAAACATAACAAATTATTACATGATGGTCAAATTAATAATGGTGAAAATAATTCTGAGTTGGGAGGTTCAGGTGGTTCAACAAATGAAAGTGCATCCATCCTAAGCTTTGTGTCCCGTGCTGCAGATAAGAGTGTGTTGTTATTTCGAGTTGTGCCAATTATACTTTATGGTCCCAGTAACAAGGTTGAAACTTATGAGTTGTTGGTTCAAGGTTCTTCTGCTACTATGGTGGACAGCTCCTTGGTGAGGCAACTGGGTCTCCGGGGGCAACAAAGTAAATTGAATTTACACTGGTACGCTGGGGAGGCATCTGAGGAAATGGCATCTGTGGTAGATCTGCACGTAAGTGGGATTGGCAAGAAAAGGAAGTATGCTCTAAAAAATGTTTATTGTGTCTCAAATATGAAATTTCCGGCTCAAAGTATTAATATCGACTTAAGTGCTAGTCCTGGTTTACCTATTAAAACTTACAATGGTGTTGCCCCTAAAGTCCTGATTGGATTGGATCACTGCCACCTTGGTCTTCCTGATGAAATTATGGCTTTGAAAGAAAGTTGTCCTTATGCTGCCAACACACCATTAGGATGGGTTGTTTTTGGTCCGATGAAGGGTAAGCCATTAAATTCCCCTTTGTGTTTGTTGTGAGTTCAGCCTGAACAGAAGGTCCCTAACTTGGTGGCAAGTTACTTTGAAATCGAGAATTTTGAAGGGAAAGTTTTGCCGGTCGTAGAATCGAATGAGGTTACACGAGCTCGTCAAATTATGAAGGAATCTACAGTGAAGGTTGATGGGAGGTTCCAAACTCGGCTCTTGTGGTGCGCTGATGATATTGTCCTACTGATAGTTACTCCATGGCTCTAAATAAACTCAATCGTATTGAGAGGAAGATGAAGAGGATTCCTGAATTTGGTGATGCCTATAAGTCCATTATGAAAGGTTATGTATCCAAGGCGTATGTACGAACATTTTTGCCCAATGAAGCTGCTCGTGTTTGCCCTAGGACTTGGTATCTTCCTCATTTCGGAGTGGTCAACCCAAATAAGTCTGGAAAGCTTCGTCTAGTTTTTGATGCTGCTGCAACTGTTGAAGGGGTCTCTCCAAATTCCATGCTGTTGAAGGTTCCTCAAGAATATAAGCCTTTGCCGTCAATTTTGTTCAACTTCCGTGTTGGTGCTCTTGCAGTTTTGGGGGGACATTAAAGAGATGTTTCACCAAGTCCTTGTTTCTCCTGAAGACAGGTGTTCACAACGGTTCCTTTGGCGTAAAGATGATACGAAGCCACCCGATACTTACGAGATGCTTGTGATGACATTTTGGGATGCTTGTTCGCCCTGCGTAGCCCATTATGTTAAAGAAACCAACGCCTTGAGCTATCGCGAAGAATATCCTCGAGCGGTGAAGTCTATAGTGGATCATCATTATGCGGATGACTTTGTCGACAGCTTTCCAATTCCTGAAAGAGCTATTGAGGTTGCCCAACAAGTTCGTGACATCCATAAGTCTGCCGGATTCGAGCTACGAAACTTTTCATCCAATTCGACGGAAGTAATTGTGGCTATTAAAGGTACAGTGGAGAAGCCGGTGAACTTTTCCAGCGATATCAAGGAGCTGCAATCAGAAAAGGTTCTAGGTATGTACTGGCAACCTAAAGATGATACTTTCAGGTTTGATCTAAAGTCCCATAGCGTGAATGCTGACGTCATAAAAGGTCTGAGGTCCCCAACAAAACGTGAGTTACTAAGTGTGGTCATGTCCATCTTCGATCCACTTGGTTTTTTGAGCAATTTTATGGTCACAGCTAAATTGTTGATGCGTGAAGTATGGAGACATGATATCCGATGGGATAACGCTTTGCCCGATGAAATATATGACGTGTGGAATAATTGGCGCCAAGAGGTCAAATATGTTGTTAACGTAAAAATGCCTCGATATTACTTTGGAAATGGCGTTCCTACTCGGCTGGAGCTACATGTTTTTGCCGATGCAAGTGCGGATGCATTGGGTGCCGTGTCATATTGGAGGATCATAAATGCTGATGGAAAAATTGAAGTGTCTCTCGTAGCTGCAAAAACTAGATGTGCCCCTCTAAAAGCGATGAGTACCGCAAGGATCGAACTTCAGGCTGCTGTTTTAGGCGATCGATTAGTGAATACGATTTTGAAGGAGCATTCCATGAAGTTGTCTCGAACCATTTGTTGGAGCGATTCCACGACAGTTATTAATTGGATTGGCTCAGAAAGCCGCAGTTAAAAGCCCTTTGTTGCTCATCGAATCACAGAAATTTTAGATTCCACTAGCCCAGCAGATTCGAGATGGGTGCCCACCAATGTAAATGTTGCTGATGAAACCACGAGGATGAAGTCTCAAGTTAACTTTTCAAATGAATCCAGCTGGTGGCCACTAATTTCCTTTATGATGATGAACATAAGTGACCCAAATCTGTCAACGCTGATCCCACCAGCCTTGATACTGAGGAACTACGCCTAAAATTTGCATTACTGATTAATATTTCGCCTCTTATTGAATTCAGCAGATTTTCATCCTATTTGAAACTGAAACGTACCGTTGCCTGGGTGTTACGTTTTATAAATCGATGCCAAAAGAAAGAGATTCCAGAAGGAAGGACTGGTTTGACAGCTGCTGAACTAAAAACTGCGGAAATGTATCTCTGCCGCCAAGCCCAACAACATGAATTTAATGCCGAAATAGAAAATTTTAAATCTGAAGAAAGTTTGCCAAAAGGTAGTGAATTGTTTATGTTGAGTGCATATGTGGGTGAAAATTCACTACTTCGAGTTTATGGCCGTGTGGACGCAGCTAGTTGGTTACCCATGGATATAAGACGTCCGATTATATTGCCTTCATCTCATCCCGTTACCGAGTTGTTTGTGGCCCATGTACAAGATGAAGCACCAGAATTTCGAAGCAACGATATGTGAAATCAGAAGATCATTTTGTATCAACCGCATTAGAAAAATGTTGCCTAGGTGTGTTACTAAATGTTTAATTTGCAGATTTCGTAGTACATTGCCGGTGCCACCACTTATGGGTTCTTTGCCAGAAGAGAGACTGACGCCATATATTCGTCATACATTGGTCTGGATTATTTCAGGCCACTAACTATAACCATTGGTTGACGCCATGAAAAGAGATGGGTTGCTCTATTTACCTGCCTAACCGTCAGAGCCATCCATCTAGAAGTTGACTTTGACTTGTCCACAGATGCGTGCATTCTTGCCATACGCAATTTTATAAACTGACGTGGCGTGCCTAAAAGACTCAGAAGCGACAATGGTAAACATTTTGTTGGTGCTGTCCAAGTAGCTAAGAGGCCTAACGGAGTGTTTGATGTGGCCCGAATTGAAGATGAACTGTCATCGAAAGGTATTAACTGGCAATTCAATTGTCTACATCATCTTGCAGAAGGTGGTATATGGGAACGTATGGTCCAGTGCGTCAAACGTGTGCTACAGTCAACTTTGAAAGACTCTGCCCCTCGTGAACACACACTTCAGAGCTTCCTGATTGAGGCAGAAAATATTGTGAGCTCTCGACCCTTGAGCCACGAAGACGAGGAACCACTAACGCCTATCCCATTTTTTGCTTGGTTACCCAAATACAGCCCAAACTCCTGCCGGAGCCCCAGAAGAAAGGCCTATTTTATTGAGAAAGCAGTGGTGCATCACCGCCAATTACATGACCACTTATGGAGTCGCTGGATCCTAGAATATTTGCCCACATTGACAAGACGTTCCAAATTGTGCCAACGTACGAAGCCCGTTGCCATTGGTGATTTGGTTTCCATTTCTGATCCGTCATTGTCTCGAAGAGATTGGAGACGTGGTAGAGTAGAAGAGGTCTACAAGGGCTAAGATGGAGTTATTCGTCGCACTGATATCCGTACTAGTACTGGTGTCTTAATGCGCCCTGTTTCTAAACTAGGCCGTCCTTGATCTGGAGTAGTGAATCGTGGCCGATCCACGGGGGTGGGGATGTCGCTTAATGGGTCATAAAGCTGCAACATATTTATTTTTATTTGATATAATTTATTTACTTGATTTGTTCATATTGTTATCAGTCTGTGAATTGCCTAAATGTTTATTTGTCCCTTCATCATTTACAAATATATTATTGGGGGATTCACACATTTATAATTAGATGTTTTAAAATGCCAAAAAGTCTAAAAACTGCATTTCTATTTAAAATTATTAAATATGTCTTCTGGTGCACAAGAATATCCAAATGAATTTGTATGTATAAACTAAAACAGCTGCTGAGTTGATATGAGCTGAATAAATTTTGTTTTGCGGCGACATACGGAAAAACGTTTAGTGGCTGTCCGCTACGTAAGTTAAAGGAGAATAAATTTTTACATGCCTATTTGTTTACGTGTAAATGATCAATTTCTTTTTGTATGTTCATTCTACTGCAGTGATTTTGTCTCGTAAAGTTGACCCGATATTTAAAAGGTTTTTTTTACATAAAGAATTTTAGTTCAACTTAATTTATTTTAAAGACAAAATTTAGTTCAGAAGCAAAAGCTTAAAGTACTTTGTATTTTTTATATATTTTAATAAACATTTTTTTTATATAGAAATAAACGCTGTTAACGCCAATGTCTTTCAATTGTGATCGGGTACCTATTTATCGTAGTTATCGACTTATTTCAATCTCAATTTTTCAAGAAGTATAAGAAATCCCAAGCTTAAAAGCGCATGTTTTGTACTAGCAAAAATAAAGTCATTTTAAGGTCATAGATCAAAGTGTTCAGTAGTCGTGAAATTAAAATTTAACTCACTTTGCCAAAACTATATAGACTGCAAACAAATTTAATTGTAAAACAACTTAAGGTATCTATTTGTCGCGCTTTGTTTCGTACTAAAAAGTAATTATATACAAACAATACTTGCATTTATTTTTATAGATATCTAATTTATATCTGTTTTAATTAGGAATTTCAACATACAAATACATATGAATTCTAAATAAACTGAAATTATTGAAATTTGTAATTGTCGTTTACAATCTTGTAAAACTGAGCGCTTGGGCAGATTCCCGCAACAAAAGCTTCACACCATTTTATAACTTTGGTCTTTGTGACTTTTGATGTTGATAAATTCGCTCCTTATGAACAACAGTCACCGCCAGTGACGACACATATGTATATATATATATATATATATATATATATATATATATATATATATATATATATATCGATGGCTTAATATAAAAAAGGCCTAACTCGATTTTCTGTTACCTCACAGTATAAGGAAAAAACTTGGTAGAATTCGAAAATTTTCTGACACAGGAAAAATTTTGATGCAATTATTAAAAAAAAGACGCAACATATTTTATTAAACAATATTAAAACTTTTTTGTATCATAAATTTTACGGATTTTATTAAGTTTTTTCCTTCTCCTCTAAGGTAACAAAAAATCGAGTTAGACCTTTTTTATATTAAGCCATCGATATATATATATATATATATATATATATATATATATATATATATATACAATTATATATATTATAATACATATATATACATATGTAATTTCTTCGATATGCACATGGGACCCCATAAAGTATATTTATTCTGGATCCTTATGAATAGCGATGACGATTGAGCGATGTCCGTCTGTACGTGAAATCCCAAGCCCCCAGAAGAGCTAGAGTATTCGTTCTTGGACCGTTGGATTGGAAATGAACTTAAATAGAGTGCTATTGAAATTCAGAAAGATCCGAAGTATGGTTCCAGAGCTGGGAAGCTTACACCTATTTCTCGACGCAAAATTTATACCAAAACTCAATTATTTTTTTTAATGTTTGTAAATTAAACCTATTTCGTGCTTTGGGAAGCCAAAAAAATAAAAATTCTTTTAGAGGGATGGGAAATTAAAAATTTTTCTTCGGCCTATTCCGTATTTTGTAGTACATTAAATAGCAAATATTGTTAAAAATTGCAAATTTTTCTTTAACAAAACCACTTTATATGTCATGAAGATTTTCATTGGCCAGAAAAAAATTTTTTTAAATGCAAATTTTGCTTCCAGGGGTGGGAAATTGAATTTTTCTATACATGAAGGTAATCAAACAGGCAACTGATGTTGTTTTTTTTTTTTTTGCTTTTTTGCTAAAACTGTCTTATAATTTAGAAAGAACAAAATTGGTATAAAAAATTCAAAAATAAAAAATAAAATTTCGAATTCAAGGATGAACAAGGGCAATATTTTATGGTACATAAAAGTTACCAATATGGTAAAAAATTTGCAATTTTTTTTAAATAAAACTACTTTATACCTCAAAAAGCATTGCACTGATAACAAAACAAAAAAAATTAAAATTTCGTTTCCAGGGTTGGAAAAATTAAATTTTTTTTGGTACATGCAATATTTTGTAGTACATATAATAACCAAAATGGTTGCAAAATTCGAGTTTTTCTTTAACAAAACTACTTTATACCTCATGAAGATTTGCATTGATAAAAAAAATTTTAAAAAATTAAAATTTAGCTTCCAGGGTTGGGAAATTGAAAATTTTTTTTATACATAAAAGTAACCAAAGAGGCAATTGACGTTGTTTTTTTTTCTAATTAAAACTATTTTTTAGTTCAGGAAAAACAAAATTGGTATCAAAATTTAAAAAAAGTAAAAATTTTGATTCCTGAGTTGGATAACTGCAATATTTTGTGGTATATAAAAATGACCTAAATGGTTACAAATATTAAATTTTTCTTAAATAAAACTATTTCATGCCCTATTAAGAGTTGCATTGGTAAAAAAATTTAAATTTCGCTTCCAGGGTTGGGAAATTAAAATATCTATTCTGCATAGAAGTAACCAAAAAGGCAATTGACGTTGTTTCTTTTTGCTAATTAAAGCTCTTTTATAATTCAGGAAGAACAAAATTGGTATTAAAATCTTAAAAACTCAAAATTTCGGCTCCAGGGTTGGACAAATGAAATATTTTATTGTACATGGAAGTGACCAAAAAGTTCAAAAATTTAAATTTTTTTGTTAAGTGGACAAGTTACACCTCACTAAGAATTGCATTGGTAAAAGAATAAAGATAAAAATAAGAGTTGGAAAATCGAAATATTTTTCGTACATAATGGTACATACGATATTTCAGAAAAAATGAAACCAGTATCATAAAATTATAAATTGGGTTCCCGGGTTGGAAAATCGAAATTTTTTGGTACATAAAAGTAACCATATAAGTTCCCAATTTTGGTTTTTTCAGTGACTTAAACCTATTTTATACTTCGCTAAGAATTAAATTGGTATTAAAAATTTTAAAAACTAAAAATTCGGTTCCAGGGTTGGAAAATCGAAATATTTTTGGTACCTAAAAGTACATACATAAATTCCAAATTTAGTGTTTTCAGTGAATTAAACCTATTTTATATATCAGAAAAAATTAAATTAATATTAAAAAATTAAAAATTCGGTTCCAAGGTTGGAAAATCGATATTTTCTGATTCATAAAAGCAGCCATTTTATTTCTTATTTTTGATTTTTATGATGAATTATACCTACTTTATATATCAGAAAGAAGTAGACTGGTATTAAAAACCAACAAAATCTAAAAGACGATTCTACGGTTGGACAATTAGAATTTTTGGGGGTACATGAAACGGATTTTTTGTTTTGTTTGTAAATTAAATATACATATATAATATTTTTGAAAGACGTTCATAGGTATTAGATATAAGAAAAGCCAAGCATTTAGCTTCCTAGCCGAAAAATTTAAACGTTTTCTTAAATATAAAAGTAACCGATAACATCATTTTGATTTTTTAATTAAACCTACTTTCAGTTTTGGCAAGAAAGAAAGAAAGAAGAGTTACATCTGTGAAGGGTATTTTAGATTCGGCACAGCCGAATATAGCACTTTTACTTGTTTTTTAACTAAAATTCTGTTTTTGTGTTGTTCAGTCTTTAGGTTTAAGATCATCTTATTTGGCATATAATTTAGCGGTCAAAATATCGCTATAAACTTGCAACCACAGATAGCTGAGATGGTTTAGGACTAGGATAGTACTCTCTCCACACTATGGATTTTTTTATCAACAATATAATTAATTTCTCTGATATTTCCATTTCGTAACCAAGCAATTTCTCTATTCAAGAGTAGTTCTTCAGTTGTATTATTTCAAATCCCCTTAAAATTGGTTGCTTATTTAATATATCACAGCTTATTTAATATATTGATTTAATAAATTCATGATTAAATAAACTGATAATGAAGAAGGCACTACATGAGTTCCTTGTACTTGTAAGTTTAATTGTGCTTTAGCTCTCTGGTGAGTGTATGGATGTGGATTATATGTCTTCTAATCGTAAATCATTTGCTTTTGTTGCCATAATCGTGATGTTGTTAGTTGTTGTCGGTGCACAAAATTCAAATCCATGTTTATTACTCTGTTCGCAATGTTATGTCCATTTGAATGCATAGGAAGAGAGCGCTCAGGCTAATGTTCATATCTATTTTAGCCTAAGCAACCTTCTTTATCATGTGCTTTATGATTATTTTTGGAAATTGTTATTATAGTTTGGTATATGTATGTAGATGTCCATGCTAATGTGCTTGCTTCTATATTTCAAACAGGAAATGATGATTGTCTTAATCTTTGAATAACAGGAATATCAAACAAAAACTTTTATGATTTATATGTATATAATTCCGGTTTTGTGTAATAGATGTATAAATATATAATTATTGTAATACGAGTATTCTTCAAATTTATATTGTATTTTGCATGAGATTTCTTTGATATTAAAATTTGTTTTATACATTTGTAATTAACTTATATATTACTTGCAAATTACCTTAGGCGGTTTTAAGGAAAATTTAAACAACAGGAAAATAACGTAAATTTGCTTGAGGCAAAAAAAAATGAAGTCGGAAATGAAATGTAAATTTATATGCAGCAAAGGAATATCTTTAATATCAACGAAACTGGCTTTATTGGAAATATAATTTTGTGCCATTATTAGTAGAATGTCTTTCGAGAAAGAGGTCTCAGCGGCTGCCATTTTTAACAAATTTCAAAAATTATACTTAAAAAAGTCCATGTCCAAAAATAACATTTTTCAGAATATTTTCTGCTATTTTCACTAGTTTATCCCTTTTCTTAACCTTATCACCTTTTCTTAAACCTTAAGAGTTCGTACGCCAGTCTACCTGTCATAGATTCGAGGTATAAAGATACCGAGTTTACTGTTTTTCTCTATGCGACTTTCCAAATACAACTCAGCGAAAATTTTAATACAGTTGAGTAATACCCTTCATCGCATTGTTTTCTTTTTGTGAGAATATCACTTAGGGAGATTATTATATGCTAGTTAAAAGTAGAATTTTTTCGGATGAACAAAAAGTCAATAAATTTTAACCCAACTGATATGATGAACCAGCCTTCAACTTATCACTCACTTTAGGTTTAAGTAAAATTGCATCTAACTGTAGAATACTTTTAACTAACATGAAGTTGTAATAATGGCCTTAGAAAATACATCTATTTGAGAACTTTTCGTAAGTTAAAAGAAAAATTCTAACATACAAGTTGTTTACCCTATTTGACTCTTTGAAATATACTTTTGTTGTTATCATAAATATTAATAAGAATGAGGATATACGATTAACATACATTAATTTTTTTATAAATCACATATTTAAATACACATATTAATAAGGCTCGTGGTGTATTGGCTGTCATTAAACGATGCACATAGGGGTATTTTGCCCCTCTAGCCGGACAGTGATATTTGTGTTTGTTTATATTGCTCCTAAAAAATATTGAGTGCTCGTACATTGATGAAACTTGACTGATATATGATTATGGTCATAGATTATTTAAGCTGGAAAATGGGAAAAATCGGAACAAGGGAAAAACAGTTCCCCTTAGAAGAATTAATCCTAGACTAGAACTAGACATAGACCCACGAGATCGTAAAATGCAATTTTTCGCTGCTCCCTTTTGTGGGCGGTGACATAAAATATTATTTGCAAAAATAATGTAAATATTAAAAGGTATGAATTACTTACGCGTTATTGCCATAAAAATGAAAATTTTCAGCTTTTATAGGAAGGGGGAGGTATCTCCCTAAACACAAGCTGCACAGGTAGCTAAAAACCGCTATAGGGTTGTGGGAGAATTACTGTTTCGCGCTATTCTTTTTTTACACATTAATAACAGTGTTATGTGTAATAATTTAAACAATAAACATACACGTACAATTATTAAAAACTAATACGTTTTATGACTGACAAAACTGTTTCTTACTCATATACATATACCTATGCAAGATGACCAAAAACAGAAAAAAGTTGAAATTTTCATAAAATCCCACAAAAATAAGCAAGGTTTTTCTCCTGTCTAAAAGTGGAGATTTCATATTTTATGATGAACTATAACATTTTTACGAACTCGATGGAACTCGCTTCCAAAAACTTTTTGATATTTTTTTACAAAAAATTTAACAAAAAATATTTTTTTTTAATTTCGAACAAATTTTCTTTTCATAAAAATTTTAAATAAAATTTGTCTAAAAATTAATACCTATAAGCAGTTGATAATATAGCCTTCCGCAGAGAAAAAAAATCAATGTAAAATCTTAATTCGTTTAGCCTCAAAAAAAATATATTTTAAATGTCTCAAAATCGTAAAAATTCAGTAAAACCGCATGCAATTTACTTAACTTTCCTGACTTTAACAGTGTCACAAAACGACAAATCTCAAGCAGAATTTTGTTGTCTGTCGAGCTGCGTACTTAAATTTTTACATTTATTAATTTTAATGTCCGGCTGGAATGGCCAAATACCGCTATGTGACAACGAGACATCTTTACACTTCTCACAATAGAGCTATTCCAGAGTATTGCTCCGTCATCTAGGATCCTCATTATAATATCCACTATGATCGCCTAGAGTCGGTACAGAAACAATTTCTACTCTTCGCATTACGCAATATTTGTTCCAACCGTATATCAAATTTTCCATCCTATGAATCCAGACTACGGTTAATTAAAGTTCCTACGCTACAGAGTCGGAGAAAAGCTTGGAATTATTTAAATCATAAATAGTGATATCTGTTCCGATTTTTTGATCAACCGACTTTAATTACGGTACCTACGGCAATACCGTCTTCTGGCACTGAAATTTTCTCGTCAGAATTACTGAATTGTATAACATTATTGATGTAAATGTAATTAACGTAATTTAATTGTTTACTTGATAACTAGTTTTACGTCTATTATTCTTCAACTATTTTATATCTTGTCTGTTAAGATTTTGATTCGTACTTAAATATATATAAAAACAAGTAAAAACGTTATATTCGACCGGGTCGAATCTTAAATACCCTCCAAATATTTAGTAAGTGAATTTGAAATGTTTAACTTGGTGGGACAGAGTTCCTTTATATAATATCGTACGTCAACGCCCACTAAAGGGGGCGGGGTTCAAAAATATGCAATATCATGCACAGACGAACGTATGGACATTGCTGGACCGTCTTAAACTTCATCACAATTCTCTTTGGAGGCTATAAAAACTGTATTTTGGCGGGGTCGCTCTGGCAAGGGCTGTGGGGGAAACATTTCACCTTTGTCATTAAACTCTAAAAATAAATGCTTGGGATAATTATATACAAAATTAAAATTTCTTATTTTTGATAGGGTCATTTAGCGGGCAAAGGGGGAGGAGGGGGTAGGGCAGCAACAGGCAGTCACAAAACTCTAAAGATAAATGCTTGGGATGATTATATACAAAATTTAAACAAAAAAATTTTTTTTTTGGTAGGGTCATTTAGGGGGCAAAGGTAGAAGCGGGGGGGGGGGGGTGCTAGGGCAGAAATCGGCAGTTATAAAACTAGAAAGATAAATGCTTGGGATGATTATATACAAAATTTAAAAATAAAAATTTTTTTTGGTAGGGTCATTTAGGGGGCAAAGGAAGAGGGGGGGGGGGTAGGGCAGCAACAGGCAGTCATAAAACTATAAAGATAACTGCTTGGGATGATTATATACAAAATTAAAAAAAAAATTTTTTTTTTGGTAGGGTCATTTAGGGGGCAAAGGAAGAAGCGGGGGGGGGGGGGGCTAGGGCAGAAATCGGCAGTCATAAAACTCTAAAGATAAATGCTTGGGATGATTATATACAAAATTAAAAAAAAAAAAATAGTTTTTTGGTAGGGTCATTTAGGGGGCAAAGCAAGAGGGGGGGGGGGGTAGGGCAGAAATCGGCAGTCATAAAACTCTAAAGATAAATGCTTGGGATGATTATATACAAAATTTAAAAAAAAAATTTTTTTTTTTGGTAGGGTCATTTAGGTGGCAAAGGAAGAAGCGGGGGGGGGGGGCTAGGGCAGAAATCGGCAGTCATAAAACTCTAAAGATAAATGCTTGGGATAATTATATACAAAATTTAAAAAAAAATTTTTTTTTGGTAGGGTCATTTAGGGGGTAAAGCAAGAGGGGGGGGGGGGGGGTAGGGCAGAAATCGGCAGTCATAAAACTCTAAAGATAAATGCTTGGGATGATTATATACAAAATTTAAAAAAACATTTTTTTTTTGGTAGGGTCATTTAGGGGGCGAAGGAGGAGGTAGGGCAGAGTAGTACCAGGTTTAGTATCAGCTTTGTCATTAAAGCTTAAAAGTGTTATTTTTAAGGAATGTAGGCTTAAGTAAAACAATTTGTTAAATTTTTATGCTATTTGTGCCTATAATAACGCCCACTGAAGTGGGCGGGGTCAAAAAATATTTTTATTTTATTTAATGGCTCCAAGTTTAAGGCGTTGGACCATATTTGACATAAAAATATATCATTTGCTTAACAAAATAACCAAAAAACTTTAAAAATTATGTTGTTTTTTCTGGGTTGGTTTAGTTCTTCTTAGGGGAACTTTTTTCCCTCTTGCCCGATTTAGCCCATCTTCGAACCTGCTCTAAGTTTTAAAATATATTTATGCCAAATTTCAAGAGTCTAGCTCTTTTCGTTTGGACTGAATCGTGATTTCCACAGACGGACGGACGGACATGCTCAGTTCGTCTTAGATTTCATCACAGATCAAGAATATATATACTTTATGGGGTCTGAGATGGATATTTCCATGCGTTACAAACGGAATGACAAAGTGAATATACCCTCCAAATTCTTTTTTGGAGGGTATAAAAAAGATGCTTGCGTCTAAAGTACACATGTCAGAAGTGAAACTTCTTTGGCAAACTAATTTTTATACCTTGTTTTAAAATTAAAATTTCGTAAGGACTATTTATGAAATATTATTTTATATTTTATAAACAATAATTTAATTAAATCTCAAATGGAGAATTCTAAATTAAAATACCACGTGTTTCTGTTCTGCTCTGCTGTGTAAGTTAAATAACTAAAATCTGATGTTGACTTTCCTTTGTGCCTTGGAATATTTATCATGTCTTTCTGAGATTTAAAAAACACATTTCGAACAATTAGCCTATAAATCTTAATTCATTAAAAAAATTAATTAAATTTTGTATACCCTTCACAAAAAAGTGAAAGGGTATATATAGGTTTGTCATTCCGTGTTTAATTTCTTCGATATCAACATGGGACCCCACAAAGTATATATATTCTGGATCCTTATGAATAGCGATGACGATTGAGCGATGTCCGTCTGTCCGTACGGGGGTATTCCCAAGCCCCCAGAAGAGCTAGAGACTTCGTTCTTAGACCGTTGGATTGGAAATGAACTTAAATAGAGTGGTAGATCAGAAAGATCAGAAGTATGGTTCCAGAGCTGGGAAGCTTACACCTATTTCTCGACTCAAAATTTATACCAAAAATCAGTTTTTTTTTTAATGTTTGTAAATTAAACCTATTTCGTGCATTGGGAAGCGTCAATGGTCTATTGAAAACTAAAAATATAACATTTTTTTTCCAGGGATGGGAAATAAAATTTTTTTTTCGACCTATTCCGTATATTGTAGTACATGTAGTGACTAAAATTGTTAAAAATTTTAAGTTTTTCTTTAACAAAACCTCTTTATACGTCATGAAAATTTGCATTGGCAAAAAAAATTTTTTTAATTCAAATTTTGCTTCCAGGAGTGGGAAATTGCATATTTTTTATACGTGAAAGTAATCAAACAGGCAACTGATGTTGGTGTTTTTTTTTTGCTAACTAAAACTGTTTTATAATTTAGGAAGAACAAAATTGGTATCAAAAATAAAATTTCGAATCCAGGTATGGACAAGTGAAATATTTAATAGTACATGAAAGTAACCAAAATGGTTAAAAATTTTAAATTTTTCTTAAAAAATTACTTTATACCTCATGAAGCGTTGCATGATAAAAAAAAACAAAAAATTAAAATTTCCCTTCCAGGGTTGGCAAAATGAAAGTATTTTTCAGTATATGCAATATTTTGTAGTACATGTAAAAACCAAAATGGTTGCAAAATTTGAGTTTTTCTAAAACAAAACTACTTAAACCTTATGTAGCTTTGCATTGATAAAACAAATTTTAAAAATTAAAATTTCGCTTCCAGGGCTGCGAAATTTAAATTTTTTTTTATACATAAAAGTAACCAAAAAGGCAAATGACGTTGTTTTTTTTTTTTTTTGCTAAAACTATTTTATATTTTTGGAAGAACCAAACTGGTATCAAAAATTTGCAAAAAAAATTATAATTTCGAGTCCAGGGTTCATAGTTCATGAAGGTGACCAAAATGGTTCAAATTTGTAAATTTTTCTTAAATAATACTACTTTATACCTCATGCATTGAAAAAAAAATTAAAGTTTCACTTTCAGGGTTAGGCAGTTTAAAGTTTTTTTGGTACATGCAATATATTGTAGTACATAAAAGAGACCAAAATGGTTGCAAATATTAAGTTTTTCTTAAATAAAACGACTTTATACCTAATGAAGACTAGGATTGGTAAAAAAAAATTAAAATTTCGATTCCAGGGCTGAGAAATTTAAATATTTTTTTATACATACATGTAACCAAAAAGGCAACTAACGTCAGTTTTTTACTAATTAAAACTATTTTTTAGTTCAAGAAAAACAATATTGGTATCAAAAATAAAAAAAAAAATAAACATTTAGTTAGATTCCAGAGGTGGATAACTGCAATATTTTGTAGTACATGAAAGTGACCAAAATGGTTACACATATTAAGTTTTTTTTAAATAAAACTATTTCATGACTCATTAAGAGTTTCATGGGCAAAAAAATTTAAATTCCGCTTCCAGGGTTGGGAAATTGAAATATATAAAAGTAACCAAATAAGCAATTGACATTGTTGTTTTTGGTAATTAAAACTATTTTATAATTCAGGAAAAACAAACTTGGTATTAAAATCTTAAAAAATCAAAATTTCTACTCCAGGGTTAGACAAATGAAATATTTTATGGTAAATTTTTTTGTCAAGTAAAACTATGTTACACCTCACTAAGAATTGCATTGGTAAAAAATAAAAATTCGTTTCCATAGTTGGAAAATCGATATATATTTGGTACATAAAAGTACCCACATAAATTCCAAATTTTGTGTTTTTGGTGAATTAAACCTATTGTTACGTTTTTAGACCTTTTCGTAAAAACGCTTTTTATTTATCCTCAAGGATTCGTTTAATTGCATCAAATTAAAAACACAGACAATTAATTTTAGAAATATAATGCGGCAAAACTTTATTTATTATTTTATTAACACGAGTATTTGTACTACTAAACACTTAGCGATGTAAACACGTCTAGATTTAAAATCACACTGATCCCGCTGTTCACTGGCAGCGACTTTATATAGCAAAATGACGTCGTCTGGTAACTTCGCGAAGCATCTGGTCATTGTTGTTGTTGGTTGTGCTTTACTTAACATGTAGCTATATACGTGTGTTTGTATATATGACAATGCTGTCTTGTGTTTTGTTTATTGTAACTATGTGTGGTTGTATGTATGAGTGTTCTGTGTGTTGTGTAGTTTTGTTTCTTCTTGTGCTATGTGGGCATGTTGCTGTGTATATTTGTGTGTATGTTGCTGTGTATATTGATGTACATGTTTAGTTTTTATTAGCAGCGAATACTTGCGTACAAGATCATTAAGAATAAATCATCATCTCTTAGCATTGATGTTGCTTGGTTTTTCGTTGTTGTTATTTACACTTATTATCGCACAGCCTCGAATGATCTTGTATATTCTCAACCATGTATCCGGAATATTCCATTTCCGTTAATTCAAATATTATCTACATTGTGTTGACCAGGGTTGTAACATTTTGACAACTAGAGATGATTTGGCAGTGCTGCCAAGTACATATAGCCACATTGTCGTTATATTTGAATTTAGTTTTAAACTTTGTAACACTGCCGCCCACTTAAGCCTGTTCGACCCGAATAGGCATACAATCACCTCTTCCATAGCGCGCCAATCGTTCGAGATGTACTATCTTCATTTTCGACCTTGGGCTATTGTGCTTCTGTATCCGGTACACAACGTCATTCACTCTCTTAATAATTTTATACGGGCCATCCCAGTGAGTCTGTAATTTTGGGGACAATCCTTTCTTCCGTTGTGGGTTATAAAGTAGAACCAATTGACCTTCCATAAATCCCTCCGAATTTGCTGCGCGGTCATATCTAGCCTTCATCTTGTCACTGACCATCTTGATTCTATTACGCACGAAATCATGCAGCTCGTTTAAGTTCTCCTGCTCTTGGGACGTAGTGGCTCCTTCTTCTACCGCTGGCTTAACACCAAATTCCAAGTCACCAGGCAGTTTTAATTCCGTCCCGAAGATAATTTTAGCTGGCGTTCTCGATGTGGAGTCGTGTACAGCTGACCTATATGCCATCAAAAACTTGGGAATGTGCTCGTCCCAATCCCTCTGATGGTTGCTTACCACTTTTCGCAGGTACTCTTCTAAGGTGCGATTGAACCTCTCTACCATGCCATCAGACTGTGGATGCAACGGCGTCGTTCTGGTTTTCTTTATCCCATATAATTCGCACATTTCCCTGAATATGGCAGACTCGAAATTCCTTCCTTGGTCGGAATGTAATTCTATTGGGACACCATAGCGACATACCCAGTTGTTGACGAATGCATTTACAACTGTCTTTGCTTCTTGGTTAGGTATAGCATATACCTCTGGCCATTTACTGAAATAGTCCATTACCACAAGAACATAACGATTTCCGGCTTCAGTGACGGGAAAAGGACCTGCTACATCCATTGCGATCCGCTCGAATGGTGCTCCTGAGTTGTATTGCTGTAGCTGTCCCCGGCTTCTTCTTACTGGGCCTTTGGCTGCTATGCACTGTGGGCAGTTTGCTATCCAGTCGGCTACGGCTTGTTGACATCCAACCCAATAAAAACGCTGCTTCAGCTTCTCAAGTGTTTTTGTTACTCCAAGATGACCGCCACTAGGTCCATTGTGAAATTCTTGCAAAACTTTACTTATCTTGGAGCATGGCACAACTATTAAATTTGAAGTTGTTTTGCCATCTACACTTTCCCATACGCGGTATAGGCACCCATTTATTACCTTGAGGCTGTTCCACTGAGCCCAATAAGATTTGGCGAGTGGGCTTTCAGCCGAAATTTCATTCCGGGACGGTCTTCTGTCCTCCTCTTTGGCTGCTATAATTTTTCCCAGTATACTGTCGTCCCTCTGTGCCGCTGACCAGTCTTCATCAGAGTCGATGTGCATTAGCCGAACATCAACAACGCCTTCCTTTTGTTCGGTTCTAACGCAATGTTTACACTCTAAACAGCAGGGTCTTCTCGAAAGAGCATCCGCATTGTTATGTTTTGTGCCCCTTCTATGCTCAATACTGAAGTCGTAGCTCTGCAGGCGCTCAATCCACCTTGCCAGTTGCCCTTCAGGATTTTTAAACTGCAATAACCATCTCAGTGCGGAATGGTCAGTCCTTAATGTAAAGTGTTGACCATACAGGTACTTATGGTAATGTTTAATGCATTCCAATACTGCCAGAAGCTCACGTCGTGTCACACAGTAGTTCCTCTCAGGTTTTGAGAGTACACGGCTATAGTATCCTATGACTTTCTCAGTGCCATTAACTACTTGGGACAGCACGCCCCCTATGCCATAGCCGCTCGCATCAGTATCCAGCACAAATTTTTCTCCAGGTATGGGATACGCTAGTACTGGTGACGTACACAATAATCCTTTAAGTTTTTGGAATGCCTTTTCCTGTGGCTCACCCCAATGGTATGGTCTCGACTTCTTTGTCAGCTCATGCAGGCTTGCAGCTACACTGGCAAAATTTGGCACAAAGCGTCTGTAGTATGTACAAAGGCCCAAAAAGCTGCGCAATTCATGAAGATTTTTAGGTTGATGCCAGTCCCTTACTGCTTGTATTTTATCTTCATCTGTTGAGATTCCGTCTGCTGTAACACGATGCCCCAAATACTTCACTTCTTTCTGGAACAATGCACATTTCTTCAGGCTGAGTTTTAATCCAGCTGATGATATCCGTTGAAGAACTTCTGCCATGTTTTTGAGGTGTTCATCAAAAGTTTTCCCCATCACGATTATGTCATCCAGATATACCAAGCATGTCTTCCAGTGGAGTCCTTTCAGTACCTTCTCCATTAGGCGTTCAAATGTGGCCGGAGCATTGCAGAGACCAAACGGCATAACTTTGAACTGCCATAATCCGTTACCAACGCTAAAGGCAGTTTTCTCCTTGTCTTTCTCTGCAATCTCCACTTGCCAATATCCGCTTCGCAAGTCTAGCGTAGAGAACCATCTCGTACCAGCTAGCGTGTCCAAGGTGTCATCGATTCTGGGGAGCGGATAGCTGTCCTTCTTGGTTATGTCATTGAGCTTCCTGTAGTCTACGCAGAATCTAGTACTGCCATCTTTCTTTTTAACTAAGACTACTGGCGAACTCCAAGGACCAGAAGATGGCTCAATTACGCCTTCACGCTCCATTTCTCTTACAAGCTCTTTGACTTCATCTCGCTTTGCTAGGGGTACACTTCTAGGTGGCTGTTTAATCGGCCTAGCTTCGCCTGTGTTTATTTCATGTTTAACCAATGCAGTTCTACCCTGACTTTGGTTTCCCATGGCGAAGATACTGGCATGCCTTTTTAACAACTGTTTGGCTTTATTTCTATCTGTCGCTGACAGTCCTGCTACCCATTTTCCTACGTATTCCTCAAATTGTTCACGTTCTTTGGCGGACAAATTGGTAGGCTCTCTCTTCCTCTCACAGTTTATTATTGCCTCTGCTGGGGTACACTGGCCAATCTCGCAATTTTCTTTGATGAATTTTTCATGGTCTGCCAAGTTAAGTACTCTTATAGGGACTATTCCTCCTTTACTAGTTTTTACTAGAGCTTTTGCTGTTATAAGCTCTCTCTTTAGATCTGCTGGTTCTACAACCCACAACCGATTGTCCTCACAATCTCCCTTCATACGCGCCCATATAACTGTTTCAGACTGCGGCGGTAACGTCTGACTCTCAATAGCAAATACTTTTCTTACTTGCGGCTTGCTGTCATACCCAACATCAAGGGGTATTTCCACATTACGCCAAATCATCAGCTGTTGCCCCATGTGTAGATTAATGCCATGATTAATCATAAAATCGGCTCCAATAATTACCTCATCGACAATATCGGCAACAATAAACAAATGTCTCACGTTGATGTTGGCTATAGTCACCTTCAATTCAATCTTACCATAGACAGTGGCAGGCTCTCCAGTAGCTGTACGTAGCCGTATATTGCTTAAACGATCGCATTTCCCCTTTACTATATCGGGCCTTATTATTGACTGCGACGCCCCTGTGTCTATGGTAAGTACGTGCTTTTCCCCGTTGATGTGTCCAGACGCAGTAAGGTTGCTATTTTTCTGCTGCATCACTGATATGGAGATTGTGGGGCCCTCGTTTGTGGGAGCTAGCTCTTGCCCCTTAGCGCTAGCTCGTTTTAGTTTAACGGGGACTCTTGTGATGTTGTTTGGTTCATCCGTTTGCTGTTTCTTGGTGGCGAAACAGATCTACCTCTTTTCCTTGGTGCTTTGCAGCTGCGCTGAAAATGACCGATTTTTCCGCAGTTAAAGCACTTAGGCTTTTCTTTGATAGCACTTTCCGCCAACAATTGTCGCATTGCTTCCTTAACACTAGCAACTAGGCTGTTATCCTCCTCAGACAAAACCTCCACATTCCGCACCTTGCATATCTGCGGTTTGAAAACCATCCTTGCAGTCTCTTGAGCCAGCGCAAATGAAACAGTCTCAGCGAAAGTGGATTTCTGCGTTGCGCACACAGCTAGTTTAACATCAGAGTCGCGAATGCCATTAACGAACGCCTCAGTTTTAAAGTGGTCCAGGAACGGGTGACTCTCGCCTGGATATGTGAGCTGCACTAAACGCTCGATTTCCATTGCGAAATCTTGTAGAGACTCGTTAGGCTTTTGAACTCTACATCGCAATTCCATTCTGTATAAATCGCGCTTGTGCTCACCACCATACTTGCGCTGCAATGCTGCCATTATTTCATTATAGTTGTTTCTGCTGCTTACTGGCACGGTCTCAAGTACCTCTGCGGCTGTACCCTTTAAGGACAAAATCAACTCTATGGCTTTTTCTTCAGCATCCCATCCATTTCTGCTAGCAACCGTCTCGAACTGGAATCTAAAGATGCCCAATGGTACGCTGCCGTCAAAGCATGGCGCTTTTATTCGCGCAGAAACCTCCGCAACTGCTCGTACTGTCCCGCCACTACGCTCGAGGTTATGCACTTTGTCCTCTAGAGCATGAAATTTTTCTTCAAACTCTTTTGCATGCTGTTCTAGGCCACCGCTTTCTAGATGATGAACTCTCTCTGCCAGCTCTGAGAATTTGTTCTCAATAGAATCCACCCTCCTATTAATGGCTTCAGAAACCTCTACCAGAGTCTCGTTCGTGGCTCTATTTGACTCCTGTATTTCTGCTACAAGCTTTTCAGTGCTGATCCTTGATGCTTCATGCATCTGCTGAGAGTTCTGTTTAATTTCAGTTATTTCGGCTACAAGCTTTTCACTGCTGATCCTTGATGCTTCCTGCATCTGCTGAGAGTTCTGTTTTATTTCAGTTATTTCGGCTACAAGCTTTTCACTGCTGATCCTTGATGCTTCCTGCATCTGCTGAGAGTTCTGTTTTATCTGGATCATCATAGCAGCGAACATTGAATTTATGTCCATGCTGCTGGTCGTGGCAGGAGGACATACCTCTACATCGTCTTTGTCCTCAAACTCGTATGTCCCGATGTCCATGCCGCGATTCTTAAACTCATCTATCAGCCTCTTCTGCAGTTCAGCCTTGTTACCTGCTGTTGGCAATTCCCGCTTACTAAGCTCCTTTTTTAGCTGTTCAACTTTTAGCTCATCAAATTTCATAATTATTATTTTTTTTAATGTCCTTTTTTCCTTAAATTGCAATGTCCTTTTTAATTATTTTTGCAATCCCACTTCTGACACCAATTGTTACGTTTTTAGACCTTTTCGTAAAAACGCTTTTTATTTATCCTCAAGGATTCGTTTAATTGCATCAAATTAAAAACACAGACAATTAATTTTAGAAATATAATGCGGCAAAACTTTATTTATTATTTTATTAACACGAGTATTTGTACTACTAAACACTTAGCGATGTAAACACGTCTAGATTTAAAATCACACTGATCCCGCTGTTCACTGGCAGCGACTTTATATAGCAAAATGACGTCGTCTGGTAACTTCGCGAAGCATCTGGTCATTGTTGTTGTTGGTTGTGCTTTACTTAACATGTAGCTATATACGTGTGTTTGTATATATGACAATGCTGTCTTGTGTTTTGTTTATTGTAACTATGTGTGGTTGTATGTATGAGTGTTCTGTGTGTTGTGTAGTTTTGTTTCTTCTTGTGCTATGTGGGCATGTTGCTGTGTATATTTGTGTGTATGTTGCTGTGTATATTGATGTACATGTTTAGTTTTTATTAGCAGCGAATACTTGCGTACAAGATCATTAAGAATAAATCATCATCTCTTAGCATTGATGTTGCTTGGTTTTTCGTTGTTGTTATTTACACTTATTATCGCACAGCCTCGAATGATCTTGTATATTCTCAACCATGTATCCGGAATATTCCATTTCCGTTAATTCAAATATTATCTACATTGTGTTGACCAGGGTTGTAACATTTTGACAACTAGAGATGATTTGGCAGTGCTGCCAAGTACATATAGCCACATTGTCGTTATATTTGAATTTAGTTTTAAACTTTGTAACACTATTTTATATATCAGAAAAAAATAAATTAGTATCAAAAAATTAAAAATTCGGTTCCAGGGTTGGAAGATCGAAATTTTTGGTACATACATTTGGTACCTACATAAATTCCCAATTTTGTTTTTTTTTCAGTGAATTAAACATATTTTATACTTCGTTAAGAATTAAATTGGTATTAAAAAGTTTTAAAGTAAGAATTCGGTTCCAGGGTTGGAAAATCGAAATTTTTTGGTACATAAAAGTAACCATAGGAGTTCCCAATTCTGTTTTTTTTAGTGAATTAAACATATTTTATGTTTCGCTAAGAATTAAATTGATATTAAACATTTTAAAAACTAAAAATTCGGTTCCAGGGTTGGAAAATCGACATTTTCTGATTCATTAAAGTAACCATATAATTTGCTTTTGTGATTTTTATGATGAATTATACCTACTTTATATATCAGGAAGAAAAAATTGGTTTTAAAAGTCAAAATAATCTAAAAGACGATTCTACGGTTGGACAATTAGAACTTTTTGAGGTACATGAAACGGATTTTTTCTTTTTGTTTGTAAATTAAACATATTTAATTTTAGAAATAGCATCCTAGCCGAAAAATTTAAACGAAAAGAATTACATCTGTGAAGGGTATTTTAAATTTGGCACAGCCGAATATAGCACTTTTACTTGTTTTTATTTAAATTTAGAAAAGATAATTTATGAAATATTTTTATTTTATATTTTATCAAAAATATTATATTAAATTTATGAGTGCCAATTAAATGCCAAATGTTATATGTAAATAGGGAATTTCCTAACATTCAAACAAATTAACATAAAAAATTGTAAATTAACAAATAGATAACTATATTTGAGCAACTACTTATAGTATTGGACGAGTAACAAATCTATCACAAAATGTCTATATATAAATCTAGCTCACTGCTATGCACTGTATGCATTCTAGCTCACTGCTATGCACTGTATGCATTCAAATGATAATGTAAATAAATAAGAAGTAAAAACGATATATTCGACCTGGTCGAGTCTTAAATACCCTCCAAATATTTAGTAAATAAAAGCTCTATTTTTATTCTTATTAAAATTTTAATTTTTATGGTATTTGGCTTAAAAAAAATTATTTTAATATGGTCGATTCCAATGTGTCAGGAGGAGCATGACTGAAACAGCTTTCCGTCAGCATAAAAGCAATTTAGGTATTAGTATAAATATTTTATATCAACGTGCAAAAATGGGACTGAGATAAGTTGAAAATGTTTAACCTGCTGGGTCACAGAACCTTTAAGACATTTCTCTCCCCAATTTTAAAATTATATACATACAGGATCACTCCGAGAAAGGCCGTGGGGGAGACATCTCACCTAAATCGTAAAAACTTAAAAACTAAATTTTTGCGATATGTGTAGGAATTTTTCTTTTTATAAGGTCATTTAAGGGGCACAGGGAGGTAGGGAAAGTAGGGAGTAGGTAGATGAGAGAACATATTATCTTCGTCATAAAAGCTTATAAATTAAATTTTTAAAGGATGTAGGCTTAAGAAATACAATTTGTTAAATATTTAAACTTTTTTCATATAATATGTAACTTCAACGCCTAATAAAGGGGCCGACTAAAAATAGACCATTTCGTGTTTTCCACACAAGGACATGTGAGCATAGCTAGATCGTCTTAGACCTCATCACTAATCAAGAATATATACACTTTATGGAGCCCACTTCTTTTTTGAGGGTATTAAAGCTATATACTGTAGGGGTCGCTCTGGCAAGACATTTCACCTTCGCATTAAACACTAAAAATAAACTTTTGGCATAGTTAAGTGTAAAAAATTTTTAATTTTTTGATAGGACCATTTGGGCAGCGAAAGGGGTGGAAAGGGGTAGAGCAGAGGAGGATCAGGTCACGTCCTGGCTTCGTCATAAAAGCTTAAACATGTTATTTTAAGGAATGTAGGCTTAAGTAATACACTTTGTTAAATTTTTACACTATTTGTGCATATAATAACACCCACTAAAGAGGACGGGGTCCAAAAATTATTTTTTTTTACTTTTTGGCTCCAATTTTAACGCATTGGACCTTCGGTAACATAAAAATATATAATTTGCTTCGCAAAAATTAAAAAAAAAAACTTAAAAAATTGTGTTGTTTTTTAGAGGTTGGTTTAGTTTTTCTTAGGGGAACTGTTTTCCGTCTGCACCGATTCGGCCTATTTACGAACTTCACCTGTGCTATACTCCGATATATTTATACAAGTTTCAAGGATTTGGTTCTTTTCGTTTGAACTGAATAGTGATTTCCACAAAACGACGAACACGCTCAGGTCGTCTTAGATTTCATCACTGATCAAGAATATATATACTTGGATATTTCGCTGCGTTAAACACGGATAAAGTGAATATACCATTTAATTCTTTTTTGGAGGGTATAAAAATGATCTGCGTTTACTGTAGTACAAGAAGTTATGCGACAGAATTGCCGTCCGAAGTTCTAATATTAAATACTAATCGAATACATTACCAATAGCATGCATTTTTTTCTCGATCTCCCTTTCTCTATGAATCTTTCTCACTCGCTTGATCCCTACTCTCGCTATGTGCTTCATGTTACGTTCGCCCTACTCTCTCACAAAAGTTCCCAATTGCTTTCATTCTCCTTTTAGATAAAAACATCCCATATACTCATATTATTATAGCGTTTCATCCATAAAAATTTTACGCTCACGCGCGCAAACAATTTTTACTCCAAAAAACGACAATATACGAGTATATATATATATATATATATATATATATATATATATATATATATATATATATATACCTGCTGCTGATCCTACAATTAATAACAACACTCAAAACAAACATGTCACTTTTAATCATATAGATCAGGGAAAGGCAAATGCAGGGCGCGGCGCCTTTTCATTTACTCTTCTCTTACGTACGTGTGTACACGCATTCTAGAGCTGTAAACAACTTTAATCAGTCTAGTTTCAGCATTCAAACAGGCAGGTTGTGTTTATCGCATACTTTAAGAATCAGCGTTGCCAGAAAGCAATGTGAGTCCGATCACAGTTGAGAAATCTTTATGAAAAAAATGTTTGTTGATTCTAGTACAGGGAAAGGCAAATGTTTTGGCGAAAAGTATGAAGAGATGCGGAAAATTATGAATGACATTCCCTTATGACCACCTGGTGTTTTGTTAACAATTTGAACCACAATTCATTGTGTTCATTACATTCAAACTTTTTGCAAATAATGCCTGTTGGTGAATAATGCAATGAAAAATATATATGTACGTATGTGTATTTGCATTACTCTTTGTCAAATGTCCTAGAAAACCTTCTTATTAACACACCATCACTGCATACAGAGCCACAAACATCATTTTGCCCCAATGCCATGCCGATACTAATTTTCTAATATATTGCAAATACCCATAATAAAATTAAGTTAGTTTTTGGAGATTTTAAAGTTTTAATGGGGGAGAAGTGACGAAAGTTGATTGGCAATACCGATTCGTGGTGAGAGCGCAGAGAGTAATAAGTAATACAATCGCAAAATGTAATAGTATAGGTTGCCTTTCCCTGATATAGATACTGTAAAAGCAAACCATAGAGTACTACGTGTGATTCCCCCGAACAAACATATTTTCATATCTCGTTTTGCATCTGATACATCAGCAGAAGATATAGATTATTATATAAAATTTAAGGTCAATATCAACTCTAATATCAATGTACATAAATTTTCGTACTCGCAGGAGAGAAGTATTACATCTTTTAAAATCACTGTACCGTTTGATGTTTTCTGTCAAGCAGTTTATCAAACATTTTGCCTCCTCATGTCTTAGTATGGGAGTATGTATTTAAGGATAAGCAAAATATTGCTCACCTTCCTGCACGGGTGCCGACTACCCCAAAAAACTAAGTAACTTTTCTGATAACCAACTTCTAATTACTTATCAGAATGTTCCTGGACTTAAAACGAAACTTAACAACTTCTATTTACAAAGCTTTAACTTTAGTCATCATGTGTATGTATTCACTGAAACCTGGCTGAACAATACCTAATTCAACTCCGAAATTTTTTGTGATAATTTTCATGTATTTCGTCGTGATAGAACTACAATCACAACGGGTGGTGGAGTACCAATTGCTATCTTAACCCTATTTCCAATGGCGGAAATTAAAATCAATTTACCTTATAATATTGAATTCATTGCGGCAGTCGTAAAGATAAACCATATTAAAGCTTATATAACATGTTCGTACATTCCACCTCATTCTGACTTAAGTATTTACAAACTTCATATTGATGCCATTAAAACTGTGACTTTAAAGCTGAAGTCTACTGATTTAATTTTTGTGTTTGGCGATTTTAATCTAGCTAGCATCACATGGACACTTTCACCTGAACATAGTTTTTATATACCTACCCGTACTGCTAATACGGCTGATGAAATTTTTAACAGTTTCTCAGATTTATATTTGCATAAAATTAATGGAACTTTCAATTTTTATGGAAAAATTTTGGACTTGTTATTTGTTAATGAGCCTAAAGAATGCATTGTAAGCCGAGTTTATCCCGTTAGTATGCCTGAGGATCGTTACCATCCCATAATTGAAATAAGCTGCAACATATCTACTATTTTTCCAGCTAGAAACTTTGTTCATAAAGAAAAAGTTTTCTGTTACCATAGAGCTAATTATAATGATCTTAATAATCATCTGGTAAATACAAATTGGCTTCAATTGTTGTCAACTACTAAAGGATCGTCATTTTCAATTGATGTTATGGTTAATTCTTTTATAAAACTATTTTGGAATATCTGGATGAATGCATCCCTAAGTATGTACCACGAAACTAAGTATTCAGTTCTTAGAGCAGAATACAATCTTCTGAACACTCAACTTTACAATGATTACATCATTGTCGTTAAGCGCAAGGTTGCTAAAGATCCTAAAACGTTCTTTAAGTTTGTTAATACTAAAAGGAAATCAACTGGCTTTCCTAAGGTCGTGAAATTTTTATGCTCTGAGATTAGTGATGACTTGGAAATTTGTAATATGTTTGCTGACTTTTTTGCTTCCACATACTCTGATGCTGTGTTCGATGCTAATACCCTTACAAAATAGCTGCTCATAATAATATACATACATATAATATCACTACCTCCCATATTTTAAATTGTTTAAAAAGTGTTTAATCGTCACATATTAGTGGTCCTGATGGCATTCCAAGTTGCGCAATATTTAACTGTGCTTCTGCTTTACTAACTCCATTGTCCATAATATTTAATGCATCTATAAATTGTGGTCATTTTCCCGATATTTGGAAAAAGTCTTATATTATACCACTGTTTAATAAATAAATATTTCAATAAATCTGTAATAAGTAATTACAGAGGAATAGCGAAACTGAGTGTAATTCCAAAACTTTTTGAAAAATGTATGGTGGATAGTCTTAATCATCAAATTTCTTCCTTATTGTCACCACTTCAACATGGTTTTCGTAAAGGTTTTTCTGCTATGACTAATATTCTCCAGTTAACAAGTTTAGTGAATGCAGCTTTCGCGAAAGGTTATCACACGGATGTCGTCTACACTGATTTCAGCAAGGCATTTGACAAAATCAATCATGCGCTGCTTTTAAATAAATTAGACATAATGGGTTTTAATAATAATTTATTATGCTGGATTAAATCTTATTTGTTAAACAGGACACAATCGGTAAAATTTAACGCTGCAGTTTCAAGGGACATTTCAGTAATCTCTGGTGTTCCGCAGGGTAGTCACCTTGGTCCAATTCTTTTCCTTCTGTTCATCAATGACCTGCCAGAAGCAATAATATACTGTAATATATTGATGTATGCAGACGACGAAAAAAAATATGGTGCGACATAAAACATCCATCTGATCAACAGTTCTTGCAGAATGATTTAAACAATTTTTATATTTGGTGCAAACTAAACTTAATGCAATTAAACTTGAACATATGTAATCATATGCCATTTTCAAGATCACACAGCCCTGTTCACAATTATAACCTATATGGTTATAATTTAAAAACACTTCACGAAGTTATGGATTTGGGAATTTTACTCGATAGTAAACTTAATTTTGTCCCACACATTACTATGACTATCCCGACTATATCCCGAAGTATCCTTGCATTCATTAAAAGATGAGCAAAACAGTTTAATGATCCTTATGTCACTAAAACATTGTATATTGCATTAGTTCGGCCGATTCTAGAATATGGTAGCATAGTTTGGTATCCACTGTACAACGTTCATATTGAACGTCTTGAATCCGTTCAAAAACAATTTCTAATTTTCTGCCTAAGAAACGTTTATAGAAATCATACTCTACGAGATTAGCTGAAATTAATCTTCCTACTTTAAAGAGCCGGAGAACAATACTCAACGCCTGTTTTATGGTAAATCTTTTCAGTGGTAACATCAACTCCGAATTTTTACTGAACAACGTATGTTTCAATATTCCTCAACGTTCACTTCGTTCTTTTAACCCACTCTATGTTGCAGCTTGTCGTACTAACTATGAAATGTCAGATCCTCTTAGAAAACTATGTAACTGCTTTAATGAAATGTATCATTTTATAGATTTTTCACAGAACCTTTGTATCATCAAACGTAACGTCATATGCTTTTTTAATCATGAACTTTTACTATGTTCTATAAATAGCGCAATATTTAATTTCTATTAATTTAATTGATTTATATACTATTCTGCTTAAATAGTCTGTAAGGAAATTGTCCATAGACTAATTTAAATAAATAAATAAAAATAATATATATATATATATATATATATATATATATATACATATATATATATATATATATATATATATATATATATATATATATATATATATATAAATGAAATTTATTTCTTGGTGGTTAAGCAATGTCTATATGCATTTCATTGGTGCTTTACCAAATCGTCAGTAGACTTTAACCACAGTTTTGAAAAGTTAAAAACCTCTTATCTTATGCATATACTTCCGAAAACCATCTGAGAATTCACAACTTGTAAATTACAAATTATTTTCAAAAATAACAACAGAATAAGAATAGTAGGCCTTGAAACTCATACAAAACTAAACCAACAAATAAAGTATATTCGATATGAATCTATTTTATTTTTCTACACCTTTATGAGTTTCATAGCCTACTAACACATTTCGAACAATTAGCCTATAAATCTTAATTCAATTTAACATAGCAATATAAATGTTCGTTAAAAATATATTTACATACAAATTTAAACTGTGGCTTGAGCTAACAATAAAAATGAAAAACGTTCACATGTAGCTACTTAAGTATAAAAGAATTCAACCAAAAAATTTGAAAATATTGTAGAAATTCTCAATCATATCACCAATTATTTCGGGATAAGTATTGCGAGTTGAATCCAATGTGATGTGTTGCGTAAAAGAATATTCAGATCAGTATAATTTGAATTGGTGTTAATAATTGCTATCCCTTCCTTTTTAAGGAAGGCACAATGCACCGCATATGTAGGGGTCATCCCCGGGAAGGTATACTACTTTGTATAATTTTTGATTAAATGAATGAGAATGGATCTTATATTGATAAATGTGTTATTTAATATCGGCAATTATGTATGGATCACAATATGAGATAAATGTCCGCCACTTTTAGCCTCACAAATGCGAGTTTTTTTGTGCATATTTTTCATTACATTCTCACTCATTTATGCGGTATTTCATTAATTTCATCACGAATATTTTGTTTGAGTTGCTTAAGCATATCTGGTTTGTTTGCATAAACCTTGATTTTCAGATAGCCCCGCAACAAGAAATCCGAACCAATCAACATCACCATTTCTTGAAATAACTTGTTGTGGAAAGAGGCCTGGCAGTAATTCCAATGTAGTCCTGGCTGTATGCGATGTGGCATACATAATAAATTTGACACGTGTCTACTTCACGACTGCCTTATATGAACTGTCAAGACTAATGTTTACCAAAATGGCGGCAAAATAAAGTAATATACCTTCCCGGTGGACACCTCGTACATTAAGTGAAAAAAGTGTTATAAATAGAGATTTCAAAAGCAAGAATGATATATTAGTCATGCTATTAGAACAACCAAGATTTTTTGGGCGAAGTACACAAATTGGTGAAAATATGCTAGCAAGCATATTAGTATTGCTTGCGGCATTGACAATATGCCGCAACATGCTGAAAATTAAATGTTAAATTAAAAATATTTCATTGATATTTGCTTGTTTGCATGTAGATATACTACATGCGTATATGCTTGTCAATCAACTGAATTATTTGTTTAAAACATAAAAATAATGTAATGAAAAATGTGGAACATGGCATCATTTCCGTTTAAGTAGACTTAGATAACGTATGCTTATCATAAGCAAGTATAAAACACCCTCAGCACAAATTCATTCAATAATTTACATGGCATGTTATATGACAAAATGAAGATATGACTGACTTACTCAATGGACGGCTGGCAATCAAAGTTTGTTATTCAGAAAACACAAACAACAATACAGCCACACACGTAAATAGGCACGTGTAACGTAGAAGTTCATATGTTATGCATATTTTGTTTGCGCAAAATATTAAAAATGAAAACAAGAAACAAAGTAATAAAACAGTTCACAAAAGACATTTAACCGTATTTCCGTTCACTGACACTAAACATTGGAAAAAAGACTGCGGGGTATGAATGTGTGCATGTATGCATCCTTTCTTAGGTGGGTGTAACTGATGCCGATAATGATAATTTTACTCCTGCTACACAATATATCGTTTACGAATCTTTTATTGCTGCTCTTTAGCTGATGATATGCAATATTAAAAATTTGCGAAAAATTTACATGTAAATCTTAAACACGAAAGTTTCTTGTAATTTATTATAAATTCTTTATGTACCGAAATAAATAAAACTCCCCCAAATTTAAAATGCGTTTTATATTATTTTTTATACATATCTCTAACAAAATATATTTTTCGCACATTTTCATCTTTCCTTGTTTCGTTTTTATGTCATTAAACTTGGTTTTTGAATGAAGTTGATTCATGATACCGTATGTATAATATACGCGTGTGTGATTGTACACCATATGTGCACGTACAATATATGTATATTATGTATGCTTAATTTTAAAAATAAGGTCATATGTGGAAAGTGTGTAGTTACATATTTTTGCGTATGATCCAGGTCTTTTTTTATACCCTTCACAGAAAAGTGAAAGCATATAGCACATACATATGTATATACATAGGTTTGTCATTCCGTGTGTAATATCCTTGAAATTAATATGGGACCCTATAAAGTATGCATATATCAAGCGCGGATCCAGGGCGGGTAATGACGCCCCCCCCCCCCTGGGCTAGTTCAGTACTGCTATCTATTTATTCTAAACTCATTGATAAATAAAATAAATACATATTACATAGTTATTTAAAATAATATTTTTTTAAAATAAATATTGTTTTGCTGGTGAATAAAAAAAGTTCTGCTCAGCAACAAGTATTTTTATCATGAATAAAATACAAAAAGCAAACATTAGCCCGTTTGAACGAGTATCCATGTACAACAAAAGCAAAATTATGTATATACATAGACAAGTGTTTGCTTGCTGTGTATTAAAATAACTTGTGTATTAACCTAAGTCCTCTTTCACATACATCAGGTATACTTACGGTGACCATTCGTCCTTTTTTTAAGAGGACAGTCCTCTTTTTTTACATGATGTCCTCTTAGATAAACAAAAATTAAAGTGTCCTTTTTATAACTGAAATGTCCCTCATTGTCCTTTTTTTATTATTAATACTTTTTTGTTTAAACTAAAGTTAAAAGTTTTATTTTCTCAATACAATAAAAGTCAAAATCACCCACACAATAGTAATTATTATCATCAAATAGATTGTGCAGAGATTAAAATCTTTTTCTCAAATGACTGTAATATTTCTGGACATATTTTAAGTTCTGGGCATATTTTGTTTAAATAACATTAATATATGTAAGTAAGTCGACCATGCTTAAATTATATGCAATTTACTATAAATAGTAAAAACAATTTTTATTACATCTCTAAATGTCCTCTTTTTTGGGTTGAAAAATATGGTCACCGTAGGTATACTTGATCAGTTTTTCTTCAATTTTCTTTCGAACCAGCATTTATGTTCACACTCGAAACGTCATGGCAAGTTTTTCTTCATTGCTGAACATTCATTTAATATACATATTACGGATGATAATACAAAAGAAAATATAAAAACTGACTAGTACCGTCAAGTCTGTACCCCTTTTCACGCTCTTCACCGCTCTCTCCTAAAAGATCAAGACTTGACGAGTCAAACCTGATGTGTGTGAAAGGGGTCTAACTCCTCTGCTTTGATTTTAGTCAAAGTCAACCACGGATGGAAAACATGATACAATTGTACATTTTTTGGTACAATTAGACTTTATTGGTACCGTGGTACACGACTAATTTGGTACAATTTAAATATCTCAATCAAAAGCTTACACCTAGTTTTACGTTAAACGTTGTATGCTTGAAAGTTTTTGTTAATTTCTCAGTGAATCAGTTAATAAACATAAAATATTTCTATGAATTATACGGTTACATAATCAAAGATTTTGTGTCAGCTTTTTCTTACATACAGTATTACAGTCAGCACTTCAAGAAATTTTCGGATCGTTTCTTACTCTCTGCTTGTTCTATATATTTATTTTGTTGGTTATTTTTGAAAATGATTGTTGTTTCGAGAGAAAACGGTTCTTTAGACCCGAATCTTTCAAAGTAGTATCTTATGTCTCATATTTTTGCTAAATTATGGCTCATTTAAGTAACAGACTTACAATTATTTGCTATAATTTTTCGCAACAGAAACATTTTTCATCGTTAGGCTGCCTTATATTTGATTCAAAAACAATCACGTTGAACAAGGGTATAATAATTGATTTCCAAGTACCGAAAAAGTTTTCAATCAATGTCTCGTTGCTTCAATTTTAAACTACCACAAAATTTATTAAATTAAATTGTATGACTTTTTGAATAATATTTAAATAACTGATTCCTAGATTTTTATAGTTTAGTTTATTTAGTTTATGGATTAATTCCTTCACAAAAAAGTGAAAGGGTATATATAGGTTTGTCATTCCGTGTGTAATTTCTTCGATATGCACATGGGACCCCATAAAGTATATATATTCTGGATCCTTATGAATAGCAATGACGAATGAGCGATGTCCGTCTGTCCGTCCGTCTATACGTGAAATCGGTTATCCCAAAACTAAAATTTTTATTTCCAGGGATGGGAAATTAAAAATTTTTTTTTCGGCCTATTCCGTATTTTGTAGTACATGTAGTAACTAAAATTGTTAAAAATTTCAAGTTTTTCTTTAACAAAACCACTTTACACGTCATGAAGATTTGCATTAGCCAAAAAAATCAAAAATATTAAATTCAAATTTTGCTACCAGGGGTGGGAAATTGAATTTTTTTTATACATGAAAGTAATCAAACAGGCAACTGAGGTTTTTTTTTGTTTTTTGCTAACTAAAACTGTCTTATAATTTAGGAAGAACATAATTGGTATCAAAAATTCAAAAATAAAAAATAAAATTTCGAATCCAGGGATGGACAAGTGGTATATGAAAGTTACCAAAATGGTAAAAAATTTTAAATTTTTCGTAAATAAAACTATTATGAAATCTTTTTATTTGACACATTGTTGTCACAATACTACTATATATAAATGAAATTTATTTGTTGGTGGTTAAGCAATGTCTATATGCATTTCATTGGTGCTTTACCAAATCGTCAGTAGACTTCAACCACAGTTTTGAAAAGTTAAAAACCTCTTATCTTATGCATATACTTCCGAAAACCATCTGAGAATTCACAACTTGCAAATTACAAACTATTTTCAAAAATAACAAGAGAACAAGAACATAGGCTTGCAACTCATACAAAACTAAACCAACAAATAAGGTATGTTCGATATGAATCTATTTTATTTTTCTACATAATAAAATAATAATATACATAATAAAATAATATAATATATAATATAAAGGTGTATATGCATAAGATATTCGGAAGTATATGCATAAGATAAGAGGTTTTTAACTTTTCAAAACTATGGTTGAAGTCTACTGACGATTTGGTAAAGCACCAATGAAATGCATATAGACATTGCTTAACCACCAACAAATAAATTTCATGTAAATAAAACTACCTTATACCTCAAGAAGCGTTGCAATGATAAAAAAAACAAACAAAAAATATTAAAATTTCGTTTCCAGGGTTGGAAAACTTAATTTTTTCTTTGGTACATGCAATATTTTGTAGTACATGTTATAACCAAAATGGTTGCAAAATTCGAGTTTTTCTTAAACAAAACTACTTTATATCTCATAAAGAAAATTTTAAAAAATTTAAATTTCGCTTCCAGGGTTGGGAAATTGAAATTTTTTTTTAAACATAAATGTAACCAAAAAGGCAATTGACGTTGTTTTTACTAATTAAAACTATATTTATAACTTACATGGTTATAAATATTAAGTTTTTCTTAAATAAAACTATTTCATGCCTCATTAAAAGGTGCATTGGTAAAAAAAATTTAAATTTCGTTTCCAGGGTTGGGAAATTGATATATTTGTTCTGCATAAAAATAACCAAAGAGGCAATTGACGTTGTTTTTTTTTTGCTAATTAAAGCTGTTTTATAATTCAGGAAGAACAAAATTGGTATTAATATCTTAAAAAATCAAAATTTCGACTCCAGGGTTGGACAAATGATATATTTTATGGTACATGAAAGTGACCAAAAAGTTTAAAAATTTTAATTTTTTTGTCAAGTAAGGCTATGTTACACCTCACTAAGAATTGCATTGGTAAAAAAATTAAAATTCCAGAGTTGGGAAATCGAAATATTTTTCGTACATAATAGTACATACATACATTCAAAATTTTGTGCTTTTAGTGAATTAAACCTATTAGACATTTCAGAAAAAATTTAACTAGTATAAAAATATTATAAATTCGGTTCCAGGGTTGGAAAATTTAAATATTTTTGGTATATAAAAGTACATACATAAATTCCAAATTTTGTTTTTTAGTGAATTAAAGCTATTTTATATATCAGAAAATATTAAATTAGTGTTAAAAAATTAAAAATTCGGTTCCAGGGTTGGAAAATCGACATTTTCCGATTCATAAAAGCAGCCATTTTGTATGTTATTTTTTGATTTTTATGATGAATTATACCTACTTTATACATCAGAAAGAAGTAAACTGGTATTAAAAACCAACAAAATCTAAAAGAAGATTCTACGGTTGGACAATTAGAACTTTTTGGGGTACATGAAACAGATTTTTTGTTTTTAAACAAAATTTAAATTTAAACATATTTCATATTTTTGAAAGACGTTCATAGGTATTAGATATAAGAAAAGCCAAACATTTAGCTTCCTAGCCGAAAAATTTAAACATTTTCTTAAATATAAAAGTAACCGATAACATCATTTTGATTTTTCAATTAAACCTACTTTCTGTTTTGGCAAGAAAGAAAGAAAGAAAGAAGAATTACATCTGTGAAGGGTATTTAAGATTCGGCACAGCCGAATATAGCACTTTTACTTGTTTATTCTTAAACTGTTATGTGATGTCTTGCTATTACTATACCTTATTGTGTTTGGCGTTTTTCGCCTTCAGATTCGACATTTTGTAATAGATTAAAGAAAATCTAGCTTTTTGTCTTTAAGCTATTACAATTTGTCGAATTTTCAGGCGTTAAACGCCAAACACAATAGCGGTGATTGTTTTACAATGTCCGGTTATATAAAGAAATTTTTAAAAATATGTATACCTTAAACTTTAATAAGTTTTGCGAACCTATGTCAACAAAAACACTCAATTAACTACAGCAAAATTGCAAAAATTCCACGCGTAGACGAATACTACAGTAAAAAGTTCCGTTATTATACAAAGAGTATAACATGAATGAAAAAAATTAAAAACAAGTAAAACTTCTATATTCGGCTGAGCCGAATCTTAAATACCCTTCACAGATGTAATTCTTCTTTCTTTCTCTCTTGCTAAAAAAGAAAGTAGCTTTAATTAAAAAATAATATAAAAAAACAAAATGAAAAAAACAAAATGATGTTATCAGTTACTTTTACTTTTAAGACAATGTTTAAATTTTTTGGTTAGGAAGCTAAATGTTTGGCACTACTTACTTCTAATACCTCCGAACGTCTTTCAAAATTATTAAATATCGTCAGGGTTGGGGAATTTCGTACTAACCAAAAAAGGTAATAACTTAAAAATATGAATGTGATAACTTCTCATATTCAATTTTCGTTAAAATATTGGTTAAATAGTTGATATTCCTACTAACTAGCACCACTTGCAAAAGTGGAAAAATTGAACAAAGAACGCTGATGAGATGGCGTAGCGGCCTCGAAATCAGTACTGATCCGTTCTGCTGGTTTGATGATTATTGAAAAATATTCTTAATATTCCAATCTTAATATAAAGAATAATAAATAGAATTTGAACAAAATTCATTTATTAATAAAGATAATAAAAAATCATTTGCAATCATGCAGATTCGAACTTAAGCCCAAAAAAATTAACAATTTACATTACAAAGTTCGACTAATAAAAATTCATACATAATTTAAAACATTGCGGGGGCACGCGCACTTGTTCATTGTAAATTGACAACTAAATTCAATTACTTGAACATAAATAACAAAGAAGCTTTAGCAATCAGCAGCCGATGCTCTGGTAAAAGCGAAAGAGATACATGGAATATTGGGAATATTAATCGTCAGGGTTGTGGAATTTCGTACTAACCAAAAAAGGTAATAACTTAAAAATATGAATGTGATAACTTCTCATATTCAATTTTCGTTAAAATATTGGTTAAATAGTTAATATTCCTACTAACTAGCACCACTTGCAAAAGTGGAAAAATTGAACAAAGAACGCTGATGAGATGGCGTAGCGGCCTCGAAATCAGTACTAATCCGTTCTGCTGGTTTGATGATTATTGAAAAATATTCTTAATATTCCAATCTTAATATAAAGAATAATAAATAGAATTTGAACAAAATTCATTTATTAATAAAAATAATAAAAAATCATTTGCAGTCATGCAGATTCGAACTTAAGCCCAAAAAAATTAACAATTTACATTACGAAGTTCGACTAATAAAAATTCATACATAATTTAAAACATTGCGGGGGCACGCGCACTTGTTCATTGTAAATTGACAACTAAATTCAATTACTTGAACATAAATAACAAAGAAGCTTTAGCAATCAGCAGCCGATGGCTCTGGAAAAAGCGAAAGAGATACATGGAATATTGGGAATATTAATCGTCAGGGTTGGGGAATTTCGTACTAACCAAAAAAGGTAATAACTTAAAAATATGAATGTGATAACTTCTCATATTCAATTTTCGTTAAAATATTGGTTAAATAGTTGATATTCCTACTAACTAGCACCACTTGCAAAGGTGGAAAAATTGAACAAAGAACGCTGATGAGATGGCGTAGCGGCCTCGAAATCAGTACTGATCCGTTCTGCTGGTTTGATGATTATTGAAAAATATTCTTAATATTCCAATCTTAACCCGAATTGTCCCAGAACTTTTTTTGCAGATAATTTTGATTTCTTTGACAATAATAGAATAATTAGGTTCAATTTAGTGTAAAAAAAAATTTTTTTCAAAGTTTGATATACAAAGTGGAGCAAAAAGTGACGTATCCATATGGCTACACGGGTACAGACACGAATAATTTTAAATAGAAACAATTTGTATTAAAATTATTATTTTTATTGCATTTTAATACAATGTAAGGAATTTTAGAGATATTTTATGAATAATATTGAGTTTAGAGCTCATTTTGTACGTTCTGTATGGTATGATATAAAACACTTAACGCATAGACCGACATCACATTTAATACATGCTGTTCGACCAACTGATTTGCAGTATTCCCAAGCACAGCGTCTTTTATTTTCAATTGGTACAACGTAGTGACCACATCCATCAAAGCGTAAAGTCGCCTGTACTGTAATGGGGTTCTCTTTCCTTTTTCTGTTCACTGATGGACCTGGACGTTGTGGCTTTTCTCCAAAATGCTTGCAATTAAAGATGGCTATTTGCCTTCTGAACTCAAGTTGTGACATATTTGGGTGCTCTTTTCGGGATAGCTGCCAAGCGTTTTGAACGCTAGTATCAATCAGCCACGTAAAAATTGATTGCCACCACTTTTTTCCTTTGTACGCTATTCTATAAAGGGATACATTTTGATCCATTCGATCTACACCGCACATGAATTTGTTGTAGTTGGTTATTGAAGACGGACGTGGAACACTAATTTTCATTCTCTTCTCGCGGCAATACCGCGAAGTATTGGACATAGGTAATTTGCCAAAAATAGAGGAAGCAACGCTTACTACACTATTGACAACCCATTTTACAACGTGTATGCCACTTCTTTCTTCAGTGGCTGCTACACAAAATCCACGCTTTTCTTTCTTGAGTACATGTTTCTTTGCTAATGGAGAATTGTTTGGAATACGATTCTCTCTTATGGTGCTAGTTCCGTTATAACCATGTGATTTTAGATACGAAAGCAGTGGAAGGCTCGTAAAAAGATTATCGAAGAAAAAAAAAATGGAAGCTGCCGAGTCTCTTCGGAAAAGTCATCAATCATGGTGATAAGTGGCTCTGCACATTTGCCATATTTTATTTGATATTCAGGTACTGAACGGGGATTTTTTCCTTGATATAGTTCAAAATTTATTAGATAGCCCGACGGGGTGCATAATGACCAAACCTTGTAGCCAAAACGCAATGGCTTTCCCTTGATAAATTGTTTGCATCCATGCTTTCCAAAATAACCAATCATGCTTTCATCATATGACAAGTTTTGCTCAGGATGAAAATTTTTTGCCATATTTGCTTTCAATCGATCGGTTAGAGGTCGTAGTTTCCACATTTTGTCTAGATTTGGATTTTGTGTTGTGCTGGGTGTATCGTTATCGGCGAAATGTATGTATTTCAATATTTCCATGAAACGATTTTTGCGCATGCTGTTGCATACTAAATTGTTTCGCAAATCGTCATCATTTGACCACATATTTCGCATGCTTGTATGGTAGTTGTATCCGCTTATTAGGAGAATTCCAAAAAAAGTTTTTATTTCGGCTACAGTAATAGATGGATTTGCTTGATATCGAAAATGTGCGTATTTAGTTGATTGGTCAATTATAAGACGAAAAATCTCATCATCAAAAAATTTTTCAAAAATTTCGTGGGGCTTAAGTCCACGACAATCTTCATAGTTGGGTTCGGGAAACATCTGGATCATGCCATCTGTGCTCTCGTTTACTTTCCAAACATACTCATTACTAGCCTGACTTTTAGATGGCAATACTCTTCTTTTCTTAGCAATAGGCTCGCTAGTTTCTTCTTCGATAATTGGGGACTTTGACTCCAGTAGATCTACAGATATATTTGACGCAGAATTGTCCAGAACATCTTTTATTATATCATTAAATTTTTCTTTAGTTTGGCAACTTTCCAGCTCTTCTATTGTGGATGGCCTACGTCCATTTTTGAGTACGATTTCACAGCCAGCTTTAAGTTGTTTTGGGCATAAATCATCTGGGACACCTTCTAGATCATTTTCAGCGTCATCTTCTCCACTAAAATATCTCTCATTTTCAGGAGGTTCAATAAAAATTTTCTGCAAATTATTTCCGCCGCCTTCATCTTCACTATCTAACTCTTCGATATAGTCCAAAACCTCTTTTAGCGTCAATTTTCTTTTAAATCGTTTAAAAAAGTAACATAAAACAAAAAATTAAATTGTGTCGAAAAAAGATTTAAAAGAAAAATTGTATATTGCTCTTGTCCCCGTGTTTCCATATGGATACACCTACAAAATTCTTCAAAAATACACACCATATCAAGAAAAATTTTTAAAAGTGTCAACAGTGTTTTATTCAACAACCATTCAACTGTACTATTCATCAAAACTTACGTGATTAAAAATAACATATAAACATATGTAACGCAATACTTACTTTTTCATCTCAAAATATCCCACTTTTTTTATTTTTTTAATTTACACACTTTTGGTGTCGCGATGCTGTTCACAAACATTCACCAATTGAACTGAATCTTAGTGACAATAAACATTGATGCTTTGCAAAGCAACAACAGGTTGTACCGTTATTCTAAAGAAATTTGTTTACATTTTCTGCCACATTTACCAATAGCTTATTTAAGTGTCCATATGGACACACGGGGACAATTCGGGTTAATATAAAGAATAATAAATAGAATTTGAACAAAATTCATTTATTAATAAAAATAATAAAAAATCATTTGCAGTCATGCAGATTCGAACTTAAGCCCAAAAAAATTAACAATTTACATTACGAAGTTCGACTAATAAAAATTCATACATAATTTAAAACATTGCGGGGGCACGCGCACTTGTTCATTGTAAATTGACAACTAAATTCAATTACTTGAACATAAATAACAAAGAAGCTTTAGCAATCAGCAGCCGATGGCTCTGGAAAAAGCGAAAAAGATACATGGAATATTGGGAATATTAATCGTCAGGGTTGGGGAATTTCGTACTAACCAAAAAAGGTAATAACTTAAAAATATGAATGTGATAACTTCTCTTATTCAATTTTCGTTAAAATATTGGTTAAATAGTTGATATTCCTACTAACTAGCGCCACTTGCAAAAGTGGAAAAATTGAACAAAGAACGCTGATGAGATGGCGTAGCGGCCTCCAAATCAGTACTGATCCGTTCTGCTGGTTTGATGATTATTGAAAAATATTCTTAATATTCCAATCTTAATATAAAGAATAATAAATAGAATTTGAACAAAATTCATTTATTAATAAAAATAATAAAAAATCATTTGCAGTCATGCAGATTCGAACTTAAGCCCAAAAAAATTAACAATTTATTATTAAATATGTTTAATTTACAAACAAAATGAAAAAATCCGTTTCATGTACCACAAATGGTTCTAAGAATTAGAATCTAATTGTCCAACCGTAGAATAGTCTTTTAGATTTTTTTTGTTTTTAATACCATTTTATTACTTCCTGATATATAAAGTAGGTATAATTCATCATAAAAATCAAAAATAACATATTATATGGTTACTTTTATGAATCAGAAAATGTCGATATTCCAACCCTGAAATTGGAGTGTTAATTTGTTTGGTTTTTAATACCAATTTAACTCTTCCCGAAGAGTAAAAAAGATTTCATCCACAAAAAACCAAAATTAGGAACTTATATGGCTAATTTTATGGACTAAAAAGTTTCGATTTTCCAACCCTGGAACCAAATTTTTAGTTTTTAAAATTTGTAATGCCAATTTAATTCTTAGCGAAGTATAAAATATGTTTAATGTACAGAAAAAACCGAAATTGGGAATTTATGTGGGTACTTTCATGTACCAAAAAATTCGATTTTCCAACTCTGGAAGAGAAGTTTTATTTTTTACCAATGCAATTCTTAGTGAGATGTAACATAGTTTTACTTTACAAAAAAATTTATATTTTTAAACTTTTTCGTCACTTTCATTTACCATAAAATATTTAATTTGTCCAACCCTGGAGTAGAAATTTTGATTTTTTAAGATTTTAATACCAATTTTGTTCTTTATAAAACAGTTTTAATTAGCAAAAAAAAACAACGATAATTGCCTTTTGGTTACTTTTATGCAGAATAAATATTTCAATATCATAACCCTGAAAACGAAATTTTAATTTTTTTTTACCAATGCAACTCTTAATCAGGCATGAAATAGCGTTATTTAAGAAAAACTTTATATTTGTAACCATTGTGGTCACTTTCACGTACTACAAAATATAGCAATTATCCAACTCTGGAATCTAAATTTTAATTTTTTTTTTAATGTCTATACCAATTTTGTTGTTCCTGAACTAGGAAATAGTCTTAATTAGTAAAAAACCGACGTTGGTTAATTTTATGTATAAAAAAAATTTAAATTTCCCAGCCCTGGAAGCGACATTTTATTTTGTTTCCAATTCTAGTCTTCATTAGGTATAAAGTCGTTTTATTCAAGAAAAATTTTAAATTTGCAACCATTTTGGTCACATTCCTGTACTACAACATATTCCATGTACCAAAAAAACTTTCAACTTCCCAACCCTGATAGTGAAATTTTCTTTTTCTTTTTCGTTTTTCTACCAATGCAACTCTTCATGAGGTATAAAATAGTGTTATATAAGAAAATATTACAATTTTGAACTATTTTGGTCACCTTTATGAACCATAAAATAATAATACTTATCCAACCCTATTTTATATATTTTTTACAATTTTTAATACCAATTTTGTTCTTTCTAAAATATTAAAAAAAGTTTTAGTTAGAAAAAAAACACTGTCAATGGACTTTTTGTTTACTTTTATGTATGAAAAAAATTTCAATTTCCCAACACTGCAAGCGAAATTTACATTTTTTAAAACTTTCTTTATCAATGCAAATCTTCATGAGGTATTAAGTAGTTTTGTTTAAGAAAACTAAATTTTTTTTAACCAATTTTAATTGTTTTTACCATTGCAACTTTTTATGAGGTATAAAGTAGTTTTATTTAAGACAAATGTACAACTTTTTAACATTTTAGTCACTTTCATATACCATAAAATATTGCTCTTGTCCAACCCTGGCTTCGTAATTTTAATTTTTTTTTTTTGAATTTTTGATACCAATTTTGTTCTTTCTAAATTATAAAACAGTTTTAGTTAGCAAAAAAAAAAAAAAACATCAGTTGCCTGTTTGATTACTTTCACGTATAAAAATAATTCAATTTCCCAGCCCTGGAAGCAAGATTTGAATTAAAATTTTTTTTTTGCCCAATGCGAATCTTCATGGCGTATAAAGAGGTTTTGTTTAAGAAAAACTTAACTTTTCTAACAATATTAGTTACCACATGTACTACAAAATACGGAATAGGCCGAAAAAAAAATTTTTAATTTTCTATCCCTGGAAAATTTTTTTAGTTTTTAAAAGACCATTGAGGCATCCCAAAGCACGAAATAGGATTAATTTACAAACATTAAAAAAAATAATTGATATTTGGTATAAATTTTGCTTCGAGAAAGAGGTGTAAGCTTCCTAGCTCTGGAACCGTACTTCGGATCTATCTGAATTTCAATACCACTCTATTTAAGTTCATTTCCAATCCAACGGTCTAAGAACGAAGTCTCTTAGTCTTCTGGGGTCTTGGGAAACCCGATTTCACTTACAGACAGACGAACATCGCTCAATCGTCATCGCTATTCATAAGGATCCAGAATATGTATACTTTATGAGGTCTAATGACAAACCTATACACCCTTTCACTTTTTTTGTGAAGGGTATAAAAATGAACCACCGTATAATGGTCCTTATGAAATAATAAATATAGATAATGTAAATGTAGAATTAAATATTGTTACGTTTTTAGACCTTTTCGTAAAAACGCTTTTTACTTATCCTTCAAAGATTCGTTTATTTGCATCAAATTAAAAACACAGACAATTAATTTTAGAAATATAATGCGGCAACACTTTATTTACTACTTTATTAACACGAGTATTTATACTACTAAACACTTAGCGATGTTAACACGTCTAGATTTAATATCACACCCCTCCCGCTGATCTCTGGCAGCGACTTTATATAGCAAACTGACGTCGTCTGGTAACTTCGTGAAGCATCTGGTCATGGTTGTTGTTTGTTGTGCTTTACTTAACATGTAACTATATACATGTGTTTGTATATATGACAATGCTGTCTTGTGTGTTTTGTTTATTGTAACTATGTGTGGTTGTATGTATGAGTGTTCTGTGTGTTGCGTAGTTTTGTTCCTTCTTGTACTATGTGTATGGTGCTGTGTATATTTGTGTGAGTTAAATAATTAAGACTGTTTTATTTGGTGAATTTATATCAACTGAAAACTTTATTTTTCTCATATCTTAAAGTTACTTAAAACTACTTAATTGTTTACACCAATACAATTTCACAATCAGCGAAAGATGCTGATTGTGCAATCTTAAAGTAAAGACAAAAATATCATTCGATCGACTTTTATTTATTTCATCGATCATGGCGGGCGACAAAGAATTTGTAAACAAACTCTTTGTCGGTTTTTAAAGTTCTTTATTTAAAAGAAATATTCCATGTCAGCATTTATACATGGATTGACAACGGCTGGTCAACAGAGTCGTTTGTGCATATAACTCCCCCACCGTTAGGATTCGAGTCCCTTCGAATCAGTTTACAATTCTTTATCTTATATAAAGCATAACACAAAACTAATAAAATAAACAATGTATAAAGTATATAAAAATTATGATTATTTTGTTTTTCTAGAATCATTTCTCTTATTCTATTTACATATGTAAAATTTATTTCAGGCAATCTTTCACTTATGTTACTAGGTAGAACATTAAAATTGGGGATAACAATATTCAATTTACTTTTAAATCTTTTAATTTTAAATTCATCGATTTTAATTTCACAATTTCCAAAATTTACTATATAATTTCCATTTAAAGGGTAAGAAAAATTACTACATGAGTCATATAGGATACTTTTCACATTGACCAACAACAAGTTTCCAACCTCAATCTCTACTATTGATCTCTGCCTCATTAAAACCCTTTGGCATTCAGCATAACTATTTCTCAGGATATTATGTAAACATGATTTCACGACCCTCATTTTATGCAACACACTTTCTCCGTCCACAAAGTATGTGACGTTCCCAACAGTCACCGTCTTCGTTATTTCTATGTTCAACTGCATGGAAATCGGGTATCAACAAAACAAAAATAATGAAACTGCTATCCATGGACCGCATACTACTTCTCATATGCCTCAACTTTAGACTGTCAATCTCGAAGTGATCTATTTCGTCATTTGTTAGGGAAAATCTACTTGTCACTCCATATCTAGACATAATAACATTCTCCTGCACCTGGTCAATTTTATTCTTGACTTCATTAATCAACAAAACGAAGTTATTGTACCTCGCTATTTTCATACTCTCATCGATCACACCTGTATATACCGCATTAAACCAATTCCTATTTTGTTCCACCACCAATCGGATATTCTGTAAGTAGCCCTGCATTTCAGTATTTATTTTAACTTGCTCATTCAAATTGTCGATCATACTTTTCTGGTTAAAGTTTATATTCTTTAAGTGATCTTCTATTCTCGATCTATCTTCATCATCCATATTCCCAAAGAGCCAGTTTATTGCTCTACCTCCTACGTTTATCAAAGCTCTTCTATTTCTTGTTCTAGTATGAATTCTTAGGGTCTGCAAAGAGTGCTCCAACTCTTAAATTTTTTTATTAAGATTAACAATCAACCAACCGTCGTTTATTTTAAAATTTTGAGATATACTTGTTTTAAATTTCTGAATGGTATCTCGCATGTCCCGTATATCGATTACATGGATCAACTCGGAGAATCCATTTATAATATCAACAGGTTCACCCTGCAAAACTGCATAACCCGCTTGAGTCTCAACACTTCCAATATGCACCGCAGAGTCAGTGCATGCTGCCAACCAAAACAGCGGAAGTACCAGACCGATTAACATTGTTGCTACCTGAAAAAGTTTTTAGAGGTCTTTTAATATTTGCTAAATCCACTTTATTAGGATTATTAGAATTAAACTTCAAAAATCTCCTAGCAGTCTTTTGCCTTTGGGCTTGAGGATTTTTAACGTACAGATCCCTATTATCGTATCAAGGAACCTGTTTCCTTCTAGAATTTATTTTATGTATAGCCCTCCTCTTTCTACTGTCCATATATTTACTTACATTCTGGTAATCGATATCAGAACGGTTTATAAAATCCATAGGCCTCCGCCCAGTAGCATTGTTATAAAAGCCCATCGCTCTAACTACCAATTCTTCTGTGTCAATATTTTCATTATTTCTTTTTAAAATTCTAATGTGCTCCAAAAGTGAAAGATGCATTCTTTCAATATCAGAATTTCCGGTGTGCGAATTTGGGGTAGTGAAATGCATACGTATGTTTTTTTCAGAACAAAACAATCTTATCAGAGCATTGTTAAATTCGTTGTCCATTACTAGTAGCTCCGGCGTGCCCAGAAAGGCGATTCTTTCCTCTATTTTCACCTAAATGGTGCACATGTTTTTGTCTGTAATTTGTGTACCGAACCCATTTTAGTAAATCTATCAATTGTCGTCAGAAAATAGGTTCTGTGGATCTGAAATATATCCATATGAACTATCATATTAGGCTTAATAGGAGTTACAGTATGGTTAAAATGTTTATGATAGGGATTTCTATTATATTTGTTTTCATTACATACTCTACAAAAGTTTATATACCTGTTAATATATTTTATTAAATTGGGGTAGAAATATGAATTCTTAATTTGCTCAAAATTTTCCAAGATTCCCCTATGATTTCCACCCCTGTGAATACCTTCTATGATTCTGTACATTTCCTCTTCGCTAAGCACGTCAACGGCTAATTTTGTGCGTCTAACGAATCACAGACTTCGTTCACCCCCAAACAATGATTCCAATTTTTCCTGAACTATAAAGTATAAGTTATCAGGGAGTTCGGAGTATATTCCGCCGCTACCTTTCTTCAGCGTTCTTCTAAACAAATCGTTCAAGTAATGGCCATTTTGTACTTCATCTTCGCTGACGTATATTATTTTGTATTTTCCATACAAGATTTCGTGCTCTCGCGGTTTAGTTCGCAGAATTCTTATCTGCGTTCTATATTTATTAATGACAGAATCGCTTATGTGAAAATTAGTGTTGCCACTGTCTTCCTGTCGACTATGTATCGTTGCAGAATCATCCGACATGGCAAACAAAGACTTTTCATCACATTCTCTAAATTCTCCATTATCGGGTTCCAACCGACTAAGAAAGTCCCCAACATTATTCTCTCTTCCCTTTACATATTCTATTTCGAATTAAGTTTCGGCTAGCATGATCTTCCATCTGCTCAACCTGGAATTTGGTTCCCTCAGGGAAGCAAGCCATTTTAGAGGCTGGTGGTCAGTATAGACCAAGAACTTAGTCCCAAAGAGATAGGGACGAAAATACTTAGCCGCCCACACTATAGCCAAGAGTTCTCTCTCGATCGTGCTATAGTTCTTCTCGTGGTCGTTCAAAGTTCTGCTTGCGTAACAAACGGGCCTACCCTCCTGACTAAGAACAGCTCCCAGTGCAACATTACTAGCATCGGTGGTGAGAACAAACCTTTTATTAAAATCCGGATAAGATAGAACTGGAGGATTGGTTATTATTCTTTTCAATTTCTCAAAGGACTCTATGTAGGAGGGATCGCCAACATCAATCTTAGTATCTTTCTTTAATTATTTTATCATTGGTGCCGGAACTAATAGTTCTTTATGAACTTTCTATAATATCCAGTTAGGCCCAAAAAGGATTTTATTTGCTTCACAGTACGTGGAATAGGCACCTTGTTTATTGCCTCAATTTTGGTTGTGCAAGGCTTTAAACCACCAGGCGTAACTATATGTCCCAGAAATTGAGTCTGCCTAGCTAGAAAACTACATTTATTCATTTGAACCTTCAAATTGTGTTCATTCAAAGATGCAAATATTTTACTTAAACCACTCAAATGTTCATTCAAGGAAGTTGAGAATACCAATATGTCATCCATATAAATGACACAGATTTTATTTATGTACTCCCGCAGGACATAGTTCATTAGTCTCTGAAAAGTAGCGGGCGAATTTTTCAACCCAAATGGCATTCTGATATACTCAAAATGTCCCATTGGTGTCGAAAATGCTGTCTTTTCAATGTCCCTATCATTCATCTTTATCTGGTGGAAACCCTTTGCCAGGTCAATGGTAGAGAAGTATTGCGCCCTTCCCAATTTGTCAAACAGAGAGTCTATATTAGGCATTGGAAATCTATCATCTACCGTGATATTATTCAGATTTCGATAATCAATGACTATAAGCTTTTGCTCTCATTGTCGAGCTTTTTAGGTACTATCTATAAGGGAGAGTTATAAGGTGATTTACTCCGCCTTATTATTCCCTGGATAAGCATCTGATTCTCTATCTCTGTTTCATGTACCTTCGGGTATCAATATATTTTCGAATACACCGGTTTATCCGATGTCGTTATTATACTATGCTTTACCGCATTAGCAGTAGTCAACCTTTGACCATCCTGGTAAAAAGTATTCCTATTTCTAAACAAGAACTTCCTCAAATTCTCACTCTCTTCCTTATTAAGAAGGCTGGGCAACTCCATGTTATAAAAGTATATATTCTGTACCTCCAATGTTTCAATTCTGTCATAGCCAATATCGGCTGCACGGGGATAAAGAAGCAACTCCTCATTATTGACCAAAAGCTTCATATTAGCAAGATCAATTACAATGCCCATTGGCATCAAAACATTATTGCCTAGTATACAATCGAAGGCCCTATCCCCCAAGTCGATCAACTTGAGAGACATTGTCTCATTCTTCAAGTAAAAATTCCAAAGGAACCCCAACTATTACTTCTTCACCAACCATTCTATTTCCAGTCAATGTTTTTAACTGAATAATTTTACTCAACTTTCTTATTGTAGATAACCCCCCAAATACCTTATAATCGCCTAAAGATGTAGCTGCTCCACAATCTATCAGGCATTTTACTCTTATGTTATTTATTGTCAACAAGGCTATTGGTAACTGGGATCCGGGGCTGGTGTGCGAAAATTTTCACACATCCTTATATTCTCTAATTCCATAGGTTCAGGATTATTATCTCTAAGTTGACCCGAATTATTCTGATAATTATTTCTAAATTGGTCCGAATTATTCCGATAGGCGTTACCTTTATTACCATTATCATCCAATCTATATCTATTGGGATTATTTCCCTGAGTGTTCATATTGTTATTTCTAAAATTAGCATCAAACTGGTTAAAATTCCGACGCCAATTTTGTCTGTTATTACCTATATTCTGGTTATATCTATTATCTCTTCTGTTCGATTGATTAAAATTCCGTGGTCCGTTATTATAATTCCGATTCCCATTTCTCCGAATATTTACATCTTTTATAAGATTATTCTCAATAAAATAAGAATACGCTCCACTAATAGTGGTTATATTGTTCTGAATCAATAGGGTCTTAATATTTAGAGCTAATGAGTTTAAATATATATCAAATATGATGCGTTCATTTATATTAGGAGAGAACAATGCGTTGTTCTCCGGATTGAGGTTGTACTTGGTATTCATCAGAGTTAAGATCTCACCTAATTTATGATGAAACTCCTCAATGGTGATAGCATTGGCATGCATGGCATCATTTCGAAGACTGAGAAAAGATTCCTTAACCCCAAACTCCTCCCTGAGCTTGGCAATTATTTGATCCCATGTGAGAGAAAGAAAAGATTCAATTGCCCTCAATGCTTTTCCTTGCAAGCGATTTGCTAGAACCGACTTAATTGTTGGTTTATTTTCTTCTGAAACTAGTGACAGAACAGTATTTACATCCCGTAAGCCTCACGTAAGGCTTCTGCCAATGACAAAGACATTGTAAGCAATTTTTTTTAAATAAAAGGTTTTAAACATTTATTAATAATTTGTGTCTTTTCTTTTCTGTGTAAAAGTCGTCGTTTTTATATTTACTTTCCGTTAAACACTTTTAGTAGTAAATGTTTATATCTTTGATGTTTGAAATTAGTTGCCTTAAACAATTAATTGTATATATTAAAATAATATTTTTCTCTTTTTCTTTTTTTTTTAAATACCCTTTCCCAAGTACATAGAAGAAATTTCAGTTTTAAACATATTCTTGCTTTCTTCGTTTTCTGTTACAATTAATTAGAAATGTTATTTCAAATAACTAACTAATTTAAATTAATATTGATTTGTAAATAGTTTTATGTATGTATATGTAAATCCACAAAAAAAAAATTTCTTTTAGGAAAATATGTAATAATTCGAACTTGTTTTTTATATTGTATTTAAATGCTATTGTGTGATTTCTAATTGATATACATACTTATATGTATATACTTATTCAGATCTCAGGTTGCTGGGTGTTTGCTTTTGTTGTTTCACTGCTCACGATGCAATTCACTTATTTCTGCTTCCAGTGTTCAATCTTGAAATGTAACACCTTAAACGTTCCACTAGGTTCCTTTAAGTTTCTTCTTGTTGAATTTGTTTTCTCATCCAAGATTGTTCTTTTTTTTATAATCTTCAATTCGGTTTCCAATTCTACAATTTGTGTTTATTTTGTTTGAATGTATATAAGTTTAAAGTTATTTTATTGCTGGGATTTTTATCTGTTGTTTGTTTTTTTTTCTGGTTGTATATTTCAATATATTTCTTATAAATTTGTGTTTTAATAATTCATTAGGGCTGTTTCTAATTTGCTTTAATATTTCCCTTGTTGTGATGTGTATTTTAATTCGTTGCAAATTAAAACAGTTTTGTTTTCAGTAAAAAACAATTATTTTCTTAAATACATAAATTGTGTTTTATTTTCTTTTAGAAAATCTTAAACTATAGAGTTCAATAATAATTAAAACTTTTGTTTAACCCGAAAAGGCATTAAAATGCCTAGTATCGAAATGTTTAATTTTTTAAAGGATACTCGGGTATCCTACCGACTGCGCCAGTTAAATAATTAAGACTGTTTTATTTGGTGAGTTTATATCAACTGAAAACTTTATTTTTCTCATATCTTAAAGATACTTAAAACTACGTAATTGTTTACACCAATACAATCTCACAATCAGCGAAAGATGCTGATTGTGCAATCTTAAAGTAAAGACAAAAAAATCATTCGTTCGACTTTTATTTATTTCATCGATCATGGTGGGCGACAAAGAATTTGTAAACAAACTCTTTGTCGGTTTTTAAAGTTCTTTATTTAAAAAAAATATTCCATGTCAGCATTTTTACATGGATTGACAACGGCTGGTCAACAGAGTCGTTTGTGCATATAACTTGTGTATGTCGCTGTGTATATTTGTGTACATGTTATGCTTTTATTAGCAGCGAATAGTTGCGTATTATATATTATATTATATATATATTAATATTATATTATATATATATTAATAACATCATCATCTCTTAGCATTGGTGTTGCTACGTTTTTCGTTGTTGTTATTTACACTTATTATTGCACAGCCTCGAATGATCTTGTATATTTTCGATGATGTATCCGTAATATTCCATTTCCGTTAATTCAAATATTATCTGCATTGTGTTGATCAGGGTTGTAACATTTCGACAACATGATATGAGTTGGCAGTGCTGCCAAGTACATATAGCCACATTGTCGTTCTATTTGAATCTATTTCCAAACTTTGTAGCAATATGTATGTTTACGCCACGTTGAGTGCAACTTTTGCCCACCACTTTAATTGAGTATCTGAGTAAGCTTTAGTAAAAGCTCTCTCAACAAAGCCAAGGGCTTGAGTTAGTGGCTGCTTAATTACCTCTTATTATATTCTATTGATCATTAACTCAAGACATTCGCTATCGATAAGACATACTGAAATAAAACCTGTTGTGAATTAATATTAAATTAGAGTTTTTTTTATTATATGACTCTGGACACAAAACCTTTGGAACCAGCTCCTTGTAAGTGAACCCCCGCTGAAACATTTTTTGGTCCTTCGAGCCGGATAGCAAGGATCTTGCCAAGGGAAACCCATAATTTTTCACCTACATACGTATTATTAAAAAATAAGGTAAATCCCAATAATTTAATGAGACAAGGTATGTTCTTTAATATATGTATGTACGTATTTACATACATACAACATTCATACACGCAAAATTGAATTTTAATATATGTACATATGTACATAGTTACATTAAATTATCAAGTGCAATAATTTACGGTATTCATATATTCATATGTACGTTCACATAATTCATGTACATACATACATATATACATACATATGTACATATATATATCCATACATATGCATAAATATATAAAAATGCACATACATGTAAATATGTATATATACTTCGCTACTCAATACCGTTAAAAGTCATAAAATTTTTGCCTGCAAATTGAAATTATTAATTTAAAGAACGATATCCACAAGTGGTGTTAACATTGAGTGTAACATAAAATGCGATCTGTTTAACATAGAATGTAAAGGTGGAAAACAGTAATGTGCATATGGTCATAGTGTAATATAAATTTTTATAACATGCATTCTAACAGAGATTAGTAAACACTCTTATTAAAAAAAAAGAAAAATAATAAAAAGAGAAAATATACGTCCCTTTTTTTTAATCGTATCGCGATTTTAAATCAATCAAGTGATCTTCATGTTATTAACATATGCATGTAATTAAAATAGACAGTAACTTAAAAGAGCATTTAAGTATTCCAATGTATACGTATGTATGTATGTAATTTATATCAACTCACATAAAAACATACTTCCATTAAATTAGCACAGTGGATTTGAATGAACTAAATTAGTAAATAAAAATACCCTCTCTTTGTTTACTAAATCTTTAAAATTCGTTAATAATAAGAATAATAAAAAACTACTTCTATGCAAACATACATACGTATTTTACATAAAATTACTCATACATATTCCAAATAATAACTAATAAGGTACTCCATTAAAACCTGTGACCAGAGTCTATCGTCAAAACTAAATATTTGGCTATAAATAAAAGTATATTAAAACCAAATAAACGCGAATATTAGTCTATTCTCTAATTTTTTCTTAAATTTACAACACAATATGTCATCACTAGCTAGCTTTATTAGAGCATCGGATCGTGTAATAGAGTTCCACTCGTATTTAACTGATATTCCACAAGATGAGCATACTATTCACACTCTTGAGATCCAAAAAGAAGAAATTCTTCACCTATGGACTGTCCTACGCTTGGCGTATGATGCAGTCATGGAAAATTCTTCCTCGTTAGACAAAGATGTTACTATAGAAAGCATCAAGGGCAAATACTTTTCTGCGTACAATACTCATCTCAAAGGTTTGTCTAAAATAAGTGAGCTCTTAGACTCACTGAGGAAACAGTCCTCTGCCGCTTCATCAACACTGAACTCCCACATACATTTACCGCCATGCGATATTGATGATTTTTATGGCGACTATAGCGCTTGGCCATCTTTTAGGGATCAATTTTCAGGACTGTATGGTGCTCAAGAAAAGGTAGCTCCTGTAGAAAAACTTTGTCATTTATTAAAAAAGACAAAAGGAGAAGCACATGAGATAGTTCGTTCATGCCCCTTTACAAACGCAGGCTTTGCCATGGCGTGGCAAAGTCTTTTAGATAGATATGAGAACAAGAGAGTTCTCATCCATGCGCAATTAAAAATTTTATTCAATTTAACCCCTATTTCTAAAGAAAATGGCCCTAGCTTGAAAACCCTGCAGCGAACTATTAATAATTGTAAAGCTAACTTATCACTGCTAGAGGTTGATACCAGTCATTGGGACGTAATCTTTGTATATGTTTGTTCAACTTGTCTCTCTGATACTACCCTAAATCTATGGGAGCAATCTCTACACAGTGGATCACAATTACCGACTTGGCAGGAAATGGATACATTTTTAACCACCCGATTTCATACTCTGGAATCCGTGACAGATATTAGATCAACTGCAGATACTTCAAACCCAGGCACAAAACATTTTAATAAAATTAATGACAACCCACGTAAAGGAAAGAAAGTAAACACTTTTCATACTAATGTGAATGCAATAAAGGGTATCCAATGTACGCTTTGTTCGGATTCTCATCCCATCAGATTGTGTCCAAAATTCCTCCAAATGTCCATTGATGAACGGTTTTCAACTGTTAAAAGCCAAAAACGTTGCACGAACTGCTTAGCCACATCACATGACTTTAAAAAATGTAAAAGTCAATATGTATGTTCTTTATGCAAACAAAAGCACCATTCTCTCTTACATCGTAATAATGCAAAGTCATCATCTGCTGACACCTTTGCGAGTTCGAACGCTGGTGTTAGTGAACCCCAATCTACAATATCGCTTGATAATCAGCCTTCTACCTCCGCATCTGCTATGCGCTCTCTTCAAACGTATTCTACTCAACTACAGTCCACCAAATATTTCTCTATTCTTCTTGGTACGGCCTTAGTCGACTTATGCATAGGTGGTACGCGGTCAACTGTTCGAGCATTGATAGATCCTGCATCTGAGGCTTCATTTATTTCAAAGGCTCTACAAAACAAATTTTCTTTGCGTTGTACGACCACTAAAACCGAAATTTTAGGGCTTAATGGTGCCCGGACTGCAACTTCTGATCGTGTTTGTACTATCACTATTGCATCCCCCCTACATAAAAGGTTTGAAACACAAATCAATGTACTTGTTGTCCAAAAATTAACAGGCCAATTGCCATATCACTCGTTGACCTCATTTATTCAGTCAGGATTTTCAGACTTACAAATGGCTGACGTCAATCTTCATAAAGGATCCCATGTTGATTTATTGTTAGGTGGTGATATTTACCCCCAAATCCTGCAAGAAGGTGTACGATGGAACGAAGACCGATCTCTTGTAGCCCAAAACACTATATTTGGGTGGATTATCACCGGTAAAATTTCTCCTACTATCACGTCTCCAATCATATCCTCATTTTATACAGAAATTACTCTTGATAAGCAAGTTAGGCTTTTTTGGGAATTAGAAGAAATTCCTGATAGACATCGGATGTCAGCTGACGACGAGTTGTAATGTGCGCAAAAATGGGATGACGCAAACTATGTGTTGGAGCCGGCGCTTAAAAACGCCACTGGCTTGACTTAATATTTAGGCAGTTATTATGCCTTTTTGTTCTTAGCAGTTGAATGCTAATGTAATTGAAAGAGCCGATTTTAAGGCTGATAAGTAAGTAATGTCTTTATTTTGAAAAGTTTGTTTCTTATATACTAACTTAACGGTATACAAATTTGGTATATTTCCAACGACCCTTCCAATATTAACAGGTAGTTTTATTTGTTCTTACTTATAATATTGAATTGTTGTATTATAAAAAATAGGTAAAGTGAAGTAATATATTAGGGTAGTGTATATAATTACAAATAATATATATAAGTGTATTACATTATAAAATAATTAAAAATAAGTGTATTAAACATGAAATACACTACACCCTGCTCCTCAAGAAAAATTTTATAATTTTTGAAAATTCTAAAATTTTTTTTTTTTTTTTTTTTTTTTTTTTTTAGTGTTTAGATTTTAATATTATAAAATTTATTTGCTTTTATTTATTTTAATATTTTTTTATATTATTATTATGGTACTCTTTCAAGTTATTTTCTATGTCTAGAACAGTGTTTACTCCTTTTGTTTCTACAACTTTATAGGGACCGTTATATGGTGGTTGGTTTTTTTTTTGATTAAAGTTTCGAACAAGAACGAAGTCGCCTTTTTTCAAATTTAGGGGATTATTGTAAATACATTGTTCTACTCTTTTCTTTTTCGAGTTCTCAAGATGTTCTTTTGCTTTAACTAAAGAATATTTTAAACGCATTTTTAGTTCGTTTGCATAATTTTCTAGGTTGTAAATAGGTTTTGTATCCATAATATTATTATCTAACAGATTTGGCAATTTTCCATATATCAGTTCATATGGCGTATAGGTCGTATCTACGTGTGGCGTCGTATTATACGCAAAGCAAAAGTATGGGATCCAATATTCCCATTCATCATTGTTACAAAAATTTAATAAAAACTCGTTGAGCACTCTGTGATTCCTCTCTACAGAGCCAAGTGTCTCGTGGTGATAGGGTGTGCTAAGACCTGTTTTATTTTTAGCAGATTGCATATTTCAGACATTAGTGTATTAAGAAATTCGGTACCTCTGTCCGATTTTAGTATTTTGAAGTGTCCATATATTAGGATGAAATTATTGACTATTGCCTTTGCGACTGTTCTCGCGTCTTTAGATTCGATAGGACACGCTACGATATATTTGGTTAGTTCGTCCTGCATTGTTAGTATGTACCTGAATTGATTTGAGTACCTAAGGGGACCTACTGTGTCTATTGAAATGGTTTCAAAGCTACTTCCTGGTGTGTCCGTAACGGTTAATTTTTCTTTTGTATTTCTTGTTTGCTTATTTATTTTACATTTTTCGCAATTGGAAACGTGTGCTTTCACCATTCTACTCATGTTCTTCCATATATACCTCTGTTTTAATTTCAGAGTTGTTTTTCTTATGCCTAAGTGACCACCTATAGATGAATCGTGATACTTCGTAATTAAATCTTTTTGCTTTTCTTTGTCTGTTACGGTCGTTGGCGACCTGTATATTAGGATTTTTAAACTTTCATTCTTCTTTCTTTTAATATTGTTAAAAATGTTTTTGAATTGCTCTATATCTATTGTTCTAAATATCATGTCATTGGCTTCTAAAGCAAGTTCCTGTACGTTTTGTGATAGCATAGTTGGTAGCAGTTTCTCCAAGGACAACTGTGTGTTCGGTGGATTATCGCCGCACCTTATTACTACCTCTAAACTAGAAACTATTATTCGAGGTTTTATATATATATTGTTTACTTCAAATCTTAACTTTTTTACGTTTTTGACATCTGATGTCGACGTGCACTCCCAAATGAAATGTTCATTACACTTATCATTAGCACTACGGTTTCCATTGTTTGTGTGAGATTGTTTTTCAAGTACTTTCTTCATATTGCGTGTTATGGCCAATATGTTATGTTGGTCAGTTTCGGTATTACGGGGGATTAGAGTTTTCAATGTATCTGTATCTATTTTTATTCTTGATAATGCATCAGCATTTGAATTCATTTTGCCCTTTTTGTACGATATTTCGAAATCATATTCGCTTAAGTCGAGTCTTATTCTAGTCATCTTGGACGATGGATTTTTGTGTGTAAACAGTGACACCAATGGTCTGTGGTCTGTAACGACATAAAATTTTCTACCATATAGGTACGGACGGAAAAAGTTGATTGCCCAGTGAATGGCTAACAGTTCTTTTTCTATTACGGATTTGTTCACGTCATGCTTTGACAATGTCTTACTTGCGTAGGATATGGGTAAGTCTGATCCAATCTCTCCTTGTGAGAGGATTGCACCCAGAGCAAAATTGGATGCATCTGTTGTGACGATAAAAGGATTTTGAAAATCAGGGTATTGTAGTATAGGGGGATTTAGTAATTTTGATTTTAGGGTTTCGAAAGATTGTTGACAATTTTCAGTCCACACGAATGGGTTGTCCTTTTTTAGTAACTGGTTTAAATCTCTTGCTATATCAGCGAAGTCTTTAACAAAGCGCCTATAATAATTGCAGAATGCGATGAATCTTCTGACTTCATCAGCATTTTGTGGTACAGGGTAATTTTTTATCACGCTATTTTTGTTTGGGTCAGTGCGTATACCTTTATTGGTTACGAGGTGACCTAAATAGACTACCTCAGTTTTTAAAAAACAACACTTACTTGTATTGAGTTTTAAATTGTATTGTTTTAAACGTTCAAAAACTTTTATTAAATTGCTGTGGTGATTCTTTATGCTGCATCCAAACACGATTATATCATCTACGTATAGAAAGGCTTCTGCGCTTAAGCCACTTAATGCTATCGTCAGCATGCGCTGGAAACTGTTGGATGATATTTTGAGACCGAATGGTAACCTTGTAAACTGAAAATGACCATTTCTTGTTGAAAACGAAGTTAAAGGTCTCGAATCTTTGTCTAAACTAATCTGATGGAACGAACTGCTCATATCTAGAGTTGAAAAATATTTTGCTCTACCTAATTTGTCTAATACGTCTTCCAATCTTGTCAATGGGAACTTATCATTTACGATTTTTTGATTCAATTTTCTGAAATCTACGACTAGACGCCACTTTTTGTCATCTGCTGACTTTTTGGGCACTACTAACAGTGGTGAGTTATAGGGGCTCACTGAGTGTTCAATTATTCCATCTTCCAATAGCTTGTTTACTTGTTCATTAATTTCTTCCATTTGCATTTCTGGCAATCTGTATGGTTTGATATATACTGGGGTATTATCTACTGTTTGTAGGTGTTGAGTATAAAAATTGTTTACCGTGAGCTGCTCACTTTCAATATGAAAAATTTCACTATATTTGGCTACAATGTCCATTAACGACTGTTTTGCTGTCGGGTCAATTGATTCAATATTAAGATTTTTTAAGACTTTTGAAACACGATTTTTGGTGTGCCTATTTTTAATTGTTTTGTAGTTATATACTTCGTAATTATCTAGATCCCTTTTTTCTAGGTCCAAATTTTTTATTTTAATGTCGTCGTTGGTGGTGTTTAAGACTTTTATATGTTGTCTGCCTACTGCAGGTATTATACTATTAGCAACAAAAACTCCTGGTGCTATCTCTTTATTTAAAACAATGCTTTCTTGTTCTGTGTATATGTTTATTGGGACGATTGATTCTGAACGAGCAGGTATACTAATATCTGTGTTATATACGCATTTGGGTGTGATTGGTAGTATAAATTCTTTTTCTGTTACATTAAAGGTTATTGTATAGGTTTCAAATTCTATTTTGCATTTATATTTCTCTAGTATATCTCTTCCAATGATACCATCAGTGGGTATTGGAAAATCAGATGGTACAACATGAAATTCATGTGTTATATTATCATCATCAAAATGTAGATTTAAATTTGCTGTACCGATACTTTTGATTGTGTCTGAAGTGATACCACTTAGTGTTGAAACATTTCTAGTATCTATATTTTCAGTTTTGTGTTTTTTGCATATTGATACTTCGGCTCCGATCAAAAAATTTAAGTTTCCTTTTTTATTTCTAAAGCTCGTTGTTATTGGATTATTTATATTTGTTGAAAATGTAAAAATTTTTGGCTCTGGATAACATTGTGCGTTATCCTGCCTACTTAGTTTCCCTGTCTATTCACTCTTGTGGTTGAGTTTCTGTTGTTACTATTGTTATTGTTACTATTGTTATTATCCCTACTATAACTGTTTCTGAAGTTGCCGTTATTACTTCGGTTATTTCTTTCATAAGTTCTTTGCCCATGATAAGAACTATCAACGCGACCTCTATTACCTTGGTAATTGTTTCTATTGAAATTTCTATGATAGTGTTGGTTAACGCTACTATTATATCTGTACTGGTTATTAAATTGGCTGTCGCCATATATTCTATTATTTCTATTAAATTGGGGATCATTCCTATTTGAGTTATGCTCATTTGTTCGACGGTCAATCCTGAAAATGTTTGCATCATTGCTATGTAAATTTTGCTCTAAAGTTACGCACTTCTGTACCGCTTCATTCATGGTTTTTGGGCTGCTTGCTAGCAAAATATTTTTGAATTCATTATTTATTCCTTTTATAAAAACATTCAAAGCCATGCTGTCACTCATTTTGTAGATGGCGTCTTTCGCCTCTTGAGTTGGTGTCTCAATGGCTTTTATATGAAAATCGCTCAATTGCTCTGTGAGTATAGTGATCGACTCTCTAAACGCTGAAACAGTCAGGCCTCCTTGCTTTACTGTTCCTAACTCTGTTAGTACCTGTTGCAATGTCTTCGGATTCGGGTACGCTTCAATCAATAGTTTTTTTAATTCTGCTAAGGATGTTGGTCTATTCGCACGCCCTAACACACTGCGAACATGCGCCGTTAGCTTAAAATTGTATATATATTTTATGTATATTTCCCTATCTTCGGTTCTTATTAGATCGTGCAACAATTCGGTTTGAACTATGAAGTCCTCCAAATATTCATACGAACCCTTGAATGTTTGTATATTTTTGCCAACTACCGATATATCGAATAGTGCCATATCTTCTGTTTTATTATTTGTGCCTGTGGTTTTTAATGCTTTAATGCATAAATTTTCTATTAAACTGAATAATTTTTTATACAAATCGTTAAACGTGATAATGAATGTTTTACTTTTTGTATCCTCTAAATTTTTAAAAATTTCATCGACCTCTGTTCTTATTTTTAACAATCGCGTTAATTTTTCTTCTTTATATTCTGTAGAGTAAACTCTGTCCTTACTTTTCTTTAAATTCTTTTCTAATTTTTCTAATTCTATAAAATATTCCTCTATTTTATCCATAAAATCAAAATATAGAATATGTTATGACATAAAAAAATTCATAAAATTATAACTTTGTGGCAACACTCAATTCAACGAGAGTAGGGTGCCCTCTATAGTAAATATTGTGGCTAAAATCAGTTTTGTTTTATTAATACAGGGTTGTTGTGCTGTCAGTCATTCACAGCTGACACTAATTTGCTTTTTCGCGTTTTGTTCTTTTTAGTTATTTTTTGTTTGTTTAAAGAATGTGTTTTATTTAAATTTATTAATTTGTTTATAATATAATTATTTTAATTAAATTATTTGATAATTTTTCCCATTATTGTGTAAAAATGTGTGTTTATTCTTTTTGTTTTATAATAATTTTGAAATAAAGGTAATGGTATTCATATTGTGTGAAAAAAAAAATTTGTGTGTGTTTTTATTTTATTTATTTCGTCGGGCATTGAGCAAGGCCTCATATGCTTCGATTTGTATCCAAAGCTCAGATGCTATCTCCCATGCTGGCGGAGGATCTGCATTAACCGACGCTCTCAAGGCTGCTAGCTTACGGCGTATTTTCACAATTTTTCCACCTCTCTTGTGTTTTGGTTTTTGGGTTGGTGGAATGGACGTCAATTTTTTTTCTGTCCTCTGCTGCTGTCTTCTTTTGTACTCCTCAATTGTGAGGGGTCTGGGGCCGGACACTATTGCTGCGGCTGTATATTTTGGTGCTTCTTCCGATGCACCAACCGGTTGATATTCCTCAAATGGGATATTTTTCTGTTCGGTGGGCAGGATCGCCATGTAATGTGCGCAAAAATGGGATGACGCAAACTATGTGTTGGAGCCGGCGCTTAAAAACGCCACTGGCTTGACTTAATATTTAGGCAGTTATTATGCCTTTTTGTTCTTAGCAGTTGAATGCTAATGTAATTGAAAGAGCCGATTTTAAGGCTGATAAGTAAGTAATGTCTTTATTTTGAAAAGTTTGTTTCTTATATACTAACTTAACGGTATACAAATTTGGTATATTTCCAACGACCCTTCCAATATTAACAGGTAGTTTTATTTGTTCTTACTTATAATATTGAATTGTTGTATTATAAAAAATAGGTAAAGTGAAGTAATATATTAGGGTAGTGTATATAATTACAAATAATATATATAAGTGTATTACATTATAAAATAATTAAAAATAAGTGTATTAAACATGAAATACACTACAGAGTATTGTGAGGAATTATTCAAAGCTACTACAAGTCGAAATGAGTCAGGTCGTTTTGTCGTCTCCCTTCCATTTCGAAAAGACTTTCCCCAAGCTAAAACTCTTGGACTTTCTCGCGATCTTGCTCTTAGTCAGTATCTTCGAAATGAAAATAGATTAAGTAAACTTCCTGAAAAAAAGCTTAAATATGACGAGGTCATTAGAGAATACTTAAGTTTAAGCCATATGATATCTGTCCCACCGACAGCAAAGTTCAATGAAACATCCTCTTACTACCTGCCTCATCACGCAGTTCTCAAGCCAGACAGCACCACAACGAAGCTTCGTGTAGTTTTTAATGCCTCTCACCCCACCACAAATGGAGTCAGTCTTGATGACGTCCTGTATCCAGGGCCTGTACTGCAAGCGGATTTGACTATTCTAATTCTTAGATGGCGTCTTTTTAAATATGTATTTAGTGCCGACATAGAAAAAATGTACAGACAAATTCTTGTCAATCCCAAACACACCCCGTATCAACGAATTATATTTCGATCAGAACCCCAAGAAAACCCCAGTGATTATGAGTTGCAAACAGTTACTTTTGGAGTAAACTGTGCCCCCTACTTGGCAATAAGGACCTTGCACCAGCTAGCCAATGAATGTGAAAAATCAAACCCCGTTGTTGCTGATATTCTCAGAAATTATATGTATGTTGATGACATACTTTATGGCGCTTCCAGCCTCCCCCATGCACTCAAAACCCGGAACCAGCTCACAGAGGTTCTGAGCTCAGCTGGATTTTCTCTTAGAAAATGGACAGCAAATCATAAAACTCTTCTTCAAGAGTTACCCCCCGAGCATTTATTAAATGAAAATTTTTTAAAACTTTCAGAGTCTAGCAATACCAATACTCTAGGCTTGCGATGGAATGCTGAACGCGATGTTTTCTATTTTAACCCCCAAAGTTTTCCTGATCGAAATAGTATTACCAAAAGAGAGGTTTTATCTGAAATAGCCAAGCTTTTCGATCCCGCTGGTTGGCTTGCTCCAAAGGTTATTGTTGCTAAAATTATTATGCAACAGATATGGAGAGATAAAACGAATTGGGATGAAGCTCTTAAACCACCAACTCTTCATCAGTGGCACGCATTTCTTGACGACTACTTGTACATTAAGTCAATTGAAATTCCCCGTTTTGTAAATTTCGATTCCAGTTACCTCGTTGAGCTGCATGGTTTTTGCGACGCTTCAGAAAAAGCATATGCAGCAACACTATATTTGCGTGCGGAAACTCCATCTGGAGTAGTATTTTCTCATCTCTTATTAGCCAAAACTAAAGTAGCTCCTCTCAAATTTATTACCTTGCCCCGTAAAGAATTATGTGGGGCTGAGTTAATGGCAAAAATGATTAATTCTGTACAAAGTCAACTGAGTATAATCCCCTACCACTGTTTTCTCTGGACTGATTCTACAATAGTGTTATCATGGCTACAAAAACCTCCCTATACATGGACTACTTTTGTTGCCAATCGTGTAGCTTCTATTATTGAAAAAGTTGACAGCAACGCTTGGAGTCATGTTGATTCGAAGGATAATCCAGCAGATTTAGCCTCACGGGGCACTACCGCAAAAGAACTTGCTGCAAGTTTCCTATGGTGGTACGGACCACATTGGTTAAAATGTGATCGGTCAAAATGGCCACCGACTTCAAGAAAATTTGATACTGATGAAGAATCGCGACCTGTGAGAGCCCATGTTAGTCAATTGGATGAATCTGACATCCTGTGTCGTTTCTCCGACCTTCCCAGGGCAATGCGTGTATTAAGTTATATGTTTAGATTTTTTCATGCAATTAGCCCTAAACATAGGCGGAATCGCACATACTTTACCTCAAAGTTAACACATGCTGAAGTTGGGTTCGTCAGGTCCAGATTAATAAAATTATGTCAAAGAATTTATTTTCCTGAATATGATCTTCTCTCCAAAGGTAGCCCACTGCCCCAAAAGAGTAATTTGTTATCTCTTAATCCTATCATAGATCGTGACGGAATAATGAGAGTAAATGGTAGGTTAGCACACACACCGACCTTATCTTATAACGAGCGCTTCCCAAAAATCCTGCCTTATAATGCACGGTTTACCCGCTTATATCTCGAATTTTTACATAATTGTTCCATTCATGGTACTAACTCCTTATTGATTCGGCTAATGCGACTGGAATTCTGGGTTCCAAAACTGAAAAATATTGCAAAGTTGACGGTACATAAATGCAAAACCTGTGTTTTGCAGAGGCGATTACGGAGCCAACAGCTAATGGCAAGCCTTCCCCCCGAACGAACCACTCTTTCCCGTCCATTCACTAACACGGGAGTCGATTTTGCCGGCCCTTTTGACATAAAATCTTTTGCAGGTCGAGGATGTAAAACAACTAAGGGATATGTCCTAGTTTTTGTCTGCTTTGCAACCAAAGCTATCCATCTCGAAGTAACGTCGGACTTATCTACCTCGGCATTTCTAGCAGCATTCGCCAGATTTTTTTCTCGCCGCGGGTCTCCTAAGGCAATTTACTCTGATAATGGAACTGCCTTCGTAGGCGCTGCTAATATATTAAATCATGACAGGGAAGATTTTTTCCTCCAGTTACGACAAAAGGTAATGTTACTTAATGCATTTCAGCCAGTTGAGTGGCATTTTATACCTCCTGGTGCCCCCCATATGGGCGGACTATGGGAGGCCGGCGTTAAAAGCTTTAAAATACACCTCAAGAAAGTTTCCCATGCACAAAGCTTTACTTATGAAGAGTTTTCCACAATGTTAGCAAGAATTGAAGCTTGTCTAAATTCACGACCTCTTACTTCAATGAGCAATGATCCCAATGACCTGTCAGCCCTAACTCCAGGGCATTTTTTGATTGGTGGCCCACTTCTTTCTCCTCCCGAACCCGATAATAGTTATCAAAGTTTAGGTTATCAAAATCGCTGGAAAAAGCTTCAAGTTATGCATCATGTACTTGCCCTTCGATGGAAAGAAGAATATTTGAAAGAACTTCATAAGAGAGTCAAATGGAAATATCCCCACAAAGATTTTGCTCCAGGTGATTTAGTAGTGATCAGACAGGATAACTTCCCTCCGACGAAATGGCGGCTTGGCCGCATAGAAAAGGTTTATCATGGCAAAGATTCTAGAGTTAGAGTTGCCGAAATTCGTACCGAAAGTGGTTTAGTAGTTCGACCCATTGTCAAATTAGTTCTTTTACCCATCTCGGAACAACACTAACTTTTATTAATTTTCCACAGCTATCATGTCGCCACCACCTAGACGCCTAGAAGTCACGAGACGCCCAGAAGAAGCGCCATCTCGTACAAAGTTCGATTGTCGCATCTGTGAAAAGGACCATCCATTAAGGACTTGTCGTCGATTCAAACGCATGTCAATTCAAAACCGGAAAATGATAGTTCGCAAGTTTAAATATTGCTATAATTGTCTGGCGCACTCTCATCAATTTAATAATTGTCGGAGTCGTGATCGCTGTCATTTATGTCTAGAAGGACATCACACTTTATTACACCAACATACCCGAAAGCAGAGTGTTACTTCCAAGAAGCAACGAAGTAAAAAATCTACTAACGCCAAAAGTATTTGCCTTCCTAACAAAAGAACCACACAGGAAGCTACAACTATTGTCATCAATGTTAATACAAGACAATAAATATTTTGTATTTTTTTGTTTTTTTTCTAATAAGGTGGAAATGTATATACGCATATCAACTTTCAATGAATTTTCATTATACGAATTATTATTATCTTTATTTTTATTTTTCTATGTTTCTAATTTTTTTTGAATTAACTATAAGTAGCTTGTACTCAATCTTGAAATTGCCTTACATATAAAATTTCCACCTTCCTCCCTTTCAACCTATTGTTGCATTGCTGCAAGGGGGGCGGGATGTTTACGCCACGTTGAGTGCAACTTTTGCCCACCACTTTAATTGAGTATCTGAGTAAGCTTTAGTAAAAGCTCTCTCAACAAAGCCAAGGGCTTGAGTTAGTGGCTGCTTAATTACCTCTTATTATATTGTATTGATCATTAACTCAAGACATTCGCTATCGATAAGACATACTGAAATAAAACCTGTTGTGAATTATTATTAAATTAGAGTTTTTTTATTTTATTACTCTGGACACAAAACCTTTGGAACCAGCTCCTTGTAAGTGAACCCCCGCTGAAACAATGTATATACAACGGCGCTTTTCTATGTTTTAGGGAAAAACCATGGAAAATAGTTTGCTTTTGCCGCAGATATATATAAAATATGTTTTTGGAGCAACAATAAATAGAGATTTACACTATATAATATTTTATGTACAAGCAGGATTATAAAGTTGCAATCAATCCGGATTATATATATATATATATATATATATATATATATATATATATATATATATATATATATATATATATATATATGTATATTGTAACGTACCTCCGGCTAATCCGGGTTCAAAGCCGGGGTATACTCAGCCTCACCAGATCCTCTTTTCAATAATGCCTCCAAGACTGAATTTCTTTTATTAATTACACTTTTTATTTATTTTGTTGTTGTTTATTAAATAATTTTTTATTTAGCATAATAATTAAATTTCGACCCGTCGATGCCCGTTCCTCCTACCCACCGAATGTAATTCGAATTTTTAATTTGCTGAATGTTATTGAACGCCTAGAACAGAAGATGTGATATTCTGGCTCCTGTCGGTGTCACTCCTACGCTTCCTATCCTGAAGGATGTTATCCTACACGCTGTGCTGGATGTTATCCGGCTCTATTCCCTACTATATTTCCAATGGTTGTCAACCAAAAGAAAATCCCTAGCTACACTTAGTATTGTTGTCCGTTAGCACGTCTGTTTTTTCTCGTCGTTCGCACACCAAAAATGCCCTGATTTCGTGACATCTCTCTGTTTTATACCCTCGATGATGGTTCAGTCGTCGCCTTCGTACCTTCTTTTGTTGTTGTTCTTTCCTCACAACCTCTGCACCCTGATTGCTCAAATACATTTTGTAGTTCTATCCACTAATGTTGCTTGTACTCCGGCTCTCTGCCTCTCTTGCTGTTTTGTTTTTTTTTAATTACCATTGTAGTTGTGTCTTAAAACCCACCACTTTTCTCTTCGTTACTTCTGATCTCCACCTGGAAAGAGAGTAAGTATATTTATTCACCACCGTTGACGACGAGAGATTCCTGATGAGAGGGACTTTATTTAGGCGGTTTTAATCTACCTCTGTGTTTGTGATGAATGTGATTCATCAGCTACCGTGTTGTTGCTTTCCTTTTGCTTGTTTTTTTTAAGTTACTGTGTAGGCCAAAATTATCAGAACTTTTGGTCCTCACACTTTCCTCTTTATCCCCCTTGAAATAATGAGTAGGTATTATTTATAGCTATACCTATGTGTAAAAAAAGTTTTTTTTTTGTTTAGTTATTTTTTTTATTTTTTTTTTTTAGTTTTCGGTTACTTAGCGTTTGTTTATTTTATTTTTTTTAAGCCAGTATATCCTCCTTGTTTTCAGCTAGTACACGGACACTCACTTGACCCCCAGCAGATATTCTAATCCTGTACGCAATACCATCCTCCTCTCTTTTAATGCAAACTCTCTTCTTCTTGGTCTGGGCTGACAGAATCTCTTGCCGCAGTACTTTCGGTAAACCCTCGAATTCGGTGCTATTGGCGTGCACCGACTTGGTCTCCAATACATGATAGATTCCACTGTTCACGCTATCGCAGTTCGCGCTCGATTCATTCATCTGCCTTCCGTCTTTCTGGAGTTCTTCATCTATCGCCTTCTGAATCAACTCTTCTTGGCTATTTAGGCTTATATCACCCAGTGATAACATATCGTCATCGACGCCACTTAGCCGGAGATCCTCGCTCCCTAACGGATCGGATTCGTCGCCTGCTATAGTTGGGCTGCATCTTCCGTCTCTTATGGCCAGCCGTTCTGGTGATATGAGATATTCCACCAACGGTTCGTATTCTTCTACCTCGCTGTCTGATTCTATAACGGTCCATGTCATTCCTATCTGTGCGATATACTGTGTGTATTTTCTTTCCCAGTGAATGCACCGGTCTATCTGCTCCGCAAAGAATACCTTGGCTTCACTTTTATCATCCGACCGTTCAGTAGACTAGGAAAGTGTCATTTGGTCATCAGAATCGCCCCAATCCCGCTCGCTGTATTGGTCTGCTTTCTGCTGGCTACGCTCATCCTCACTATCTGAAAACTCTATGATGTCTCCATGAAACATTTTTTTTTTTAATCTTTGTGTACCTTTTACGTTAATATTTTCTTTTGTCTGCTTCCTTGGTCATAATTTCGTTGTCACTTGTTTTATAAACAGATGAGTTTACTTGTCTTTTGTAGTACTCTTCTCACGTTTTTTTTTCTTTTAGTTATTGATTATTTCTCGCTTGATTTCATTCGGTTCCCTCCTATTGCTTTGTTATTTGTTTAATTAAACCAGTGCCTTTCAACATATATATATATATATATATATATATATATATATATATATATATATGTATATATATATATATATATATATATATATATATATTTTTTTTTTTATATGTAAAAATTTTTTTTTATATATTTTTTTTGATCGTGAGAATTTTCGGATTTGTTATATATATATATATATATATATATATATATATATATATATATATATTATTTTTTTTTAAGCAACGCGTTAGGGTGTTCCCTATAATTGTTCCGTTTTATGCTCCCGGTTATTTTAGTGTCTTTAAACGTTCCACTTATTTGGTTTTATTTTATTATTTTTTTCTATTTGCTTCATATAATAATACGTGTTGATTATTATTCCATTCTATTAGTCTTATTTTCAATATTATCAATACTATTATTATTGTTTTGTTTGTTTGGTGGATGTAATCCCCCTCTTTGTTTGGTGATTTATTATACACTTCTTGTACAGTCCCCACTATTAAGGTTTAGCCTCCACTTCATTTATTATTAATCTTAAAATATGCATTTCTACTCACAAATGGTTTAAGTTCGCTTATATGGGCCGTATGGGCCTTTTTCTGTCCTTCCTTCTGCAGCTCGAAAATGACGGGCGAAATCTCCTTTTGTATTTGGCATGGTCCTTAGTATTTTGGGGCCAATTTGGCTGCAAAGTTTTCAGTTGCGCTAGATAGGGGGTGGTCTTTTACCATTACCCATTCGCCTACCTTGGGCTTCCACTGTCTTCGGCGCAGGTTTTAGTGTCTTGCTTGGTCTTTAGCCGCTCTGCCTAGGTTTTTCCTTACTATGCTAAATACCTAATTTATCATTTTGGCTTTTTCTGTCGGGTGACAATCTTCGGTTGCTGTACCTTTGGTGACTTCATCATATAATGTGGCTGGTAATCTAGGTTCCCTTCCTTGGACGAGAAACGCTGGACTATATTTTGACGATTCTGATTTAGCCGTGTTTAGGGCCAGCTGTAATTCTGGTATCACCTCATCCCACGTTTTTTGATTTGGTCGTACGTATTGCGCTATCATAGTCTTCACCGTTCTGTTCACCCGCTCAGTTGGGTTTTCCTGTGACGTGTACGGCGCAGTTAGCTGTTGTTTAAGTATTTCTGAGAAGATTTACAAGTAAATTGTGACTCATTTTCGGTATATTAGTACCCTAGGAATCCCAAAATTTGCTAATATGCATTCTCGAAATGACTCCGGTGGCTCTCTTCAAGGGTACCAATTCTGTCCATTTTGAAAACTTGTCGGTGAAGACTAACAACATAGAGTTCCCATGCTTAGATCGCGGTAGTGGCCCAACAAAATCTGCACATACAATTGACCACGGTTCTTCAGCGATAGGAGAAAGCATGTGCCCCGCAGGCAGTCGTTGATCTGCCTTGAACTTCTGGCATATATTGCACTGTCTAACATAGTTTTTTATGTCCCTAAACATCCCAGGCCAGTAGTACCGGTTGGTGATTCTGGGCACCGTTTTGCGAATTCCCAGATGTCCAGCGGTTGGCGAATCATGGTTTTCTCTTAATACTCGTTCTTTTTGATGGGGTGGCACACATAGCTTCCATGGTGCATATTCTTCGTCTTGCTCTGCTGTAGGTAAGTGGCACTGGTATCACGGGATCCAGTACAAGCCTCGCAGTTTACTGCGGCTGGATATTGGTGAGGTCTCCCTCGTGAGTACACGTGGTGGTTGTGGTAACCAATTTGGTGGAAGATTTTTCAGATGAGGATTGATGTTCAATCCTCACGGTTGAACTTTGGTCCGGCTGATAGTAGCAAAATCTATGTATTGTTGTGAATCAACAAATAAGATTCTATTGGGAGACTTTGTAGCTCATAGAATTAAGATCATCTAGATAGGATCGGCACTCTAGCAAGGTGTTGGATCATGGGACTTACCATATCATGTTCTACAAATTGCCACCTGGGCGACCCGAGGTCGCCTTCGTGTGGTTCTTTGGTGCTCACCCGATGTTAAGAGCATCGTCAGGTTAGGCCGCAAGGCAGGAACTGACGTAAATCACAGACATATTTGTAGGTAAGTGGGGATACAGTTGTTTGTCCCGTACCATATAGTCGGGAAACTTTTCTGGCCTCAATATAACTTCTTCACTACGCTGTTGCCACCAATCGCCGGTTTTCCTTTCTTCTTCTATTAGTTGACAAACCTCTACGGGATCTCGCGACAATGCATCGGCCACTACATTCAACTTACCCTTATGGTAACGTACCTCATAGTCATAATGTTGCAAATCCAGTGCCCATCTTGCAATTCGTCCTATCTGACTTTCTATTGAATTCTGCCACGTTAGCGCTAAATAATCTGTGATGATCGTAAAATGGTATCCCTCCAAGTACGGCCGCATTTTCCGTACAGCCCAAACTATGGCCAGGCACTCTTTTTCAGTGGCTGAATAATTCATCTCCGCCTTGTTTAGCTTTCGACTAGCATACGATATTACCCGCGCCTGTCCATCGATTTCCTGCGTTAGCACTGCCCCTAAACCATAATTACTGGCATCGGTCTGGAGCGAAAACGGCTTGGTGAAGTCCGGTCAGGCTAGCCTATTAGATGTTTTTTCAAAGCCTCAAACGCTTCTTGTTGTTCTGCGTTCCAACAAAAATGTTTTCTTTTCTTCAACAGTGTTGTTAAAGGAAGCACGAGTTGTGTGAAACCTGGTACGAAACGCCGGTGCCATGATGCGATGCCCAAACATCGACGTAACTCTCGTATGTATTTTAGCGGTTGAAGTTCCTTATTCGCCGCTATCTTTTCAGGATCAGTGTAAATACCGTTTTTGTCACCATATGGCCCAAATAACGCAGTTCGGTTTGAAAAAACTTGCATTTTTCTACGTTCATGTTGAGATTTGCTGCTCGTAGTCTCCGAAATACCTCTTTTAAGTTGGCCCTGTGCTCTTCTAGAGATCTCCCCAATACGACGATGTCATCTAAATACGCTAACGCGTGCGGTTCCGTCTCAGGTCCGACTACGCGATCTAGGGTTCTTTGGAAAGTGGCGGCAGCTGACGTCAGCCCAAAAGGCATTACCCGCCACTGGAAAAGACCCTTACCTGATACCGTGAAAGCTGTGAATCGCTTGCTATCCTCTGCCATAGGTATTTGCCAGTACCCGTTTTTTAAATCTATACTACTAATATAGCTTGCATTGCGTAGCCGATCCAATATATCGTTTATCCGTGGCAGTGGGTAAGCGTCGGCTATAGTTTTACTATATAATTGTCGGTAGTCGACGCAGAATCTCAACTTTCCATTCTTTTTTGGTACCATCACGATTGAAGCGCTATAAGGGCTGTTAGATTAATCCATTGTTTAGTAGCCCCTCTACTTCCTCGTATATTAGTCTTTGCATTTCCGGGTTACGTTACATATACCTTTGTCGTACCGGTCGGTCATCTTTGGGGACAATGTGGTGTTCAGCTATATTTGTCGGTCCCTGTAAGTTTTTAAATTTCTCCAGTTCTTCTCTCAGAAAATATTCTATTATTTCCTCTTCATTCTTAATATGACGCACTATATTATGACCTGCTTGTTTACTCTCCCTTGATCTTGCCGTTTGTGTGGCGGCCCCCAATCGTATGGTCTCATCTCCGCAACGTATCTCCATCTTCATCTTTGTTAGAAAGTCGAGCCCCAGAAGCACTTCGTCCATCATCCCCGGACGTTCCCTAGCTTTACTTCTGTCCGTATCGCCTCATTGATTCGTACCGTTTCTCCATTGGCCAGTCTTATTTTGGTTTCGATTTCCCTTACATTGTCGTCGTTCCTGATTTGTTCTGCCAATTCACTTACATAGCTCCTGGACGCTCCCGTATCAACCGTTAGTTGATAATATTGACGTCTGCTACTTGCCTGGACTCTACAATTCTTAGTGCTTTTACTGGTGCAAGCGTTGACTGAATTGGTCCGGCGCCTCTCCTTGCAACTGGCGTAGACCCCCCGCGTTTCCCGAGCTCGCTGCACTGTAGAGCATCATTTGCGCTACAGCATTCTTTTGTGCGAACACCCCTTGTACCACATTGCCAGCAAAATAAGACACTTGGATTTTGGCAAAACCGATACCCATGGCCTTCTTGTCCGCATCTTCTGCATGCCAACCTCGGATTAATAGGCCGGCGCTCCTCGGATGAGACTGCCTGCCTCGTAGTCTTCTGCCATCTTGATTAACTCTTCCAAGTTTCGGAAGTCTGTCCTTCGAATATACAATTGGGATTCCACTAGACAATTCCTGAAAATTCGTTCCACTTGCTGCTCCGCTGTGTATTTAGCATGTCGCATCATATTCTGCATTTCTATTACGTACTTTTTAAAAGGTTCCCTGTTTTTGTAGGCGCTGTCGTACCTGGTCATCTTGCTATTCAAAATATCGTGTTGGCAAAAAATATGACAGAAAGTCATCCTTAAACGCTTGCCAGCTCTGCCAGTGTTTGTTGTTGTTCCGAAAACAAAGTAGTGCGTTCTCTTTCAGTACTTCAGGCATCGTTCTTGGTAACATGCTGGTATTTAGTTCATACACTTCTGCCAATTCCTCGACTCGTTCAATAAAGCCCAATGGATCCCTTTCGCCGTCAAAACGAAAAGACAATTTTCTTACGATGTCTATCATGGCACCATACGTGATTTGCGAACCCTGGTTAACAATTGGTCGTAAAGGTTTTGCGCCGCCCTCACCTGATGGCAAATCTAATGTCGGAGTTACGCTCCGGTTATGCTTGGACTCCAGCTCCTCCAATCTGGTCACCACAGCTTTTGCCTTATGCTCTCCACAAGCGAAGTTTGAAAGCCTCTTACGCAGCTCATCCACCGAGCCCGCTGTATCCAGTGAAAATTCTTCCAGATACTGTATCAGCTCTTCCTTTTTCAAAAGGTAAATCCACGAAGTCCGCATCATTTCTCTTTTACTTCAGACTTAGAGGTCCCTGCTTGGGCGCCAAATGTAACGTATTTCCGGCTAATCCGGGTTCAAAGACGGGGTATTCTCATCCTCACCAGATCCGCTTTTCAATAATGCCTCCAAGACTGAATTTCTTTTATTAATTACACCTTTTATTTATTTTTTTGTTGCTTATTAAATAATTTTTTATTTAGAATAATAATTAAATTTCGACCCGTCGATGCCCGTTCCTCTTATCCTCCGAATGTAATTCGAATTTTTAATTTGTTGAATGTTATTCAACGCCTAGAACAGAAGATGTGATCTTCTGGCTCCTGTCGGTGTCACTCCTACGCTTCCTATCCTGAAGGATGTTATCCTACAGGCCGTGCTGGATGTTATCCGGCTTTATGCCCTACCAAATTAAATCTTATACAACACCTAGAACAGAAGATGTAATCCTCTTACTGCTGTCTGTGCTACTCCTATCCTGAAGGGTGTTATCCTACACGCTGTGCTGGATGTTATCCGGCTCTATTCCCTACTATATTTCCAATGGTTGTCAAACAAAAGAAAATCCCTAGCTACACTTAGTATTGTTGTCCGTTGGCACGTCTTGTTTTCTCGTCGTTCGCACACCAAAAAAAGCTCTGATTTCTTGACATCTCTCTGTTTTATACCCTCGTTGATGGTTCAGTTGTCGCCTTCGTACCTTCTTTTGTTGTTGTTTTTTCCTCACAACTTCTGCACCCTAATTGCTCAAATACATTTTGTAGTTCTATCCACTAATGTTGCTTGTACTCCGGCTCTCTGCCTCTCTTGCTGTTTAGATTTTTTTTAATTACCATTGTAGTCTCATAATCGTGAGAAGTTATCCGTTGCATTTCGTCTCTTGTGGCTTAAAGTCCACCACTTTTCTCTTCGTTACTTCTGATCTCCACCTGGAAAGATAGTAAGTATATTTATTCACCACCGTTGACGATGAGACATTCCCGATGAGAGGGACTTTATTTGGGCGGTTTTAATCCACCTCTGTGTTTGTGATGTTTGCTTGTTTCTTCTTGTTTTTAAGTTACTGTGTGGGCCCAGAACTTTTGGTCCTCACAATATATATGTATATATATATATATATATATATATATATATATATACATATATACTTATATATATTTATATATGTATATATATATATATATATATATATATATATATATATATATATATATTTAAATCGTTTATTCGACATATTGTCTCAATTAAATTAGTACTTTTTTGTTTGTTGTTGGTCAAGTATGTCTATGCCTGCATTTCATTGGTTCTTACACCAAATCATCTGTAGACTCTAACCTAATTCCAAAATAACAAATCCTCTCAGCTTATACATAAACTCCCAAAAATTAATTGAGAATTACACAAGCAAAACCAAAGGATTTGAAATTCATGAAAACACAACAAACTAATTTTATTCGATATAAATTAGACCTCTGCATAAATGAATTTGAAGAAAAAAGTACTACTAATATGGCAAAGCCTCTACATATTTTCCTACTGTAATCTGCTCTACAACAAAATGTTGTACTTATTTTCTAAAATAACAACATCAAGGAAGAATTTTGTTCTTTGGTCAATGATAAAACTACTTCGCAATTCTATGTTCGAGTCATTTATCAAATATGTCGAGTAAGAATTGAAGATCGAACTTCATGTTGTACAATTAGTTCCAGGCGAAGGTTTACAGATAAAAGACACCTGTTAAGTTTTAATCTAAATTTATGTGTCTGCATAGTTAAGGTGGTTAATTTAACATAATTAATTTTAGCAAAAGAAAGATTAATTCCTAGTGCTTTAACACAAATATTAACAAGAAGCAATCCGATCACATCAAAACTTGATAAATACATTTTAAAATTTGTATTTATTCAAATAATATAATTTTTAAATCTTGTACAGATCAATGACTAATCTGGACGTCTATAATACTGCAACAAAAATTCATATCAAATACAAGTGGAATTACCTAAAAAAATATTTTCTCAAATTGTGCGAAAACACCAAAAGTGGATTTATCAAGTTTTGAAACAATCCTCTTAAATTTAACAAAAACAAGTAAAAGTGCTATATTCGGCCGTGCCGAATCTTAAATACCCTTCACAGATGTCATCCTTTTCGTATAAATTTTTCGGCTAGGAAGCTAAATGTTTGGCTTCTCTTATTTCTAATACCTGTCAACGTCTTTCAAAAATATTAAATATGTTTAATTTACAAACAAAAAGAAAAAACAGTTTCATGTACCCCAAAAAGTGCTAATTATCCAACCGTAGAATCGTCTTTTAGATTTTTTTGGTTTCTAATACCAATTTATTTCTTCCTGATATATATAAAGTAGTAAAATTAAATATAACATATAATATGGTTACTTTTATGATTCAGAAAATGTCGATATTCAAACCCTGAAATTGGATTTTTAATTTGTTTGCTTTTTAATACCAATTTAACTCTTCCGGATGTGTAAAAAAGATTTCATCCACAAAAAACCAAAATTGGGAACTTATATGGTTACTTTTATGCAGAGCTGTTAAATTTGGATTACGATTAGTAATTAATTAGATTAAATTTTAAAAAGAATGGTATTGATTACATAATTCTCTTTTTAAAAATTTCTGATTATTAATTAATTATGATTACAAATAATCCAAAAATAATTAAGATTAGTTAGGATTACGAGAAAATAATCAGAAATAATCAGAAGTAATCAAACAAAAAATTGACTACTTTCAAGGATTATTTTTGATGTTTGGATTATTTCTTAAAAATTTAGAATGCGCATCATTTTATACATACATTTTATTTTGAAAAATTCGCATTTAAAACATAAAAAAATTAATGACAAGCATACGTTAAAATATGTGATCATTTTACTTGTATTGGAGACGGACCTTCAATTTGGAACTGCGTTGATTTTGTAGGGTTGTTTCATAAGTGATAACCAAAAAAAATAAATTTTTTATCATAATAGTTATTTTTAACCAAAAAAATTTTCTGGATGACATAATGGTTGTTTATAACCAAAATTCTATCTTTCTCAATGTAATTGGTTACGGTAATCAATATGATATAAATGCATATAAAGGGCATTTTTGCGTAACCTTTTTGCTCCGAAATAAAAACAGCTGTTATTTTCGGTCCTTGCTTTATACGAATAGAGCACAAACCCGTGAACATGTGATAAATAAGAAGAATGCAGAATCATGAAGAATGCAATTAGGTTGTCAATTATCAAATCGATGCACATCAATCATAATAACAAAAAATAAAAAAACAGCAACTAACATTAAACAGCATTGGCATAATTTCGCAAAATAAAAAATAAATAATCAAAAACAATAAAAAGTAATCTTCGAAAGTAGTCAAATTATTTTTCAATTACTTTTTATTATTTTTGATTATTTTTTCGTAATTTTTATTGGTCCTGATTATTTTTCGATTATCTGTAATCGTAATCAATTAGTAATCGTGCGAATCTGAAAATAATCGTAATATAATCGTTACTTCACCTTTAAAAAAAATAATCTAATTACTAATTATTATGATTAGTAATCATTACTTAACAGCTATACTTTTATGTACCAAAAAATTTCGGTATTCCAACCCTGGAACCGAATTTTTAATTTAAAAATTTTTAATACCAATTTAATTCTTAGCGAAGTATAAAATATGTTTAATTCGCTGAAAAAAAACAAAATTGGGAATTTATGTGGGTACCAAATGTATGTACCAAAAATTTCGATTTTCCAACCCTGGAACCGAATTCAAAATTTTTTGATACCAATTTAATTTTTTCTGAAATATCAAATAGGTTTAATTAAACAAAAACACAAAGTTTGGAATATATGTATGTACTTTAATGTACCAAAAATATTTCGATTTTTCAATTTCTGGAATTTTTATATTTTTTACCAATGCAATTCTTAGTGAGGTGTAGCATAGTATAAATATTTCAATTTCCTAACCCTGGAAACGAAATTAAAATTTTTTACCAATACAACTATTAATGAGGCATGAAATAGCTTTATATAAGAAAACGTGATATATGTAACCATTTTTGTGGCTTTCATGTACTACAAAATATTGCAGTTATCCAACTCTGGAATCTATATATTGATTTTTTTAAATTTTTGATACCAATTTTGTTTTTCCGGAACTAAAAAATAGTTTTAATTAGTAAAAACCCGATTAGAGAGGTTATACTGTACTACAAAATATTGCAGTTATCCAACTCTGGATTCTAAATTTTGTTGTTTTTTTAATTTTTGATACCAATTTTGTTTTTTCTGAACTAAAAAATTGTTTTAGTTAGGAAAAAAAAACAACGTCAATTGCCTTTTTGGTTACTCTTATGTATAAAAAAAAATTTTAATTTCCCAACCCTGGAAGCGAAATTTAAATTTTTCTTTATCAATGCAAATCTTCATGAGGTATAAAGTAGTTTTGTTTAAGAAAAACTAAAAATTTTTTAACGATTTTGGTTATTACATGTACTACAAAATATTGAATGTACAAAAAAAAACTTTAATTTTACCAACCCTGGAAGCGAAATTTTAATTTTTTCGTTTTTTATCAGTGCAACGCTTCGTGAGCTATAAAGTAATTTTTTTTAAGAAAAATTTTAAATTTTTAACCATTTTGGTCACTTTCATGTACTATAAAATATTGCACTAGTCCAAATTTTTTTTTATTTTTGAATTCTTGCTATCAATTTTGTTCTTCCTAAAATATAAAACATTTTTAGTAAGCAAAAAAAAAAATCAACGTCAATTGCCTTTTTGGTTACTTTTATGCATAAAAAAAATCCAATTTCCCACCCCTGGAAGCGAAATTTAAGAAAAAAAATTTTTTGAACAATGCAAATTTTCATGATGTATAAAGAGGTTTTATTTAAAAACAACTTAAAATTGTTAACCATTTTAGTTATTACATGTACTACAAAATACGGTATGTGCGGAAAAAAACATTTTACATTCCCATCCCTGGAAAATTTTTTTTATTTTGTTAGTTTTTAATAGACCATTGAGGCTTCCCAAAGCATCAAGTAGGTTTAATTTACAAACAATCAAAAAAACATTTGGTTTTTGATATTAATTTTACGTCGAGAAATAACTTTACAGCTCTGGAACCGTATTTCGGATGTTTCTGAATTTTAATACCTCGCTAGGTAAGTTCATTTCCAATCCGGGGAAACTCGTACAGACAGACGGACATCGCTCAATCGTCATCGCTATTCATAAGGATCCAGAATTTGTCTTAAATAAAACTACTTTATACCTTATAAAGAGTTGCATTGGTAAAAAAAACAAAGAAATTAAAATCTCGCTTCCAGAGTTGGGAAAATGGAAATTTTTTGGTACATGCAATATTTTATAGTACATGTAATAACCAAAATGGTTACAAAATTTGAGTTTTTCTTAACCAAAAGTACTTTGTACCTCATGAAGATTTGCATTGATAAAAAAATAAAATTTCGCTTCCAGGGTTGGGAAATTTATATATTTTTTTTATACATAAAAGTAACCAAAAAGGCAATTGACGTTGTTTTTTTTTTTTTGATAACTAAAACTATTTTTTATTTTAGGAAGAACAAAATTGGTATAAAAAATGTAAAAAACCAACTTTCGAATCCAGGGTTGGGCAAGTGCAATATTTTATAGTTCATGAAGGTGAACAAAATGGTTCACTACTTTCTACCTAACGAAGACTAGCATTGGTAAAAAAAAATTAAAATTACGCTTCCAGGAGTTACATGTTTTATCTTATCTTTGCTATTGTTAATATTATTATTATTATTACTATTATTATGAATACTATTGTAACTACTCTATTTAACTTTATTTTTAATACTATTATTTTTTTCAATCTAAGACGGATTTTTATAAATTGTAATATATATAATTTTTTTCAATCAGTCTATAAAAAAATTAGAATAAAGAGAATCAAATATTTTATATTATAAATTTTAAAAAGAAAATATTATTTATATAATCAAATATAACTAATGTGAAGGTTTAGTCAAGTTAAATTACTGGCGCAGTCAGTGTTCTCGAACTAATCTTTGATAAAATATCAAAGAAAGCAGTACATTTAAGGAACATTTTCGCTATTATTTCGAAGTGCAATATATCATCAAGTTTATATTCTTGAACTACTGCATCCAAGAAATCTACAAATTGTTTAACATTTGTTGCAACAAAACGTCATCTTTAAGTTGTTGATTTACCATATTTAAAATATCTAAAAATTATTGAAAAGACCAACAAAATTTAAAATATTTGTACAATAAAAGAAGAAGAAGTCCATTTTATCTGTTCAAGTAAATAAATTTTCAAGATATGTCAATAACAGCATTTCAATTACTAGAAGGTGTCCCATGTTTTGATGGTAAACCAGAAGAACTTCAATTATTTATATCCAATATTGATGAAATTTAAAAACATGTTGAAGCAGCCTTACTACCCTTATTCAATTTGAGGATCAGAAACAAAATTGTTGGAAATGCGAACATCACGTTAATCAACAACAACAATCCTATTAAGTGGGAAGAGGTAAAAATAGTTTTAAGAATTAATTTCAATATAACGGATAATATCGAAAATATAATAAATAAAATAAAAACAGCGGAATTAAGAAGTAATATTAGTGAGCTTTATGATTATATCTTAAAATTGTTAACTAAATTAAATTGAAAAACTAATATTGAAAAAGATAGTCAGTGGTTTAGTTGTAAAAATAATGAATTAATGGTTTTGAAAATATTTATTAGTAAAGTACCTAGTGAACCAAAATTGGTTCTTAATTCAAGAAATCCTCAAACTTTGTTGAAGGCTAAAGAAATTTTGATTGAAACGGGTTACTTTTATCAAAATTATCAAAACTCAGATTTTTCTTCATCACAATATCACAATAGAAATTTTCAATATAAAATTTTTTCTAACAATAATAATTAATTTTCTCAGTTTCGCAATAATGTAAACAAATCGTTTTCTAAACCTTATACACAAAACAACTACCAACATTATCAGAATATTGGAACGGAACAAAATCTGTACTCTAATAATAATAAATATGAATAAACTCAAAGAAGTAATACAAATACTACTGCAGAAATGAATGTAGATAATATACAAACTGCAAATTTTCAGTTATTGGCCGAAGAGCTCTTCCCTTCATAATTGTGAGAACAAAAACAGTTCCAATCAAATTGCTGATAGATAGACACAGGATCTGAAACAACTTTAATTAGGAAAGGTTTATTTCATAGTTCGTTTAAAAGTGAACTTGAACGTCCAATAATTTTGAACACAATTTGTTCAAAAGCTATTACCACTTCCAAAATTACTATCCCACTATTTAAAGAATTTAATCGTCCTAATTTAAATATAGAAATGTTGGAAACAGAAATTTATAATGATTTCGATGGTATTATAGGTTGCAACATATTAAAACCTTTAGAAGCAAGAATAGATTTTAAAAATAACTTACTTGTAACAAATGATTCAAAAATTCCCTTAATATATGACAATTGTACAAATGAAAATGTTGAATATCAGGAAAACTTAGACACAATTATTGAAATAAATTTTAATAAACCAAGAATTGATTATTTAAAAAAAAATTAGAAGCCCAACACTCTAATGAAGAAGAAATTAGTGCTTTAATGGAAATAATTAAAGAGTTTAAACATGTTTTTTATATTGAAGGGGAAAATTTATCAGCAGTTTGTATATATAAACATAAAATCTCAACAAAAAATGACATACCAATTTACTCTAAAATATATCGCTTTCCTGAAAATTATAAAGAGGAAGTAGAGAAACAGGTAAATGATATGTTAGAATCGGGAATTATAACAAACTCCAATAGTCCATATAATGCTCGTATTTGGGTTGTACCTAAAAAAATTTACAATTCTGGTCAACAGAAATGGAGAGTTGTAGTTGATTACAGAAAACTTAATGATGCTTCTATTGAAGACAAGTTTCCTATACCTAATATGGAAGATCTTTTTTCAAAACTAGGAAACTCGCTTTATTTTAGCACAATAGATCTAGCAAAAGGTTTTCATCAAATTTCAATTGCACCAGAATATAGACACAAAACAGCATTCTCGACATCAAAAGGTTACTATTAATTTACTAGAATGCTTTTTGGATTAAAAAATGCCCCAGCTTCATTTCAACGGATGATGAACGAAGTGCTCCAGGATTACATTAATAATATATGTGTAGTATATCTTGACGATATTTTAGTATTTTCAACTTCTCTTGAAGAACATGTCTTATCACTAAAGAAAAATTTTCAGAGATTATCTCAATATAACCTTAAAGTTCAGGTTGATAAATGTAATTTCTTCAAGCATGAATCGGAATACTTGGGACATATCATTACTCCTCAGGGAATAAAACCAAACCCTAATAAAATTAGTGTAATAAAAAAAATTTTATTGCCTAAAACGATAAAGGAGATCAGATCATTTTTAGGAATAACTGGCTTTTACAGAAAATTTATAAAAGATTATAGCCAAATAGCATTACCTATGATTTCAAAACTCAAGAAAGGTTCAGTAATTAATGTCAATGATCAAAGATACATTGATTCTTTTAATAAACTAAAATATGTTTTATGTAATACACCAGTTTTAGTGTATCCTTTATTTGAAAAGTTATTTGTTTTGACTACAGATGCTAGTAATGAAGCATTAGGTGCTGTGTTGTCACAAAACGGCCACCACATAGCATTTACATCCAGAACATTGAATAAACATGAATTAATTTATAGTACAGTAGAAAAAGAGTTATTGGCAATTGTTTGGTCTGTAAAATATTTCAGGTCCTACTTATTTGGGAGGAAATTTAAAATTCAAACAGACCATAAACCGCTTATATGACTTAATTCATTAAAGGAACCAAATTTAAAATTACAAAGATGGAAACTACGACTGAATGAATATGATTTCGATGTAGAATATATTAAAGTTAAAATAAATAAAGTAGCTGACTATTTAAGTCGCCTTAATGTTAATGCTTTAACAGAAGCACAACAAGATATTCAATCTTATGTAGCAACAATTCATAGTGGGAACGAAAATGTAAATGATTACATTCCAATATCAGAATCTCCAGTAAATACATATGTTCAAAAACCAAATAATAATAAGTTTGGGAAATAAATATCAATGCAAAAAAGAAACTTTATATAAAAATAAGACAAGATATTGCATTACAATAAAAGAATACTTTGAGGAAGAAATAAAAAAATGTTTGAAATCAATATTTCCTATAAAAGGTATTATAGCAATTTTTTGCACAGCTCTGCTGTGTAAGTTGAATAAAACTGATGTTGACTTTCCTTTGTGCCTTGGAATATTTATCATGTCTTTCTGAGATTTAAATTAAAAATTTCGAACAAGTAGCCTATAGAATCTTAATTCAATTTAATTTAGTACATTATTTTTCAAATAGAGCTGAAATGAAATTTATTTATTGTTCAGAATTTATAAAAGATATTTTTAGTATTGAAAGTCTATTGGAAATCATAGATCAATATCATACGGATAAGAACCATAGAGGAATTGAGGAGGCTTATTTAGAATTAAAAAATGTTATTTACTATATTACCTAAATTTAAGAAAAGAAATACACAAGTATATAAACAATTGTATTATATGCAACATGTGTAAGTACGATAGACGACCAATAAAAAATAAGTTATGCGTAACAGAAACACCTTTAACATCAAATGAAATTATTCATATTGATATTTGGTATCTAAACAAAAATCCAACATTCTTAACTTGTATCGACAAACTTACAAAACATGTATCAATTCATCATTTGAATGACAAAAACTCATTAACTATAGTAGAAGTTCTAAAGGAAAGGTTTGCTAATTTAGGTAAACCATGTAAAATTGTAGCTGACAATGAGTTTAATACGGCATATATTAAAAATTTTTTAAGTACCGAAAAAATAAATTTTCATTTTACCTCGCCTAACACACATACAGGTAATTCTGATATAGAGCGATTCCACCTTACTTGAATGAACACATACGACTTTTTAAGTTACAACAAGAAAATAAAGATCTTAATGATAAAACTCTAGTTCATAAATCGGTACAAATTTACAACGACAGTATACATAGCACAACAGGATATAAGCCAAATGATCTTCTTCATAATAAAGTAGATAAATCTGTGTGGCAAACTGTAAATAATGTTGTTCACGATACAAAGACTGAAAGAACTGAAAAAATTAATTCTAATAAACAAAAATGTTGTGATTATAAAGAAACAGAATTGGTGAAAAATCTTGGTTTTTATAATTTAAAACAGAAACCTAAGTATATTTTAAAAGAAGTAAAAGAAAAAATATATACAATTTTATTGATGAAAAAGGATGTAAACGTGATAGACAAATGATCAAACGTAGATACAAATACCAAAATGATTTACCTGACATAAAGTTTGAGAAGAAAATTACTGGAAGAGATTATGCTAATAAAAAATATCAAAACTTGTGCTAAACCATAAATTTTATTTAAATATCGTTTTGTTATTTATATTTTATACAGTTAACAGTTAAATATTATTATTATTATTTTATTTTTAAATATATAAAATAACATTATTATGTGTTGAATTGTAACAGTAGTTGTCATATACATATGTAAAAATATATATACTGTTTATAAGTCTCTACATTCCGGGAGTAATGTTTGAACAAAGGGTGGGGGAGTTACATGTTTTATCCTATCTTTGCTATTGTTAATATTATTATTATTACTATTATTATGAATACTATTGTAACTACTCTATTTAACTTTATTTTTAATACTATTATTTTTTTCAATCTAAGTCGGATTCTTATCAATTGTAATATATATAATTTTTTTCAATCAGCCTATAAAAAAATTAGAATAAAGAGAATCAAATATTTTATATTAAAAATTTTAAAAAGAAAATATTATTTATATAATCAAATATAACTAAAGTGAAGGTTTAGTCAAGTTAAATTACTCAGGGCTGGGAAATTGATATTTTTTTATACATAAAGGTAACCAAAAAGGCAACTAAAGTCGGTTTTTTACTAATTAAAACAATTTTTGAGTTCAGGAAAAACAAAATTGGTATCAAAAATTAAAAAAAAAAATTAATATTTAGATCCCACAGTTGGATAACTGCAATATATTGTAGTATATGAAAGTGACCAAAATGGCTACAAAAAATTCGTTTTCAGGGATGGGAAATTGAAATATTTTTTATGCATAAAAGTAACCCAAAAGGCAATTAACGTTGTTGGTTTTGCTTACAATTTTATAATTCAGGAAGAACAAAATTTGTATTAAAATCTTAAAAAATCAAAATTTCGACTCCAGGGTTGGACAAATAAAATAATTTGTGGTATCTACATGAAAGTGACCAAAAAAGTTTAAAGATTTTAATTTTTTTGTCAAGTAAAACTATGTTACACCTCACTAAAAATTCCATTGGTAAAAAAATAAAAATTTGCTTCCAGTACCTACATAAATTCCAAATTTTGTTTTTTTATACTTCAGGAAGAATTAAATTGGTATTAAAAGTTTTAAAGTTATAAATTCGGTTCCAGGGTTTGAAAATCGAAATTTTCTAGTACATAAAATTAGCCATATAAGGTCCTAATTTTGGATTTTTGTGAGTGAAATCTCTTTTTTTCTTCGGGAAGAATTAAAATGGTATAAAAACCAAAAAAATCAAAAATCCAATTTCAGGGTTGGAATATTAAAATTTTTTTTTAGTCATAAAAGTAACCATATAATTTGATATTTTTTATTTTTATGATGAATTATACCTACTTTATATATCAGGAAGAAATAAATTGGTATTAAAAACCAAAAAAAATCTAAAAGACGATTCTACGGTTGGACAATTAGAATTTTTTGGGGTACATGGAACGGTTTTTTTCTTTTTGTTTGTAAATTAAACATATTTAATATTTTTGAAATTCGTTCAGAGGCATTAACAATAAGAAGAGCCAAACATATAACTTTTCAGCCTAAAAATGTAAACGTTTTCTTAAATAGAAAAGTAACCGATAACATCATTTTGATTTTTAATTAAACCTACTTTCTGTTTTAGCAAGAAAGAAAGAAGAATTACATCTGTGAAGGGTATTTAAGATTCGGCACAGCCGAATATAGCACTTTTACTTGTTATTTTTTGTTTTTGTATTAGCTGAGAGGTTTTGTTATTTTGGAATTATTTTAAAGTCGACTGATGATTTGGTGTAAAGCGGCATGGCCACACCTCAAACTGATGCTTCAAACTTGTGTATATGTTGGTAAAATTGCGTTTGAGAGTGAAAATCTAAATTGTTTTGATATTTTTCAAACTCACATCAAACCATACGTGTGAGTTTTTTTCACTAACACTATCAAAGAAAATCAGAGTTTGAAGCTTCAGTTTAAGAAGCAATGAAATGCAGGCATATAGACATACTTGACCACATAGCAAACAAAAAAGCACTAACTTAATTGAGACAATATGTCGAATTAACGATTTTAAAACATTTTATGTAGATTTTGTTTTTAATTGTGCCTTTTTTATATACTTATATTGTTTGCCAACGGCAGAATAATTGTATTAAGGTGGAAAAACAAAATAGATTTATATCGAATAAATTTTTTTTGTTGTGTTTTCTTGAATTTCAAATCCTATGGTTTGGCTTGTGTAATTCTTAATTCATTTTTGGGAGTTTATGTATAAGCTAAGAGGTTTTGTTATTTTGGAATTGGGTTAAAGCCTACTGATGATTTGGTGTAAGAACCAATGAAATGTAGGCATATAGACATACTTGACAACATAACAAACAAAAAGCACTAATTTAATTGAGACAATATGTCGAATAAACGATTTTAAAACATTTTATGTAGATTTTGTTTTTAATTGTGCCTTTTTTATATACTTATATTGTTTGCCAACAGCAGACTAATTGTATGAAGGTGGAAAAACAAAATAGATTTATATCGAATAAAATTATTTTGTTGTGTTTTCTTGAATTTCAAAACTTATGGTTTTGCTTGTGTAATTCTCAATTCATTTTTGGGAGTTTACGTATAAAGTGAGAGGTTTTCTTATTTCGGAAATACGTTAAAATTTACTGATGATTTGGTGTAAGAACTAAGGGTCTGCAACGAGTAAGATTTCGGATAAGTCAAAACATTCGACCAAAACGCGAGTAAAGAATTAAATGTATTTCAAATTCGTCGCGTATGGCGAATTTCGTCCTACGACTTAAATGTGGGCATTTTCATATACAGTAATGGGTTTTATTTCTGACGACGAATATTTGCGGCGAAAAATTAGTCGTTCGTCTCAGTTGTGTTCCCAGCATTATGAAGAGAAGAGAAGGTTTGATGGACATATACCAACGGGTATGTAGCCGACTTCGTACTTGTTCAGTAAGTATGGAACATACAAAAATGAGAACATAAGAAAAATAAATTCCTCAAATTTTATGTTCCTACTCGTTGTACTTCAAATTCTTTTAACAGCAGTGTTAAGTTTCATAATGATGTTATTATTTTCTAGAAGTGTTAATTTCTTTTAACAGAGAATAGAAAACTGACGCAATAATTTTATAATTTTGCAATACTTACGCTATTAATATATATATTTTTTGTCAAATTTAAGAGGATTTTTTCAAAACTTAATAAATCCACATTTTGTATTTTCGCACAATTTGAAAACATATTTTATAGGTAGTTCCACTTGTATTTGATATGAATCTTTGTTGCAGTATTATAGACGTCCAGATTATTCATTGATCTGTACGAGATTAAAAAATTATATTATTTGAATAAACACAAATTGTAACTTTTTTCCACGGGCTTAAATTCGAATCTGCATGACTGCAAATGATTTTTTATTATTTTATTAACAAATGAATTTGTTCAAATTCTATTTATTATTTATATTAAGATTGGAATATTAAGAACCTCTTCAATAATCATCAAACCAGCAGAACGGATTAGTACTGATTTCGAGGCCGCTACGCCATCTCATCAGCTGGCTTGATGATGTTCGACTAATAAAAATTCATACATAATTTAGTAAATACAAATTTTAAAATGGATTTATCAAATTTTGATGCGATCGGATTGTTTCTTATTAAGTTTTGTGTTAAACCACTATGGATTAATTCTTTTGCTGAAATTACTTATGTTAAATTAACCACTTAACTATGCAGACTTATAAATTCAGACTAAAACTTAACAGATGTCTTTTATCTATAAACCTTCACGTGGAACTTATTGTACAACATGAAGTTCGATCTTCAATTCTTATTCGACATACTATTTGATGAATGACTCGAACATAAAATTGCGAAGTACTTTTATAATTGACCAAACAACAAAATTGTTCCTTGATGTTGTTATTTTAGAAAATAAGTACAACATTTTCTTGTAGAGCAGATTATAGTAGGAAAATATGTACAAGCTTTGCCATATTACGAGTACTTTTGATGTGTTAACATCTATACGCGCGCCTCTAGGGCAGTAAACTATCAGTTTCAATACATACGCAAGTGTAAGGTGTAAGATGTAAGAGTAAATCATCGTTTGTTTGTTCGTTGCTTGGCAGTCGGTGTTGAAAGTGATTATTGGGCGATTTTAATATAATTTTCCCACGCAATTTTCTCCGGAAATTCATTGCCGATTTGATTAATTTTTGGATTAAGACGCTAGTGCGGGTTTCGACGAAGAGTTTAGGCCAAAAATTAAGTGTTTTAATTCGGAGTATTAATTTGGAGTAATATTAAAAAAGTGTTTTATGTTGATCTTCGGTTTTGCCTTATGCATAGCAAAGAGAATAGTGACGTGGTTATACGTACATATATAAAAATGAGATAGCAAGACAGCAACGTATGTAGCTTATGGACAAACATATCAATGTATGTATGTACATTTGTCTGTTGCTTTGCATTCTCTTTGGTTTTTGTGGGTTTAATATAAAATAAAGAAACAAAAAGGTGTTAACACATCGCCCGTGAGTTCGAACACTCATTGATTTTTTTTGCTTCACATACATTTATGGAGAGGTCTAGTAAGAACCAATGAAATGCAGGCATATAGACATACTTGACCACATAAACAAAGAAGCACTAATATATATATATATATATATATATATATATATATATATATATATATATACAAAAAAAAAAAAAAAAAGTTGTGAATTCTCAGATGGTTTTCGGAAGTATATGCATAAGATAAGAGGTTTTTAACTTTTCAAAACTGTGGTTAAAGTCTACTGACGATTTGGTAAAGCACCAATGAAATGCATATAGACATTGCTTAACCACCAACAAATAAATTTCATTTATATATATATATACATATATATATATATATATATATATATATATATATATATATATATTAGGGTGGGTCGATTTTTTTAGTGAACAATCGTATAGCAAAATCGAAATCTGCACCTGATTCTAAGAAAGTTTCCCTAAGAAACCAGGTGTCTAAAATGAAATCCTAGCTAGCGCCGCGAGGCCTGAAAATATTCACTTCCTACACATTGAATAGACTATTTTTTTTCTCCAAAATTTTAAATTACATTTCGAAGTTTTATTTATAATACAACAACACCCACGAACACAACAAACACAATAACCTGTTTAAAGTTACAACAACACCCACGATCACAATAAACACAATAACGTGCTGAAGTAAACAAGTGAATTTTACACCTGATCCTCTTTTAACACTATTTACAAGATGTCCTGTTGTAAACCAAAATGCCGTATTAAGTCGGACGATCTCTTCGTTTCTTGCTGGCTGTGTGATTCAGTTTATCATGCTAAATGTGTCGATTTAGCCCCTCGGACTGCGATAATCTGCGAGAGGATAAAGGTCTTCGATGGTGCTGCAAAAAGTGTACTGCTATTGACGTCGACTTTTGTTTGTCTTTTAAGAATACCCGTAATCAATTTAATGATATTGAGAACGATTTGAATAATCTGTGTAAAAGATTTTCAAAATTTAAGGAACTGCTAGAAAAGATGCCAACTACGCCAACAAAAAATAATTCGTCCACAAATGTCGCAAATCTTACTAATAAGAAATCCAACGTTGAAGGACGCGAAACTGCTAATTTATTACCCGGAACTTCAACCTAATGCCATTCCTCATTAATTGTTCGTCCGCATATAGCCGATATAGTTCCCGATAATGCAACATTAAGAGGACAAGTTAACTTACAATCACTGATACCTCATAGTTCACTAAATTCGCCTGTTCAAGACAATTTGTCTCCATCGTTGCCTGTTATTAAAGCTGCAAATAAATCTGCTACCCTCAAAGTTGTTTCGCCAAAGAAAACTGTTTTTGCCGCTCGTTTTGCCTCAAGTACAACTACTGACGACATTAAGTCTTATATTATGGAGAAAATTAATGTTAAAATTGATATAACTGTTTTTAAATTCAAATACTCTGAACCACGAAACAAAGCATCGTTCAAAATTATTGTTCCTCAAGAATACTTTGATGTAATTGTACATCCTGACTTTTGGCCGCCTAAAGCACTTATTCGTGAATACGAATACAAAAATTCTTCAAGCGCTGATGTTGTTCACTTTTGTCCACAATTGTCGTCAAAAAACTGAAACAAGTGTCTGCAGATTACCTTATCAGTATTGCATATCAAAATGTAAGAGGTCTTAACACTAAATTGACTAGTCTTTTTGCTAATAGTTTTGAATTTCCATATGGTATAATTGTTTTTTCTGAAACCTGGCTAAATGAGAAAAAATCCATTCATAATACTGAAATTCTATGTTCTAAATATCAAATATTTAGAAACGATCGTAAGCGCACACTTGGTGGTGGAGTTCTTATTGCTGTCCTGGATGTTTTTTAATGCGAACGTATAAATGGCTGTTATGTGATTGACCATGACGAAATTGAGTTTATTGCCGTGAAAATACGTGTTGGTTGTAAAAACTTATTTGTAACTTGTTCATATATACCGCCAATTTCACCTTTTCAGATATATAATAAACATATTTCCGCAATAACCTTCGTTCTTGATCAATCAAACACGTCGGATATATTTCTTGTTGTTGGTGATTTTAACATTCCAAACGCAAACTGGTTAAAACATTTTGATTGCAATTATATGTTACCCACAACCACATCTGATTTTATACAAATGCTTCATAGTTATGGATTATTTCAAATAAATCATATCGCTAATGCATCTGGAAAATTTCTTGATCTTGCTTTTGTTAACAATCATTTGGATTTTTGTCTTCATAATAAACTGCCTATGACTTATCCTGTTGACCCTCATCATCCACCTTTTGAAATTGATCTTTCCATATCGGATAATAACCATTTGAAGACAATGCAACGAAACATTGAACCTGCTCAATCCTACTGCTTCCCACGCACCGATTACACTGCACTAAATTTGTTGTTATCTAATGTTAACTGGGATTCCTTGCTTGCTGGTGATAACTTTGACCTCATTGTATCACGCTTCTATAGTGTTTTGCAAAATGCGATAAGTAATACTGTTCCAAAGATTAATGTCATCAAAAATAATGGTCCACCTTGGAATAATCAACACTTAAGAAACGCTAAAAACAAGAAAAATAAATTTTTTGTAAGATATAAAAAAACTAGTTCATCATTAGATTTTCGTAATTATGCCGTAGCAAGATCTCAGTACAACTCTGCTAACAAACTCGCATACAATAATTACATAAACCGTATCAGAAGTACTATTAAAACAAATCCAAAATATTTCTTTAAATTTATAAACTCTAAGCGTCGTTCTTCATGTTATCCAAAGCATTTAAAGTATGGCTCATCAATTGCAGAGGATGATGTTTCAATAAGCAATTTATTTGCCGACTTCTTTTCAACCACATATTCCACAAAATTTTATGACATCGCAACAACTTATCCGTACACAATAACACACTCGTCTGGGATATACTTTCCGTTTATAAATACTGATACTGTACTTTCGAACTTGAAGTCTCTGAAAAACTCTTTTTGCGCGGGTCCTGACGGTATACCAACCTGTATACTTAAAAATTGTGCTTTATCATTATCTTCGCCTCTCACTGCATTATTTAATTTATCTATTAAATCAAGTTATTTGCCACCAATTTGGAAGAAATCGTTTATAATTCCTTTATTTAAGAATGGAAGTAAACCTGATGTCTCTAACTACAGAGGTATTGCTAAAATTAATGCAATTCCGAAGCTGTTTGAAAAAATACTTACTGAAAATTTATATCATCAAATTTCACCTCTTCTATCACCTTGTTAACATGGTTTTCGTAAGTCTCGTTCTACTGTTACTAACATTTTGGAACTCACTACAATTGTTAATGAAGGTTTTACAAAAAAAAAATGCAATCCGATGCGATTTATACCGATTTCAGCAAGGCGTTTGATAAAGTAAATCATAACCTTTTATTACAAAAATTATCACTTTTGGGCTTTAGTGACTCTGTTGTAAAATGGTTAAATTCTTACCTATCACAAAGAACCCAACAAGTAAAGTTTGGAAATGTTATGTCGAAGATCATTCAAGTAAATTCTGGTGTTCCACAAGGCAGTCACTTGGGTCCCATTTTGTTCACACTTTTCATTAATGATTTACCAACTGTTGTTTTGAACTCCATGGTATTGATGTATGCTGATGATGTTAAAATTTTTAACTCGTTTAATGATATCGACGGTTATAATTTATTATGTGCTGACTTAAAAAATTTTTCTCAATGGTGTAAATTCAATTTACTGGAATTAAATATAAAAAAGTGCAAACATATTTCATTTTTCAGACATCGTCCGATAGAGACTCTATATCATATTGATACTGCTGTTTTAAGTAAAGTTCAATCAATAATTGATCTTGGCATACTATTGGATCACAGGCTCAACTTTCGTGATCACATTTCAATGATGGTAAATAAAGCTTACGGGATACTTGGTTTTATGAAACGCTGGTCAAAGGAATTTAGTGATCCTTACACTACAAAACTTTTATATACCTCTCTTGTTCGACTAATTCTTGAGTATGGGTGAACTGTTTGGGATCCTTGTTATTCTATTCATATAAATAGTATTGAATCAGTACAAAAACGATTTTTGATTTTCTGCCTCCGTGGTCTTGGCTGGAACTCATATGTCTTGCCGCCGTATCAAAGTAGACTTGCTTTGATAAAACTGCCAACTTTAAAAAGTAGACGACTAATGCTGAGCACATTGTTTATTTTGGGCCTGATTCGTGGTGAAGTTGATTCGGAATTCTTGCTTAGTCGAATTTGCTTCAACGTTCCTGTTAGACCTTCACGTAATTTTGAACTCCTATTACTTAAATATTACCGTTCTATATATGCCAATAATGACTCCTTCCGTCGTGCATGCTACCATATGATCGAAATGTCTGAGAGTAATATTATACTGAAGAGAAAATTAACCTTGTATTTAAATACTTGATTCCTTTTGTTTGATGTTATATGTCAAAAATCTTACTTTGTTTAAAAACTTATTCGTTGTACTGTATATTGTTATATGTATATTAGTAAACTTTGTTATTAATGTTGACAATATTGACATAAATAAATAAATAAATCGGAGGCTATACATTGCCAGGGTCCCTCTGCATGACGGTTCATGGGAGCTGCATTTGTCGGTTGCGAGACTATCAAGCAATCTAGACATCCTTTTACAAATCTCTCGGTTTCCTTATCACATTGAGGTCACCATACTTTCAGACGCAGCCGTCTTTTCATTGCCGATTCACCGGGATGGCCTTCGTGTGCCAATTCCAATACTTTTTGTCTTAATGATTCTGGAATGACAATTCGTGAATGTCGAAGGAGGATACTACCCACAACTGTCAGCTCAAATCGGAATGGATAATAACAATTTCCAGTTTCATTTTCCCAAGAACCATTTTTCATATGGTTTATGGCAGCTGCAATATTTTTATCTGTGGCACTTTTCAAACTGATTAATGATATACAGCCCAATTCTAAATATTCCCAGGGAAATGTGTTCCCTGGGAATTACTTTTTCCCGAGAAACAAATTCTCTTATTCTTAACAAATGGGGAGAAGAATAATAGGGAAAGGGAATTTTGATTTTTCGAAATCAGCTGTTTTTTATCAGCTGTTTTTTCGAACGATAAATTTCGTGGTATTTTACAAACAAATTTGAAAGTGAAAATAAAAAAATAAATATAATACGAATTTAAGAGTTAAAATATAAAAATACACATATAAAAAAAATATGTTTAGTGTTGCGTTTCGAATTGTAGCTGGTGCAGCAATCGCAGAAGAACAACAACTGGAAAAAGTGAAAGAAAGGGTAGCAAGAAGAATGTTGCGTGATGCCAGCAACCCACTCGAGTTGCCCCAAACTTTGTAAGTGCTTTAGAAAGCTATTAGCAATATTATTACTAATAATTTCATTTTCAAGATTTGAAAAATACTACAGGATGAATAAGCCCGCCTTTAAATATTTGTTGAATGTGTTAGCAACACATATACAACCAAAACGTAAATCGTTTGGTGTATCTCCCATAGTAAAATTAAGTGCAACGTTACGGTTCTTTGCCGAAGGTGGTTACCAAACGGGTATAGGAAAAGACTGTGACGTTTCTGTCGCCCAATGCAGTCTGAGCAAAATCCTGAAAGAGGTCATAAATATATTCGAAGAGCATTTATGCCCAAATTGGATTGCTTTTTGCAAAACGGAAGAAGAAAAACGAAAAATTTCTCTATTGCTATATTTGAAGTATGGATTCCCCAGTGCTATAGGATGCGTCGACGGAACGCATGTTCGCATTATTGCTCCGTCTGTTAATAAGCACTTATATTACAATAGGAAGGGGTACTACAGTTTAAACGTAATGCTGGTATGAAGTTTTATAATAATATAACAATTTTTATTAAAAAATTCAACTCATTTATAGGTTTGTGATCATGAACTAAGGATTCAGTACGTTGATGCGTCTCATCCTGGTGCATGTCATGACTCTTTCGTTTGGAATTCCAGCGAATTGCGAACCCACCTTGAGCAAGAATATTTAAGATGTGGTAGCAATTATTGGATTCTTGGTAAGCTTTAAAATTTTGTCAGAATTTTTAAATATTTTTTTCTAGGGGACGCAGGGTATGCCCTGGAACCATGGCTTCTAACCCCCTATAGATGTCCTGCAGATGGATCACTCGAAATGAAATTCAACTAAATTCAATCAAAGTGTCGAAATATAGTTGAGCGTACTAATGGCGTCTTGAAAAATAAATGGAAATGCCTACTTGGTGCTAGAGAGCTGCACTATGCTCCCAAAAAGGCAGCAAAAATAACAAACGTTTGTTGTGCCTTGCACAATATTTGTATTTATTTTAAGTGCAGCACTGATATTAATAATCTACCAATAATTGAAAGTTTTAACACAGAAGAAGAAAATGTGGAGTCCTTATCCTCACAGCAGTATTTATGCGTTGCCCAAAGCATTAGAAATAATATTGGAATTAATCTAGAGTAAGATAGTTTTAAGAAAACAAAAAACATTCTCATATTTTATTAAAAAATAAACAAAACTAAAAAAAAAAACAATTCAATAAAACTTAAGCAATCTTAAAACTATAAAACAAAAAAATTAAATTCACGGTTCAGTTCACTTTTAAAGTTCCTAAAACTACAAAACTATTTTTGCACAGTTTCATTTAATACATGTTTATTTTTCAGCCTTTCGAGTTCCAATAACTGACGATTTGTTTGAATTTTATCTTCCACTTCCTTTAGCCTAAATTCCTCCATAACCGAATTGTGACGCTTCTGTTCCTGCAGCTCCTCTTTCTTTAAGTCGTAAAGACGGTCTATAGAGCGGTATATTTTTTTAAAATTTTGCTGCTGTTCCCTCATCACTTCTAACATTTGTTGTTGCATACCTATCTCTTCAGCAAGGATATCAGAAGGAGGAACGAGTGTTGGCAGTTCAATTATTTTTTTCACTTTTTTCGTTTGGGGAGTTATATGTTGAGTGGGAGTTTCGATGTTTTTTTTTATTTTTTTCGCCGGCGGAGTTTGGTTTGCCTCATGGGCACTAAGCACATCTTCAATTAAAAATTCCTCGTTTTCATAAATTTCTCCCTCAGCTTGCTTATTTGCATTTGAAGTTCCCAATCCGAACGTAAGGGCCACACCTTCGACCGACTCTTTCATACCAATCAAATGGTATATAGCCTCTTCGGTCGCCGAAAATGTCCGTTCCATATTTGGGCCTCCTTTCGAGAATTTCAGATTTTGGGCTGCCTTGTGTCGTACATATTTTTTCTGGTCACACCAAACCTAATAAATACATTAGATGGAAGTATTTATGTACCTTTAAAATGTTAGTTATTCTAAGGAAGAAATTCATTAAACCTACCTTCTTCCACTCGGCAACACATTTTGATGGCGGCCCGGCCGAGTTTAATTCTGTCTCCAAATTGCGCCAAAACCGATTTAGCTCCTCTTTACCGCCTTTAAACATACCCCGAGCAATATCTGGAGAAGTTTGCATCGCGTTTAACAGGATGTCTAACTGCTTCTTATTTGTTGTTTTCGACCTGAAAAAAGTAAACAATAATTATATTTACCATATTTTACATCTAAAAAATGTAATACTTACATTTTTTAAAAACTCTCTTTTAATTTACTGGCGCAATTTTTCCCTAAAATCGTTATCACATTTTCCCTTTTTTCACATTCATAATACCTACTTTTTTCCCGGAGAAGAGTTTCCCTTTTTCGAAATAAGTTTAGAATAAGGGAAAAGGGAAAAGAGTAAATATTCCCAGGGAGATTTTTTTCGGAATGAGGGAACAGGGAATAGGGAACAAATCCCCAGGGAATTGTTATTTAGAATTGGGCTGATAGTCAACGCACTGGGAGTTGCGCTACTGACGATTCGGAATAAATTTTCTTCACTCATTGGGTCCCAGGTGTCAGTTTGACTCAGTTTGCATAATCTTGATACCGGGTCTGCAATGTTTTCCTTGCCAGAACGGTATATTACTTTATGTTTGTACCCCAGCAATCGCAACATCCAACGCTCAATCCTAGCCGGTGGTTTTGAAGTTGGCTTGAAAATAGCTTCTGATGGTTTATGATCGGTCACGAGATCGAATTCCATACCCGCCAAATAATAGTGAAATTTCTCCACTGACCACACCAGAGCCAAGCTCTCTTTCTCAGTTTGAGAGTAACGTTTCTCCACATCCGATAAGGCTTTGCAAGTATACGAAATAACAAAGAATCAACCTCTAATAACACCGCTCCCAGAGCTACAGGACTTGCATCCGCAACTAGGCGTGTCTTTCGTTTGGGGTCAAAATAAGCCAAGCTTGTTATGTCTGACAACTTTGCTTTCAGGATCTGAAAGGATTTCTCCTAGTCTAATCCCCATACGAATTTAGTTCCTTGCTTTAAGAGAATTCTCAAAGGATCTGTATTTGTAGTCAAATCGGGAACAAACTTTCCCACATAGGTCACAAAACCAAGAAAACTCCTTGTTTCTTCCTTTGTGTTTGGTTGTCTGAAATCTTGAATAACATTGACTTTTTCAGGGTCAGCAAAGAAACCATCTTTTGATAAGATGTGTCCTAAAAATTTTAATTTCGTCGTTCGCCACACGCACTTGCTCTCATTCAAGGTAACATCATATTGTCTTAAAACTTCCAAGACTTGGTTTAAGGACTTATCGTGATCGTCCGCTGTTTTACCAAATATAATTTTATCGTCAATGTAATTTAGGGTATTACTACAAGAGGATAACATCTGTTCAATTATCCGTTGAAATATCTCTGGTGCTGAGTTTATTCCAAACATAAGCGGTTTATATCTAAAGAGACCTTTGTGCGTGATAAAGGTGGTGATTTCACGACTTGATTCATGTAATTCCACCTGATGGTATGCGGATTCAAGATCTAAACGTGAGAAAATCTTTGCCTCTCTTATTTTTGTCGTAAATGATTCAAACGTCGGCAATGGATAATTTTCGCGAGAAATGGCTCTGTTGGCTTGCCGCATGTCAACGCATAGTCTTAGATCACCATTTTCCTTAAACTTTATTACTAACGGGGATATCCACTTACTTGGCCCATATATTGGTTCAATTATATCTCTATGTAGAGCCTCATTCATGTTATCAGTGACCTTTTCTTCCAAAACAATTGGGACTTTCCTCCATGGCTGCTGCACAGGCTTCACATCATGATCAATGGCAAGGCTGACCTCAACACCTTTTATTTTTGGAAATGGTGACAAGCTTTTAACATTGCGAACTTCCAACCCAAATCGCCAATTTATTGCAGAATCACATCGCAACAAAGACTGGCTTCCATTGTTAATCACGTAAAATGTAGCAATCACTTCTGGGTCTTTTTCTACTGATATTGGAGCATCAAATACACGTAGAACTTTGTGACGACACGTTTCCGTTGGTATGCTGGGGTATGGCTCAGCGGCGTCCAGGGTCGTTACATAAATTTTTAATTTTGCAGGGATGTGAAAATTAAACTCCAGAGATTGAATTAATTGGGCTCTTTATTGTAGACAACTGGGCTTCGACGAAGTGATGATGATTGCAGCGGCGTGGCGGGTGGCACAGTGGCCAATGACGTATTTACTTTACGAGCTTTTGCCAGCCTGTCTAACACGCGGTGTCGGTGAGCAGTGAGCGTACTATCAGGTAGGGATTTCAATCCCGTTTAGATAGCAGTTCACCCCTAACGTTCACAAATGCTTCCCAATATGAAGCGATTCGGATAAGGTCTCACGCGGTGTTGGTGAGTAATGAATATACTTCCAGGTAGGGATTTCAATCCCGTTTAGGTGGTAATTCACTTCTAACCTTCACAAATGCTTCCCAATATGAAGCTAAACGCAGGGAGTGGCTCGGACAAGTGTCTTTACAACGCGGCGTTGGTGAGCAAAGAATATATCCTCAGGTAGGGATTTCAATCCCGTTTAGCTGATAAATTCTCTTCTAACCAGCACAAATACTTCTCAATATGAAGCTAAGCGAACAAAATAAATTTAATATTTAATCTTATAAATGACTTACCTCCACGCCGGCTGCACAGGAACTCCTCGTTTGTGCGAAATGCTTCGCCTTTTATAGCTGTGCGCAGCATACACACATTGCCCTGGCCATACATTTATATGTACAATATTTTCTTGTCTGTTTTCTTAACTTAACATTTATTATACAATTCTATCAAAATGTACCGTTCTTACATATATAAGAGTAATGTATAAGCAACGTAATAACTACGAACAATTCTTGAAATCATAGCGCGTATGTTAAATTAATATATAAGTAATTCATTGCCACTCTACTTCGTTGACAACCAGCTTAAATATTACAAAAAACAACAACCAGTATGTGTACCAGAGAACTTCACTTGTTGATTAAAAAACCGTTCAACAATAACAAAGGCACAAAAAACTTGTCTTTTATTTGCAAATGATCAAACTTGCCCGCACACTCTCTTTTGTTGTTGATTTTAAATCAACCGAACATATGCCTCTTTGCTGGTTCTGATGCCAAACACATCGGCTTACTCACAACAATAATCTTTTTTAAGCTAGGAATAAAAACATTAATCAAACTTGCTCAAGCTTTTATATGCGTTGTTCATTATAAGGCAATCGAACCACATGCAAGTTGAACACTTGCTTATTTTCATCATAGGTCGAATCAAACTTGTCAACTTGTGTACTTGTCTATTCCTCTCAACGCTCAAAAATTTGATCAACATTAAAGTACAAAAAGCAAGAAATCATTGTGTATGAATTTGTTCATTCCTATCAACAAAGGCACGCTTGTTTTTTTATTTTATTTTACAGTGGTTTATGATGTCCATTCGCGTTGTTTATGACAAAATAGGAAATTTTTTTAAGAAAATATTATTTTTATTTGCAGTTCGATATTGCAAATAATATTTATTATTATTTGTGTTTATTTTTATTTGTTCTCCTTTACAGTGGTGTTTTTTGTGTTATTTAATTTATATTTCTTATTAAGCTAAAATTGAGAAGCACAAATTTTCTGCAGCATAAGTAGCCCTCCAGTACTTATTCGTTTTCCATAATTATTTCACTTAATATGGACCGTATTATATTTTTTCCCTTACGCCGAGGCGACAAGGTGTAAACTTTCTTGGAAATTTGACTTAAAAATTTTTTTTTCCCTGTTGTCATATTTGCATGTGTATTTCGGCGTATGTAATTCAACTAAATTTGTTCTCTTAATCGGACACATGTTTAACAATAAAAAACAAACAAAAGATCAAACTTGTGCACACATTCTCATTTGTTTCAATTTTGGAAAGAAAAAAGTCCCATAAACCACCGTGCATTTGCCCATGTGTATTCCCTTTAACTTTGTTTTTGTTGAACAAATTCAAATAAATACTAAACCTGTACTTCCCTACAAGAACAGTGTCGGTCATTTTACCGGTAATATGCCTGTCACTAGTGAAGACGTTTCTATCAGCACGTAGAACAAAGTTTCTATCACTTTATTAAGGCCAATGTGAGAAAAGTGATAGAAACCTTTGTGTACGTGTGATTTTGCATTCCTCTCTAACATATGAATTTTATCGCCCACAAAACATATATCCGAACTACACACTCTAATGTTATTACTATATATAAATGTATGGCACTGGTGATAGGGTATGTTGGCACTGCTGACAATCACCCATGATAGAATATGCTGGCACTGGTGACAGTCACCCATGATAGAATATAGTGGCACTGGTGACAGTCACCCATGATAGAATATGGTGGCACTAGTGATAGTCACCCATGAAATTGATACCTTTCAAATTTATGAAATAAAACACCTTTATTCCAATTCAATTCTTTATTTTTATTAAATATTTAAAAAATATATTACATACATATTTATTTATGTACAGACCAAATTAAAAATCATGTCAGCTTCTATCCACTGTTTTGTTGTAATGTTCCATCATCCGTGTTTTTGATGCGACCTAGTAAATATCAAATATTTCAGTACAAATGGAAAACAAGGAAGATTTTTATGTACTTACAATTGCTTCCAACTTGTTGGAATTAAAGATTTCCTGCTCTTCACCAACGCTTCCTGTTGCAACCAGATTTTTTGATAACTGCTGTTGACTTTACCTTGTGATTTGAAACGTTTATCACATAGTTGAACTATAATCCTATGCGTTAATTTAATTTAATATAGCAAATATGTATAATAATGAATAGATCACTATACTTACATATATTATTTAACTAAATTGAATATTAAAAAAATAAAAACTATTTAATTTTTATTATACTTCGGCTGACACAGATATAAAATGAAAACTGGAATGACAAATGTCAAAAGTTAAACTACTACATAGACATTTGTCACTGATGATATTTGTCTCCATCAAGAGTGACAGTCATATGTTCGGTAATACGAAATATTGTTGCATATGTATTAGTACAAATTGTATGTGTGTATTAGTTTTGGTCACCCATTTCTTGTAGGGTCATGTATCAGTGTTGAATTGGTTATGTTGTTTGCATTGTTCGTATATCATATTGCTCAAGTCACACATACGGTCGGTTAAAACATGTTGTGTGAATTAATGAGAATAAGAGCGTTTGGACACGATGAATTTACTGCAAGCCCTTCTCTTGCCTGTGCGATCTTGCTCATAAAATGCTTTTGTTAATTTTACTCATAATCAGAATTTGATGTATACATCAGAATGAAATGATTTTTAATCATCATTGAATTTTTCTTTAATCTTTACAATGAACAAAAATTTGCGTGCTGAACAAAATCAAGAAAAATCGTGATTTTGAAGTACTCTGATGTGTACATACCGACATACATGAGTAGGTATACGCGTACATGCCAACTATATGATCACGGCTGTGCGATGAAGAGCAAAGCAGATGACAGTAACAACTAACCAATGCATGTATGTATGTTTATGCACAAGTAGTATGTAAAACAAATTGATATTTTGGCGACCGTTACACATGTCGTATGTGCATAGGCATGTATGTAGGTACGTAAGTAAGTATTTTAATATATAAGCTAGTTTGCAAGTTTATCAGCACTGTGGGAATGTTTCGTTAATTAGATAATTAAAAATAAAATAAAATTCTCTTCGAATTCAAAATATACGGGTACCTTATATCTATTGTGCGCCAAAAACGAGGTCGGCGACTTTTGGCCATCACAACTTTCAAAATATTATCTGCAGCGTATGCCCTGAATTGAAGAATCAGACCGAATGTTCCAAATAACAGCGTTATTATTTAGCAAGCTGTTGTAATCGCACTCACTTAGGAGATTGAATCTCGAACCAGAGTCTATAATCGTCGTTACAGCTTTGCCACCAATTGTGCAATTAATGGTATCGTTATGTTCTGACCCGGTTTTTATTTTAAAACAATCTGATTTTACAGTTTCATCGTGTGAGACTTCTTCAAACCATTTGACATTTGAATCCGAAAATCGTGGTTTCTTAGAGTTCCTTTCGTTTTGCCCTATCATTTTCCGCTTGAATGTTTTAGTTTTACACTTTGCAGCAAAATGTCCTATCAACTGACATTTATTGCATCTAGCATTCCGTGCCGGACAATTGGGAGAGTTACTTGAATGACTTTTACGACCACATCGGCCACACTCCGAATCTAAACTTGTATGAAATCGAGGCTGTCGTATAATTTTATTGATTGGTTGTGAGGTTGTATCAGTAATAAAGCTGTGCGATTGTTTATGGATTTGCTCATGTATTTGGCAAGTTTCAACCACTTCAGACAGATTCATTTCCTTTTCCAAAAGTTCTTTCCTCAACTCTATTGGAGCCCATTAGTCTATTATCTTGTCTTTAATACAAATTTCTTCAATTCCTATTTTAGTTTCCCCAAAGGAGCATTTAGTCACTTGCTGTCTTAATCGACTGAGAAACTTGCTGAAATTTTCGCCTTCTAAAGGTGCCAACGTTCTGAACAAGTGTCGTTCAAATGTTGAATTCCGTTTTGGCGAAAAATATTCGCTTAATTTCTCAAAAAATACCTGAAAAACATCATTTTGTTTTTCCTTGTCCAATTCAATCAAAGCCCCTGGAAGGTTATATATTACTTCCTGCAGTTGGGATCCACCCAAATTCAACAATTTGTTTTTCTTTTTAACATTATCGCTAGTTTCCTCAGCTGCCAGATACAAGTTAAACGATCGCAGCCATTTCTCATGACGCAACAGTGTTTGTCAATGACGTCACATAGGAATGGCTTTATTTCAGTCATCGCTATTTAACCGTGATGTCTTCGTTTCAAAATGCTATCACAAGTAAATGTGTTTCACAATTAAATGTGATTTCTGAATTTTCAACATTATGTTATCTATAATAAACAATTTAATGTTAAATCACATTCAATTTAATGCATTCCTTCCCACCCTTGCTTTGGATTTTTTTTTTCAATTTAATGTCTCTCCACTCATTCACAATTAAATGTGTTTTCGAAGAACTCTAGTGGTCCTTGACCATTTGATAAATCTGTACAATTCAATGTACCAACCCTTCACACAATTTAATGTGTTTCCCAAAATAATTCACAATTTAATGTGTTTCCAAAATATCACAATTTAATGTGATGTCTTTGCTATTTGTAGTCTCGAGCTCCACGCTATCGTCGCCAATGTAATAACTCAATAATTATTCTCAATTTCTAGTACCAAGAACCGCAACCAATCAAACACAAATCTAAATTTTTATAAATCTTATATTCCAATAACCTCGTTGCTTTTTCAGCTGATTTTCATCCCCAGGTTGCCAGCCGTTCAATCTTTATTGTCCCACATAGTTAGCGTTGCGACATATATATATATATATATATATATATACTATATATATATATATATATATATATATATATATATCTATATATATATATATATATATATATATATATAAATATATAGATATATATATATATATATATATATATATATATCTATATATATATATATATATATATATATATATATATATATATATATAAATATATATATATATATATATATATATATACATATATATATATATATATATATATATATATATATGTATATATATATATATATATATATATGTATACGTATACATATATATACATATATATATATATATATATATATATATATATATATATATATATATATATATATATATGTATATATATATATATATATATATATATATATATATATATGTATATATATAAGTTAATACATTCAATGTTCAAAATTCATAATTCATAAAATTCATGAGAACAAAGCCAGACGGAAACCCGATACTCTTGCTATTTGGCAACATTAAAATATTTATGAAAAATATTCTGTTTTGATGACAGTGCACACGCGCACAGAAAATAATTTCTATACCTGTGAGAAAATGTTGAGTGTGCAGTTTGATTGTAACGTTGCTAATCGTATTGAAGAAAACAATTTTGTAAAAGTTTAGTTTTTAGTTGAACGTTAAATAAAGAAGGATCTTTTAGCTCCAAAAAATTTTTTTTTTAAAAATTAGATAAAACAAAAAATTAATTGGCGCCCGAGCAGGGACCCACGTGAATAGACTCCTGAAAAATAAAAAGTAAGGATCGCGGGTGGCAACATGAAAAAATCCTGAACAGAAAAACAGTAAGGATCGTGTGAAACCAAAAAAATAAAAACCTGAAAAGAAAAAAGTAAGGTTCGAAGAAAAAATTAATTTAAAAAAAACTAATTTTAAGTAAGCAACTGAAACTTAAACGAAACAAATGTAACAGAAATAAATAATAGAGACTTAAAGTATAAAGCAAAAGAAATAAAAACTGAAATATGTTAAAATAAAATCAATAAAATAAATCAAAAAAATAAATCATAGTGAAATTTAGACTTTGAAAAATATTGTTTAAAAAAAAAAATAAAGTATAAAATAAATGAAATAAAAACTTAAACAAAATTAACAAGATAAATCTAAAAGAACATTATAATGAAAATTACACTTTGAAAAATACTATCTTAAGGAAAAATATTATAAGAACTAAAAAAATTTTTGTTACAAAAATATGTGCTGTTAAAATAACGAATCAAGAAAACGATAACAATAGAAGCTAACAATAAATATAAAAAAGGAAGTGAGGATATAAATTACAACTAAAGCCCGAAAATCGAAAAGTAGGGTAACCAACCATACAACCATCAATTCAACAACAGGAGGCTTGGCGACTTAATAACGAAGAAGGACAAAGTAAAGGAAGAAGTACAAAGGGAAAAGGGCTAATCCTGAACGTCTACCAACCCAGAGCCCCAACGTTGAAAATGAAGACTTTAATCTTAAGTTATATGTAAGTAATAAAACAAAAATTTAAATCTTTTTTGAGGAAAATTGTTTTGTGTTAAAAAAACTGTTAAATTGATTAAGAAAAATAAAAAAAGGAAAAATATTGATGCTTAATTCAAAGAAAATAAATTGAAAGGAATAAAAAAATAAAAAAATTAATTAAATAATAATAAATTTAAGAATTCCCAAAATTGTAATCAGAAATAATTGCTAAAATATTAACAAAACTTTTTAAGAGGGGGAAGCTATTGCGATTCTCACGAGACCCTCCAATAGCGGGGATAATAAGAAATACAGCAAACAAATTTATTACTGATAGAAATAAATAATTTTTGTAAATTTTATTAAAAGTGATTGTCTCAAATTTACGGACAGAATTGCATTTTATAATCAAACTTAAATACGAGTAAATTCAGAATAATAGAAAAGGAAATCAGTGCTTGTCTATAGTGGGAAAAGTTGCTTGTACTAAAAATGACTACCAACACACCATCTGACTTAGCAAATCAATTGAGTAACCTATCCTTGACAGGAAGTTCGACATCCACTAACCGCACGAACACCTCATCGACTATAATACCGACACTTAGAGAACAAATACAAACCATAATACATGAGACACTTAGGGAACTAAACACGACACCGGACGAAAATGAAACAGCAGACGTATCCTTTAACATTGCTAACGCAACACAACTCAAGGAAGCCGACAATATTCCTGATATTGTAAAGTGCTTAAGAGAGTTTAGTGGTAAAGCAGGCGAGTTTAATTCGTGGAGAAAGACTGTGGACAGAATCCTCAATGTTTACGATAGTATCAAAGGAACCCCAAAATACTACGCCATATTACACGTTATCAGACACAAAATAGTTGGAGACGCAGATGCTGCACTGGAGTCTTATAGAACTCCACTTGACTGGACAAAAATTAAAAAATGTCTAATGATGCATTACTCAGATGGGCGAGACCTAGGAACATTGGAGTATCAACTTAATTCACTTTCTCAAGGAAATCAGGGTATCGCAGACTATTATCAAAGGGTGTATTCGTTGTTGTCACTTATATTAGACAAAGTTTCTTGCCTCGAGTTATCAAATAATGCGATGAATGTTATGACACATTCATACCGAAACAAGGCACTGGACACGTTCGTTCGTGGACTGAATGGAGATTTGCCAAGATTGCTAAGCGTTAGTGAACCCAAAAGCTTACCAGAGGCACTGCAAATGTGCTTAAAATTAGACAACATGCATTTCAGAAGACAATATGCACAAGGCACTAAGCCATTGACTTTCGGAAGTTTCGACCACAATCATGGAGGCCGCTCGAAACATTTTCCTTTACCTCCAAGACCACAACCTAGAACATTTTATCCTGAATTAGCTTACCTACCAAGAAATAATTACAATCAGTTCAGACCAAACTACCAACCACAGCAGCAACAAAGAATATTTCCTCAATTCCCACAACAGCAACCACGTCAATTTTCTAACAATTTCCAACAAAGGTTCACCGGATTCAACAACAGACAAGAGTTTCATCCAAAACCTCCACAACCAATGGAAGTGGATAGATCACATTATTCTAGGCAAGTAAATTATCAAAATATTCCAAGAAATAGCTACCAATTCGCACAAAAAAGACCAAACTTGGATACATCAAATGCTCCCAACAAAATTCAAAGGAATTTTTATGCTGAGACTTACCAAAGTCCACCCCAATCTTACGAAGACGAATATCCACACGAAGAGGTAAATATCGACGCTGACCCTAACGGCCTATACAGTTCACCTGAAGATGACTATCCACAACAGGAGAGCGAAATGCCTAATGCATCATCGCAATCGACCATCGACAGTGTTTATTTTTTAGACTAACTCCATCTTCACTACCTTAGTTGGAACTTAACAGGGGTGGAGATGTTCTCGAATTTTTAATTGACACAGGTTCCAATAAGAACTACATACAATCAACCAGAATTAGAAATCCTATTCTTAACGAAAGACCTTTTTATATAAATTCAGTTGCAGGAAACCTTGAAATTTCTCACCATACCTTCGTTGACATTTTCGGACCGAATAGCGAAAAGTTGAAATTTTATATATTACCAACACTTAAAACGTTCCATGGTATCATAGGTAATGATACATTGAGGAAAGTTAAAGCTGTCATACACACAGACAAAAATTACATGACCATTGCGCCCAATATCGTAATACCCTTGAAACAAAAGAAATCTGAATCAGTTAATAGCATTGATTTGCGCATTTCTTATCTTTCTAACGATCAATGTAGCCAACTACTAAAAATTATCCGTGATTATCCTTCATTGTTTTCCGATCCAAATGAAAGACTCACATACATCACAACTGTGAAAGGAGAAATCAAAACCACCACAGATAACCCGGTATATTGTAGACCGTACCCATATCCAATGGCCTTAAACGAAGAAATTGAACACCAGATAGAGGAATTGCTGGAAACGGAATCATAAGACCATCAAAATCACCCTATAATGCACCGGTGTGAATTGTGGACAAAAAAATGGATGCTTCAGGGAAAAAAAGTATCGAATGGTTATTGATTATCGAAAATTGAACCAGGTTACAGTACCAGACCGTTATCCAATCCCAGAAATTAACGAAGTACTGGCGAATCTTGGAAGAAACAAATTTTTCACTGTCTTAGACTTAAAATCGGGATTCCACCAGATTCCCTTAAGAGAAGAAGATATTCCAAAAACTGCATTTTCAGTCAACAACGGGAAGTACGAATTCCTACGCCTACCATTCGGGCTGAAAAACGCTCCAGCCACATTTCAGAGAACACTGGACGATATTCTTCGACCGCATATCGGCAGGAGATGTTACATATACATCGATGACATTATTATCTTTGGCGGAACTGAAAAAGAACATCTGGAAAATCTAAGGATTATCTTTGAAACATTGGAAAACGCGAATGTAAAGATCCAGCTCGACAAATGTGAGTTTTTGCAAACAGAGGTCGAGTTCTTGGGATTTATTGTTGGTGTAAACGGGATCAGAACCAACCCGAAGAAGTTAGAAGCAATAGCCAAGATACCTTTTCCAAAAACCTTGAAGGAGTTGCGATCATTTCTCGGAATGGCGGGATATTACCGCAGATTCATAAGAAGCTATGCACAAATTGCAAAGCCACTGACTGGCTTACTGCGCGGAATAGATGGATATACCTCAAAACAAACTTCAAAAAAACAACCCATAACAGCTAATCCTGAGGCTTTAGAAGCTTTCGAAAAAATTAAGAATTCGCTTATTTCAGAAGAAGTCATGGTTGGTTGGTTGGTAGGTATACGTGGCTGCCCGCTACACGCAAGCATTCAAGTAGGATCTCTGAGATCCCGTTTTGAAAAACCACTCCACTCGTCAGTGACTACCTATGGAAGCCGTATCCTGATCTCGGGTACGGATGGTTACTAGATCCACCCCGTCGCATTGAGGTATCTAATAAGGTCCCCCAGACCTATACCTGATAACTCCGCGAGGTCGCCTATGATACTATTGCCTAAGAATTGGTGTCTCGTGTTGTGCAAGGCCGGGCATTCGCAAAGGAAGTGATAAACTGTCTCCTCCTTGCTCTGATCCCGGCAGCTCCTACAGAATGCATTATGGTTGAGACCTAACCTGCCTGCATGTCTGCCTATTACCCAGTGCCCTGTCACAACCGCTACGAGCCTTGAGATGTCCCCGCGATTCCTGTTAATCAATTGTGCCGTTCAATTGTCGTTATAACATGGCCACATGCTTCTAGCCACCCTGCACGTGTTCAGCTTACGCCACCTGTCCGCCGCTTTCTGCCGGAAATGGCTCTGAATGGTGCTCCTTAGGGTGCCAAACGGCATGTCCACCGATACGGCAGTGGAGACGTCCTTAGCAGATCCAGCCTTAGCTAGCTCATCTGCCTGTTCGTTTCCAAAGAAACTGCTGTGAGCGGGTACCCAGATGAGGGTAGCGTCTATCTGACCCCCCAGTCTGGATAGCAGCTCTTTGCATTGGGCTACCAGAGTAGACGACGTAGTGAACGACCTGAGAGATAGGAGTGCCGCCTGGCTATCGACAAAGATACCGACTCTACCCTGAACACCCCTATCAATTAACAGCCTCGCCGCCTCCCTTATAGCCAGTATCTCAGCCTGAAATACGCTGGATTCATCTGGGAGACGGAGCGAGAGTTTTAATCCAAGGTCCCTCGAGAAGACCCCTGCGCCTACACCACAGATCATCCTTGATCCATCAGTATACACTCTGAAGTTGAATTCCCTTTCTAAGTTACCCCTTCTCCACTCCCGCCTGGATGGTAAGAGGACTTTGAATGAAGTGTTAAAGTCTAAGTGAGGTACTATATAGTCGGTGGGCTTCCTCAGTGTCGGTGGTAGTCGGCCAAGGATTCTTGCGTGGCCATAGTCCCTTGACCTCCACCTCCCTGATGCCGCTAGTCTTGCCGCACTGCTTGAGGATGCCCGGAGTACATAAAGGTCAATCGGAATTAGGTTTAGTATAGCATTCAGCGCCTCTGAAGGACTAGTACGTAGACAACCAGTAATCCCGATGGAAGCAGATCTCTGTATCCTGTATAGTTGATCTACTACATATTTTTTACTTGTGGCGGGCCACCATACTAACGACCCGTAAGTCAACATAGGGCGTACAATTGCTGTGTACATCCACTTAAGCATTGTGGGTTTTAGGCCCCATCTGGACCAAACATTCTCCTACAGGAGTAGTAGGCAACTGTTGCCTTTTTTATTCTATGATGTATATTTGGTTTCCACGATAGCTTCGTGTCCAGGATAACTCCTAGGTATTTTGCCGTGTCCGAAAGGGACAGTTCCAGATTATTCAGCCGAGGAAGTTTAAAGCTTTGGGTTTTGGTTGTAGTGAATAGTACCAGTTCCGTTTTGCTAGGGTTTACTCCTAGACCGCATCCTGCAGCCCATCTACTGAGTATACCCAAGGCGTTGGACATGATATCGCTAATCACGTCCGTGAACATCCCTGATACCATAATTACTACATCGTCCGCGTAAGCCACAACTTTAACTCCTGCAGCATCTAGTCTGATAAGAATCGTGTTAACAACGAGAAGCCAGAGCAGCGGAGAAATCACCCCACCCTGTGTTCCTCTACATGCCCATCTTGACATTTCGCTATTACCTAACGCTGCAGAAGTCATACTGTCACATCCTGATTTTGAAAAAGAATTTGAACTAACCACGGACGCATCTGACCACGCAATTGGAGCAGTCCTCTCGCAAAATAGCAAACCCATCACATTCATATCCAGATCATTGGCCACAAGCGAAGAGCATCTTGCCACAAATGAAAAAGAGATGCTTGCAATCATATGGGCATTGGCAAAATGCAGAAATTATTTATATGGTTCGAAAAGGGTAAAGATTGTAACTGACCACCAGCCATTAACATATGCTTTGAGTAATAGAAATACTAATAATAAGATGAAGAGATGGAAATCGATATTAGAAGAATACGACTACGAACTGGAATATAGACCCGGAAAAACGAATGTCGTGGCGGATTCTCTCTCGAGAATTCCAAATCAGATAAACACTTTTAGTGATACAACACATAGTGATGACAGTTCTGGAGAAGATTTGATACCTTGCGTCGAAGCACCTATCAATGTTTTCAGAAACCAAATATTTTTTAAAATTGACGAAACAGCATCGTACCAATTCCAGATTATTTTTCCTTTGATACACAGACACACCATAATAGAACCACAATTCACAGAAGAAAATTTACTCTCACATTTAAAAAGACGACTTAACCCATCTGTTATTAATGGCATTTGCACGGAAGAGGGTATAATGGGACTGATACAAAATATTTTCCCTCTTCACTTCAGAGATTATAAGGTCAGATACACACAAAAAATTGTTGAAGATATAACAAACGAGCAGGATCAAGAAGATATAATCATTGCTACGCACAATCGAGCACATAGAAACGCAATAGAGAACAAGGCTCAGATAATTGAAAAGTACTACTTCCCAGGAATGGCACAAAAGATTAAGCGCATAACAAAAATATGTTCAACCTGTAAAGAAAACAAATACGAAAGACAGCCGCAAAAACTACGAATATCTGAAACACCATTACCAAGTCACCCAGGAGAAATTGTTCATGTTGACATATATTTGACTGAAGGAAAGACTGTTTTAACTGCTTTGGACAAATTTAGTAAATACGCACAAACAAAGTTATTGAAAAGTAGGGCCATAGAAGATATAAGAAAACCACTTAGAGAAATAGTTTTTTCATTCGGCGTACCAAAAACAATAGTAATGGATAACGAACCATCCCTAAATTCTAATTCAATAAAATTTATGTTAAAAGACGAATTAAAAATAGACACTTACACAGTACCACCATATTATAGCAAAGCTAACGGACAGGTGGAAAGATTCCACAGTACTCTTACTGAAATTATTAGATGCTTGAAGGAAAACGGGGAACATAGGAACTTCGAAGAGCTGCTTGAAAGAGCCGTAGCTGAATATAACCACTCCATACATTCGGTTACAAAAAGAAAACCTGTCGACCTGTTTTTCGGTAGAACAGTATCATTTTCACCACATGACATAGAAAGGACAAGACATAATAATATCGAGAAATTGCAGACTAAACAGAAAAAGGATCTAGAATTTCATAATAAAAATAAGGAAGATTTTATAACGTACCTCCCAGGGCAAATAGTTTATGTAAAGAGGAACAAAAGATTAGGAACTAAACTGACAAAGCGTTATACAAAAGAAATAGTAAAAGAAGATAGGCATAGTACAATATTAACAGGGAAAGGTCAAATCATCCATAAAAGTCTTATTCGAAATTAACAATATTTTTTATCCATTGATTACACAGGTTATTGGCAACTACTGCTGCCGAAGTGCAAATTTATGATTACTCTCACTCGGAATTTGTTACCGTTCAGACTAGAACAGCGAAAATTCAGAAGGGCACTTTCAAGATAATACATCTAATTGATATCGAGTTGTACGAAGACTTACTGACGACTATCAACAGTACCATACAGAAACAACTTTCGAGCAAGAACGCATTTTATCCTATTTTATCAAACTTAGTATTAGGAATCGAAAGTTCATTAACAAGGCTAAAGCTCAATAAACGTATCTCAAAACGTTCTCTTGACTTCATAGGTAGTGCTTGGAAGTGGATAGCTGGAAATCCAGACCACCGCGATCATGAAATTGTGGTTGATCGCATAAATGGACTGTTAGAGAACAACAATGACCAATTAATAATTAACAAACTGACTGCAGACAAAATAAACGAACTTACTAACAGAACAAACGAAATAGTTAAGACAATAAAAACAGACCAGATCATGGCCGATGAATTAGCTCTCAATATAAAATACAAATTAGAAATACTCAAGGAAGAATTAACAAATATAGCTTATGCTATTCATTGGGCCAAGGCGGACATAATAAACTCTTTTATTCTTTCGGACAGAGAACTCGATGTAGCAAAACAAATATTGATTCAAGACAAGTTTCCTTTCATTAATATAGACGAAGCACTAGAATTTGCCGAAGTAAAAGTAGCGGCAGACGACAAATCAATTATCTACATAATAAGTTTGCCAACTACCGAATTAGAATCCTTTAATGTACTAGAAATTAGATCAGTGAAAAAAAGAGACAAAATTAATAAAATTAACTTTAAGACTTTGTTAAAGAATAAAAATAAAATATTTGGAATACAAAATAGATGCAAAAATTATAATAATCTGTTAATTTGTACTAATAAACAAATAGTAGATGTAAGTAAAGACCATTGTATTGCTAATTTGTTAAAAAGTAAGCCAACCAATTGCACTCAAATCAACAACCAACAGACGGAAGAAATTTCCAAAGATTTGCTATTTGTTAACAATTACAAGGGAATTGCCATAATAGACGACGAAGAAACAACATTAAATGGAACATTCATTATTCGCCACCACAACTCAACAATTATAATAGAAGGCAGATCCTACGAGACTAAAGAAGTTAGTAGCAACAAACCACTACCCACAATACTCCAGCAAAAATCCATAGACAACAGAACAGAAGAGATCCTATCCCTGCAAATGATGAAAGAAATCAATACAAAAAATATGAAACACATCAACTTTATCGAAACCAGCAATAGAATAAGCCTATCAATAAGTGGTATAATAGCATTTGTGATAGTGCTAATGATTATGATAGGTTTGGCAGTACGAAAATATCAAAAGCCGAGATTAAAAGATCAGATAAATTTATCTAGTTCAGCAATCCAAGGATTGAATAAAATTTTTGAACAAAAATCAAATGGTTCAAACGAGGACGTTTGAAATTAAGGCGGGGAGGAGTTAATACATTCAATGTTTAAAATTCATAATTCATGAGAACAAAGCCAGACGGAAACCCGATACTCTTGCTATTTGGCAACATTAAAATATTTATAAAAAATATTCTGTTTTGATGACAGTGCACACGCGCACAGAAAATAATTTCTATACCTGTGAGAAAATGTTGAGTGTGCAGTTTGATTGTAACGTTGCTAATCGTATTGAAGAAAACAATTTTGTAAAAGTTTAGTTTTTAGTTGAACGTTAAATAAAGAAGGAGCTTTTAGCTCCAAAAAAATATTTTTTTAAAAATTAGATAAAACAAAAAATTAATTTATATATATATATATATATATATACATATATATATATATATATATATATATATATATATATATATATATATATATATATATATATTTGAAGCCCTTTCTGCGCTGATTGTTGTGCTCTTGAATTCTAGAGATGAGGAAACATTTACAGGAGGAAATGGTGGATCAATTATTGATATTACGTTTACCAGCGATACCATTATAAACCGTGTAAACTGGAGAGTACCTGATGTTTATACTCACAGCGATCACAGTGCCATTATTATGGATATACAGGATGATATACGGCATGTGACTCTGTAACGTGAAATACGTTTACATGAAGTTAGTTTCCACGGCGTAACTCAGTACCGCAGGGCAGTGTGTATGTTTAGAACTGCAGGGCAGAAAGAATGTGTAATAATTAAATGCTCGCTGCTTGTGTACAACAATAAACGCAACACTCACAATCTGCTGTATGCATGGTAGCAAAACAACAGCGACAACCTCGCTTCTTGTGGACAACCATGCACACACACTCATACGACATACACACTGCTTACAGTGCATTTGCAGTATACGCAAGCCACTGTTTGTACATAATAATTCTCAGAGGCTTCATAAGTGGTACGGCATAAGAAACATAAGTTAACACAATCGGGGCGATTCGATCCGAACACGCCTTATACTTCGTCTCAGCACGAAGGGAAACGATTGATAATACACCGATGGATTTACGAAAAGAAACGAATCCCACCAACACCGAGGCCGAGACTACTCTGCCTAGAGATTCCGTAGTGGAAAGCTAGCCAGGGACCCCTCACTACTTTAATAAATTTGCACAGCGACTTCGGGTGACTGTTTTCCACAGCGGCTTCGGCTGACTGTTTTCCACAGCGGCTTCGGCTGACTGTTTTCCACAGCGGCTCCGACTGACTGTTTTCCACAGCGGCTTCGACTGACTGTTTTCCACAGCGGCTTCGGCTGACTGTTTTCCACAGCGGCTTCGGCTGACTGTTTTCCACAGCGGCTTTGGCTGACTGTTTTCCACAGCGGCTTCTGCTGACTGTTTTCCACAGCGGCTTCAGCTGACTCTTTTCCACAGCGGCTTCGTCTGACTGTTTTCCACAGCGGCTTCGGCTGACTATTTTCCACAGCGGCTTCGGCTGACTGTTTTCAACAGCGGCTCCGGCTGACTGCTTTCCACAGCGGCTTCGGCTCACTGTTTTGCACAGCGGCTTCGGCTGACTGTTTACTACTGTAGAACGTAGTCCGACTAGCGAAAGTAGATTACCGTAGTTAGCCTTTAGCTATAACTAGCTGTAAGATTTATTGTACTTATTTTACGATTAATTATAAGACATCTCCGACAGTCAACGATTTCAAACCGACTACCGTCGTCACCGAACCTGAACCGAGGAGAAAGATTACCAAACCTGGGCCGATAGGCCAAACTGCCGAACCTGAACCGAAGATTACCGAACCTGAACCGAGGAGAAATATTACCGAACCTACGCCGAAGAGCTAAGCTACCGATCCTGCGCTTTCATCGCACCTGATCATCGCCTCTGCTGCTATTATAATTTGATATAAAACTTTAAATAAAGAAGATTGTTAATTTTGCCCAAGAAAGGGAAAATATTGGTGTTAGTAGTTACTTAAGGTTTGTGGATCCGTAAGTCGACCTTGGACAACCGCTGAACTACCTCAGCCGACGACAAAACCACGTTACAACTCCTCGTGCACAAAATTTGTCGGGATGGAAAGTGAATACCTTTGATAAGGATATTTTTGCGGCAGTGTTTTCTTAATATCTGTGATGAGATGGATGGTAATCCTTGGGGTCTCGCATATAAGCTGGTCACCAAAAAACTTAAATGCCTGACCCCGTTGCAACCGAGTGAGGGGCCAATCCTGGAGGAAATTGTAGACCATCTCTTTCCCCAGCAGGACGCACCACCTTGGGAGCACAACCCTCCAATTGGGACATTAAATTTTCACTCGGTTACAATAACTGAGATTGAGGACGTTGTCTCTAGGTTTAGAGACAAAAAGGCACCGGGCCTCGACTGTATTCCAAATATAGTATTAAAGGAGGCCGTCAGGCTTTGTCCCGAGCAGTTCTTAAGAATGGTGAATACATGCTTAAGTAAGGTAATTTTTCCAACAAGATGGAAGAGGCAGAAGTTGGTATTGCTACCAAAAGCCAATAAACCCCTGGATGATCCCTCATCTTATCGGCCACTGTGTATGATAGATACATGTGGGAAGTTGCTAGAGGGTGTGGTCTGCAGAAGACTTGGGAATCGCGTTGAAGACAGACATGGTCTATCAGACAGCCAATTGGGCTTCAGGAGGGCGACGTCAACAGTGGATGATATAAGTATAGTAGTAGAAACTGCTGCACGAATTATCTATGGCAGGAGTTGGAGGAATGGCACAAAAAGTACAGTGTAGTTGTGACGCAGGATTTGACGAACGCGTTCAACACAGCGAGCTGGGTGCATATTGTTGATGCTCTAACTCGATTGGACATCCCAGATTATCTGATAGGGATAGTGCAGGATTATTTCCGGAATAGGGAATTGATCTATAGTACAGATGCGGGTATAAGGATCCACAAGGATCGATACTTGGACCATTGTTGTGGAACGTAATGTATGATGGGGTACTAAGGTTGAGTTTACCTGAGAGAGTAAAGATCGTGGGATTCCCAGACGATATAGCGCTGGGATTGACTCTAGCTGATCTTAAAACCTAAGCGGTTTTGATTAGTAGTCGTAACGCTTGGGAAACTATTACCCTCAATGTTGGCACCTGTTCCATAGAATCAAAGGCATTTCTGAAATATCAGGGCGTGATGATTGACACATGGCTATCTTTTCACGAGCACTTGCGATATATAGCATCCAAAGCATCAGAGACCTGTTTGGTGCTATCTCGGGTTATGCCAAACACGAGAGGGCCAAAGTATCTTCAAAGGAGACTGCTCGCTGGAGTAGTAAGGAGCATTATCCTATATGCACACCCGGTATGGCCAAACTCACTTAGGTATTCCACATATGTGGGGCTGATATAGGCAACCCGACATCAGATTATGGCTGACTAGGATCTGATCTGAAATATTACCTGACACAGTTCTTGTCTGGACATGGTTGCTTTAGGTCATATCTATTTCGTTTTAAGCACGACGACTCTCCGTTCTGTCCACATTGTGGTGGGAATGTGGTTGGGGATGCTGAGCATATCGTCGTTGCCTGGTCACGATTCAGCAACTGGAGGTCGTATTTAGAGGAAAGTTTGGGGCGTACGATCAGCCCGGGGAATATAATACCGGTCATGCTGGAATCCTTATTAAATTGGATCAGCGTGTGTAATTTTGTACTGCTAACAGGGTGGTGCTAGTGAAGTTGTCGTGGGGCCACTATTGACAGTTGCTATCATTACGTCAAGAAAAAAACAATATATATATATATATATATATATATATGTATATATATATATATATATATATATATATATACATATACTTATATGTACATATACATATACATATACCTGTACATATACATATACCTGTACATATACATATACATACTCTTAAAGCAGCCAGCCTATACACAGGGGATACCAGGCATTTAAGTTTTTTGGTGACCGGCTTATATGCGAGACCCCAAGGATTATCATCCACCTCATCACAGATATTAAGAAAACACTGCCGCTTGCTCCTACGAATTGCATCCTTTAGGGCCCTCCTCCTATTCCTGTAATTCTGTTGGTATACCCTATTCTCTAACCTACCTCTAGTTATTGTATACTGCCTTCTGGTACGTATACACTCCGCCATATATATATATATATATATATATATATATATTTATATATATATATATATATATATATATATATATATATATATATATATGTATATATACATAAGTATATATACCTACATATGTACATATATGTATATATATATATATGTATATACATACATTGGTATATACATATCAGAGAACTTCACTTGTTGATTAAAAAACCGTTCAACAATAACAAAGGCACAAAAAACTTGTCTTTTATTTGCAAATGATCAAACTTGCCCGCACACTCTCTTTTGTTGTTGATTTTAAATCAACCGAACATATGCCTCTTTGCTGGTTCTGATGCTAAACACATCGGCTTACTCACAACAATAATCTTTTTTAAGCTAGGAATAAAAACATTAATCAAACTTGCTCAAGCTTTTATGTGCGTTGTTCATTATAAGGCAATCGAACCACATGCAAGTTGAATACTTGCTTATTTTCATCATAGGTCGAATCAAACTTGTCAACTTGTGTACTTGTCTATTCCGCTCAACGCTCAAAAATTTGATCAACATTAAAGTACAAAAAGCAAGAAATCATTGTGTATGAATTTGTTCATTCCTATCAACAAAGGCACGCTTGTTTTTTTATTTTATTTTACAGTGGTTTATGATGTCCATTCGCGTTGTTTATGACAAAATAGGAAATTTTTTTAAGAAAATATTATTTTTATTTGCAGTTCGATATTGCAAATAATATTTATTATTATTTGTGTTTATTTTTATTTGTTCTCCTTTACAGTGGTGTTTTTTGTGTTATTTAATTTGTATTTCTTATTAAGCTTGTGACGAGCAAAAGGCGTTCCCTTGTTTTTGCGCGAGATAAAGAAAGAACAACGAGATTCACTTTATGTGTGGTTGATTAATAATAATAATAGTTTATTGTCTGTTAATATTTATACTATCAATATGCTAATATTGCATTTTCATAATATTATTTAATTCTAAGAATTATACTAGGAAGTAATAAAATAAAATACAATTAAATTATTAATGTGTTAATATTGCATTTTCATAATATTATTTAATTCTAAGAATTATACTAGGAAGTAATAAAATAAAATACAATTAAATAAAATGAACCTAAATAAAGATGCTTATTCATGTCTGACCCAATTTGTATAAGTATGTTAGTTAACAATGTTATTGGTAATGTTACGTTGATGATTGTAGTTGTTGTTGCTGCTGTTGGTTTGTTTGTTAAGTTGGTGGTTGTAGTTATTGTTGTTGCTGCTGTTGGTTTGTTTGTTAAGTTGGTGGTTGTAGTTATTGTTGTTGCTGCAGTTGTTGGTTTGGTTGGTGACTATGTGTAACATAGGTAACTCCTCCCCCCTTAGAGTATAGTGAGGGCCACAAGGAATCTGTAGGTGGACGAACGATACTTTCAAACATAAACGATTTTGGTGTGTATGAAATTCTAATTCGTTTTGCTAAGCACATTGATGATATGATAATTATTAGAATGATAATCATAATCGATGAGTATGTGATATACTGGTGAGTGGTTGTTGTTATTTTCAAGGCGGACATCAAGTCGTGGTCACTGAAATGATAAGACTTTAATTTTTGCATGTTGAGTTCTTCAATGACGGCTTCAGGAATTATTTCGACAAATTCAGGTAATGTTATGTTGATGTGTTCCCGGTACGTTTGTGCCTTGCCCTCATATGTTAACCCATTAATGTTGATTGTGCATTTTTCGTAATATAGGATTGTTGTGTTAGTCACGTTGAACGGTTTACTGCAGTCAGATTGTACAAGTGTTGTTGGTACGTTAATAAATAGTAAGAAGTTATCTTCTGGCTGGGAAATAGACTCCAATCGTCCCACGTCTTTTACGTTACATTTTGGTTGTAGTTTTCGTAACAGTTTACCCATACATTGTGATTGTTCCATAGGTTCGCTTCTTGTAGGATTGGGACAGACATAAATATCTATTAATTTCAAACATTTTTCATGATAATAGTTAATAGAATTTTTATTATAAGCTATATAATTTGATGATAATATTTGTCTTGTTACATTTATTGGTAAGGGTATAATGTGAGAAAAATTAAAAGTTTCTTGTTTAAATTTTGGAATTTTTACATTAAATATTATATTCGATTTGTTATAATATGCTTGTAATTCTAGTATTTCATATAATTGTTCTACAGAATATATTTTGTGTATTTGATTATTTAGTATATTATAAATATTTTCTATTTCGTCATGACTTAAGATGAATTTAGAAATAATATTTAATTTCGCAAATACAATGCTTTCGGCTATATTGTTAACTTGATTCGTTAGCAAATCAATATTGTAATTGATTCTATTCAAGTATTGTATTTGTGAAATTATAAGATCTTCTTTATTTATTCTATTGTACATAGTTCCTTGTGTTTTTTTTAAGATTTCTGTAATTCTACTTTGTTCTGTGTTTATGTGTGTTGTAATGTTGTTAAATCTTTGGATCATTTCCGTATTTAATATGCTTTGTTTGTTTACCGTGTTGTTGAAAATATGTTCGTTTTTTATAAGTTCCTCAAGCTGAGAATTTATGTTCCCCGCATCCCTATCATCCATATTACCAGTTATATATTTAATTGTTGAGCCTAATCCATTAAATAGACCTCTTTTTTGCCTCTTAAAAGGTAGTAAATTGTCAATTTTATTCATTAATTGATTTAATTTAAGTTTCGTGATCTTTAATGAATCTTTGATTGAACTATTTGGTTCAAATACGTCTAAGGTTTCTTTAATTTTCTCTGAATTATTAACATAGTCTTTAAGATCTATTACATGGATTAAATTTTGATAATGGTTTATTACCTTGGCATTACCCATTCTCAATTCGATAATAGCCAATTCATTGTCTATTTGTTGTGTGTTTAGCCTTTGGGAGTGGGCCACAGATAACCTAGGGAGAAAACAGAATGATTAGTTATATTATTGTATTTTAGAATTTTTCTTTATTCTCCTTTTAATCTTTGATTTGTGAATTTTCTGGTTTCTATCTGAAATAAAGGTAACTTTTTTATCAGTTTGTACTTTGTGTTTAGAAAATCGAGGTGTTATCTTATTTCTCCTGTTCTCTTTTCGATATATTATATCGCTGGCCTGTAATGGTGCAGGTTGTGCCCTATTCTCGTTCAGTTTATCTATTCTGTCCTTTACAGTAGTTTGTAATTTTTCCCTAATTTTGGGGTAGATAATTTGTTGGTATTCGTTTAATTTCTGGATATACTCGTGTTCTCCATTGAATTTTATTGTTTCATTAAATATGTGTGGTCTGCCAAAGAATACTTCATACGGAGTTAGTTTCGTTGTTGAATGTATCGAATTATTATAGGTAATAAGAGCCTCCGAGAAAATTTCATCGTGATCCGTGGAAAGTTTGCTCTCTTTCCTTTTAGCTATAATTATCCGATATATTTCGGTTAGAGTCGAATGCAACCTTTCGACGGGCGCATTGCTTGAAGATTGTTGAAATGAAGTTATATGTAGATCTATATTGAATTGTTTGCAAAAGTCTCTAAAAATAATGGCCGTAAATTCCTTTCCTTGGTCACATATGATTTTCCTCGGAATCCCATAAGTACTAATGAAGGTTTTTAATGACTTAATTACATTTAAACTAGTTTTTGCGGCAATTGTGAACCCCGCTGCAAATTTTGAAAATTTATCGATAATAGTCAGTATTTGCTGATTGTTGACGTGATATATATCAATGTGTAAAATATCCAGAGGTTTTTCCGGGGTTTCCGGAATTTGGAAAACTAATTTTTGTGGGTGTCTATCGTATTTGAGTGTCTGACACGTGTCGCAATCATTAATTATTTGGCTGATCTTGTTTTTCATATGTGGGAAGAAATACTCTCTTTTAAGGTGTAAATATGTTTCCTCTATTCCTCGGTGGTTGTTATTTTGATGATATTTCCTTATAATTTCATCTTGTTCATCGTTATCTGAAATATCTCTTATTCTGAGTGTACAACGTACTAGGCGGTAAGATTTATTGCTAGCAAAATATTGTGAAAAAATTTTCTGTACAATGCGAAAAACATCATCATTATCTGTATAAACTGCAACAAGCCTATTAGGCTTAATAAACTTAGCAAAAATTTTTATGATTGAATTTTCGTCATAGGATGGTGCTTTTATAATACGTTTTAACTTATTCTTGAAGGGTACCTCCACAGTAACCTTTGATTCCGGTTGTATTTCTATTACTAGCTGTATATTAAATTCGTTCAGGGGCTTTTCCGAGATTGGGATCCCATCGTCCAGGTTCTCTTCTGCAGAGTGAATCGTACTCCCACTAGTGCCTATAGTAGAGAAAGCTTCATGGTTGTTTATATCTGGTGTAATTCTACTTAGGGCATCCGCGTTGGAATTTAGTACTCCTTTTTTGTACACTATTTCGTAGTCGAACTCCTCTAATTTTAGCCGCCAACGAACTAGTTTTGAATTTGGTTCTTTTAGTCCCATAATCCAAGTTAATGGTCTATGGTCTGTTACTATTTTGAATTTATGTCCGTAGAGGTAGGGCCTGAAGTATTTCGTGGCCCATACTATTGCCAGAAGTTCCTTCTCTATTGTAGAATAATTTATCTCTGAACCATTTAATGTTCTGCTGGCAAAACAAATAGGTTTATCGCTCCCTATTTGGCCCTGAGACAACACAGCCCCTAGCGCATAGTTACTAGCGTCTGTGGTTAAAATGAAATGTTTAGAAAAATCCGGGTATTGTAATATTGGGTCATTACAAAGCAGATTTTTACACATTTCGACAGTTCTGACATACTCTTCGGTAAGTTTTATGTCCATCCCCTTTTTCAAGCAGACCGTTAATGGTTTCGTTAGTTTCGCAAAGTTAGGTATAAATTTCCTATAATATCCTAATAAACCTAAAAAGGACTTAATTTGTTTCGCAGTTTTCGGAATTGGGAAATTTTTTACTGCACTTATTTTTTTCGGGTTCGGTTTTATCCCTTCAGTAGATACAATGTGCCCTAAAAATTCTATTTCCTTTTTCAGAAACTCGGATTTATCGACCTGAATTTTAAAATTCGAACTCCTTAATTTCTCAAATACCGCTTCTAGATTATTGATATGTTCCTGTAATGAGGTTGAAAAAATTATGATATCATCCAGGTAAACAAGGCACACTTTTCCCACTAAATCTCTAAGGACGTTGTCCATGACTCTTTGGAAAGTTGAAGGTGCGTTTTTCAACCCGAATGGCATTCTAATGAATTCGTAATGCCCTCCTTCTACTGAAAACGCTGTTTTCGGGATGTCTTTTGGTTCCATTTCAATCTGGTGAAACCCACTTGCGAGATCTACCGTGGAAAAGTACATACACCTACCCAGTTTATCCAATAATTCATTTATATTCGGAATAGGGTATTTATCCGTTATGGTCTTCTCATTTAATTTCCTATAATCAATCACTAATCTCCATTTCTGCTTGCCACTCGCGTCTTTCTTTTTGGGTACTACCCATACAGGTGAACTCCAGGGTGAATAACTTGGGCGTATTATATGTTGATCCAATAGTTTAGTAATTTGTCCTTGTACTTCCTCCTTGTGGATGTAAGGGTATCTATATGATTTCGTATATATCGGTACATCATTCGTTGTTGGTATGCTGTGTCTTATTTTGTTTGAGAATGTCAATTCTTGCCCCTCTCTGTAGAAGACGTCGGAATATTTTCTGCATGATTTTAGAAGTAGTCGTCTTTCCTCCTGGTTGAGATGTTCAAGCCGCAATAAGTTTTTTACATCCGTATCTTCGTTTACGTAGGATGGCCCACATTCTGTAGTATTGACTTCGACGTATTCCTGGGAATGGTATTCTTGCGTTTTCAAGGGTTGATCAAAATAGATAGTTTCCAGAGAGTCACTTAAGTTTGTTACTTCGACCAAACTAGACCAGTTCTGTGCCGTATAAATACCAGCTGAAATTACAAGTTTTCCGTTTACCGATGTTTCCGCAATCAAAATATCCCCTTCTTCAACATCAACGGGTAATTTAATAATCATTTTTGTATTTGGTTCGATCGTGATTTTGCCAGAGCACACGTTTGGTTTGTGATATAATGGTATAGCCGTAAATCCCGTCTCCAATGTATTAGATTTCAAGTCGATTTTAGCGCCAATATTGGATAAATAATCGATGCCCAAAAGACCATCGAAGTAGTTGTGAAATTTAAATAGTAATAATGAGAGTTTTCCCTTTTGTTTGAATTCTTCGAATATTGGTAATATTACCAATTTGTTTATCCTGTATTTAGCTAAAACTGTTTTTATTATCGTAGGTTTACATTTGATATGTTGTTGTTGGTCCACATGTTCCGGGTTAATGAATGAAGTTGAAGCCCCAGTATCTATCAGGAACTTGAGAAGTTTATTGCCAGGGAACCGGATTTTAATGTAAACCAATTCAGACCCATGTTTAACCCTGTCTAGGTATCCCGTTGGTTGTGGGAGGCAAGGTCTAGAAAATTTACCTCTTCTTCTACGTTAGTTAATTCGCTATACTCCCCCTCTTCTATTATATTGTTAACTTCAGTATTTGGATGTCTTCTTGTTTGTGCACTTGGGCTCTGTTTAATGCTTGGGAACGAGCCTCTATTCCTCAGGTAGGAAAACCCACTTGACGTGTCCATGGGTTCCGGTTTTTGAAATTTGGGTACGTTAGTGTTGGTCATATTATTATTGAAGGGTGCATTGTTATGGGGTATATTATTATTGAAAGACATTTGTTTTCGTTGATTAAAATTATCGAGTTGATTATTATTAAAAGATGCTTGAGGACGATATTGGTTATAAGAATTGTTATTTTGGTTGCCATTGCGACTATCCCCCCTGTAAGCCATGTTCTGTGGGGATGGTGCCCTCAAATTGTAGGTGTTCCTATTAGGCTGATAATTATAATAAGGCTTATTATGAAAAGGATTTCTTTGGTATGAATAGTTATTCTGCCTATTTTGATTAATTTTACCGTAAGACCCATTAGACTGTTGGTAGTATATATTCTGCTCCTTGATGCAGAAATTTAATGCTTCCGCTAGAGTGTTAGGTCTCATAGCTCTAATTGTTGCTCCCAATGGATCCCTTAGTCCTGTCACAAAAGAGTTGAGGCACATTTCTTCATAAAGTGACTTCTTAGCATATATCACATTTTGGTCTGCTTCGTGTAACAAAATGTTGTTACATAGAGCTGATTGCAATTCTACCACTTCTCCATAAAATTTTTCAAATGGTTTTCCAAATTGCTTCAGGGCATGAAGGTCTTTTATCAGAGAAGTCTCTGAACGTTTATCTGAGTAGTATGTTATTAGATTCGTTTTTATGTTATCCCAATTTAATGGGGTCCCGTACATGTTGAGCACCTCATTCGCTTGTCCTTCAATTTTATTGCGTATGGCTCTCAACAAAATCTGCCCGTATGGGGTTTTATCTGTTCCCCGTATGAACAAAAGAATTTCCTCAACGTTATTGAGGAACTCATATAACAATCTGGGGTTACCATCAAATGTCGGTAACTGTTTGATGGCATCGGGTATTCTCAACGACTGGAATACATCCATCTGTGCTGTTAGTACTGCTGTTGAAGCAGGAGGGACCGTGCCCGAAGTACTTTGTTCCCGTGAATCGTTATTCATCCTAGCTGAATCTACTACCTCAGGAATTGAATTTAAGCTCCTACTTTTAAATATTTGCGGAAGGCTATAAGGTGAACCCCTGTTTTTTGGCATTAATTATCTCTTACTTTCCTAATTTAGCTCCTGACGAAATATTCTGATAGATTTTCGCTTGATAACAATGTTAAAAAAATGAAGAAAAATTTTGTTACTTACAGCAATATTAATAAAATCAGCATGTCCCTTAGCAGTTGCGTGGTGCGATTATTAATCCCTTTGACTCGTTATTTCTTCCAGTAGGTTCCGGAGTTTGCAGATGAAGTGAAGCTACACAGATTTCCTCTGATACTATATATGCTTTTAACGTATTCCTGTGCGATACAAGAATTTTTATTTGGTGTTCCTGTGTGATACAGGGATTTTTGTCACCTTTATTTTACTTGTATTCCTGTGCGATACAGGAATTGATTTTTTTTTTTATATTTAAATTTCTTTTCTTTAATTTCACAGTTTATATTATTTTCCTTTTACAAACTCCACGATTTTACTCGTATCGTCGTTTGTTTATTCAATTAATATGATATTCGCTCATATTCTACCCCCAGAAAAATTTTTATCTTTTAGTTCTCTTTTTTTTTTTTATTTATATATTTTCTTTTGCACTATATTTTCCACAGTATTCCTGTACGATACAGGAATTGATTTTTTTTTTTTTTTTTTATATTTAAATTTCCTTTATTTTATCTGATTAGTATGATATTCACTTCCTTCTTTTTTTTTTTTGTAATTAAATTTCTTAAATTTTTCCTCAGAGATTTTTCTGTACAACTTTCACTTTTCCACAAAAACCGCCGTTCGACTGCGCCAGATAAAGAAAGAACAACGAGATTCACTTTATGTGTGGTTGATTAATAATAATAATAGTTTATTGTCTGTTAATATTTATACTATCAATATGCTAATATTGCATTTTCATAATATTATTTAATTCTAAGAATTATACTAGGAAGTAATAAAATAAAATACAATTAAATTATTAATGTGTTAATATTGCATTTTCATAATATTATTTAATTCTAAGAATTATACTAGGAAGTAATAAAATAAAATACAATTAAATAAAATGAACCTAAATAAAGATGCTTATTCATGTCTGACCCAATTTGTATAAGTATGTTAGTTAACAATGTTATTGGTAATGTTACGTTGATGATTGTAGTTGTTGTTGCTGCTGTTGGTTTGTTTGTTAAGTTGGTGGTTGTAGTTATTGTTGTTGCTGCTGTTGGTTTGTTTGTTAAGTTGGTGGTTGTAGTTATTGTTGTTGCTGCAGTTGTTGGTTTGGTTGGTGACTATGTGTAACATAGGTAACTCGCGCATGGAATTTATTATTTATCGTTCTTTATATTTTATTATTGCCTTGTTTGATTATTTACTTTTAAAATGAAATGTTACGAATTGTATTATATTATATTTCTTTCCCTTACCTACTAAGTAAAGCACGCAAATTGTATATATGTATAGTGTTTATATTGATAGTATTTACATACGTACATGCACAACGTCGTCTGCTTTGCACAAGCGATCATACATACGCACAACGTAGGTAACGATCACGATCTACCGTACGAAAAACTTGTTCGCACATTCCATTTGTTATGTTTTACTCTTCAACATCAATCGCGTACAGTTGGCATGCACATATGTAAGTACATAGTGATGTCTGTATATGGTAAAGAGTATCAAGTAGACGCTAAGCAGAAATTGTAAGGCACGTATACATACATACCCATGTGCATGTATGTAAGCGGTGCCAGCCTATATAAGGCACAGCAATGCTGAACAGAGTTCTTAGTTCTTGGGCAGCCGGCGTGGAGGTAAGTTGTTTGGTCTTAATATTAAATTTCAATTATTAATTATTTCGGTTAGTTTTAGTGTCCGAAGGCGATTACAGAATTTGTCTACTAAGCGACAGTATTGTTAACCTGTGGGCATATTCTTGTAATCCACTAAAGCTAAAGTGTGGTAGGGGTAAATGACAACCTAAGCGACAGTACTGTTAACCTGGTTGGACATTTGCTTTTCCCACAGCGTTTTGCCATATCTCGTGTGCATTTTGGTCACATTGACCACATATAGTAATTATTTCGGGTAGTTTTGGTGTCCAAAGGCGACTACAGAATTTGTCTACTAAGCGACAGTACTGTTAACCTGTAGGCATATTCTTGTAGTCCACTGAAGCTATAGTGTGGTAGGGGTAAATGACAACCTAAGCGACAGTACTGTTAACCTGGTTGGACATTTGCTTTTCCCACAGCGTTTTGCCATATCTCGTGTTCGTCTTGGTCACTTGGACCACATACGGTTGCTAGCGAAATTGCCTCCTTACCCTATTATTGACCACGTCGCCAAGAACCAGCCTGCGAAGCATCATTTTTACTATTGCTCAATAAACGTGTATATTCGAATCTTGGTGTTTTACTTGGCCAACGAGAGATCTCCCTGCAATCAACAAATTTATGTAACTGACCTTGGACGCCGCTGAGCTCTACCCCAGCAACCAGCGGAAACGTGTCGTTACATTGGCGCCCGAGCAGGGACCTCTGTGTTGAAACAAACCACCACCTTATACATAAGGACTCAGAGGAGAAATAGTGATTTTGTGCCACGTGCAATTGCGAAACGCTAAAGAGCAAAAATAATATCCCAATTTTCACCAGCCAACCCCAGTGTCGCTCGAAACAGAACCACCAGACTGCCAGTAAGTAAAATGCTGAAGACATCGTGGATCTATGCCCTTAAGAAGGACGAGCTGGTGACGTATTTGGCGCAGTTCAGCCAAAACTCCACGGGAAGCGTGGAGGAACTGAGAAAGAGGTTCAGCCAATTTATTACCGCCGACCACGAGGCTAACACGTCTGAACGACTGTTAGCCCTACAGAATCAACACGAGGCTGCTGCGATTCCATCCCCTAGCCTCAGCGTACCTGCCCCAGGCTGGCCGGCAGCAGCACCACCGACGCAAAAGCCACCACTCCGGGCTGACACCTGGGTAGAGCCCGCAACCCCCGATCGAATTATGGTAGTGGAATTCGTTCGGAAATGGGGTTTAAAATACGATGGCGGCAAGGACCCTATCGGTTTCGTAGAACGTGTAGAGGAATTGGCGGATATGTATGGCATTGACCTAACACAAGTGCTACGAGTTTTGGGTGAGTGTTTCAGAGACAAGGCATTAAGCTGGTATCGAAACAACAACAAAAACTGGCATCAGTGGCAGAAATTCAGAGCGGACTTTCTAAAATTTTTCCTCCCTCCACGCTACTTTGAGAAGCTGGAGGATGACGTCCGTAAACGTACACAGCGTGCACGAGAACCCTTTAAGGACTACGTGCTGGCGCTCCAGAATCTGATGCAACACACCAACCTGTCCGAAGACCAGAAACTGGAACGGATCTTCCGGAACGCTCAACCCGACTACCAGTGGTTTATACGCCGCCGCGATTTCACCACTCTGGACGATCTGCTCGCGCTTTCCGACGAACTTGAGAGTATCCCTACCTCATCCAACCCGGGTAGAGGAGAGCACCATCGATTGATGGTAGAGACATCTACCTCTCGAAAGCGTGCCCGTCGGAAACCGAGACAATCAGCCGCAGGCAATCAGCATTCAAATCAGACGCACCTGACATGGGAGGAGAACAAGGTAAAGGCTATGATCCTCATTGAAAACCAAATAACGGCAGCGACGTTGGACACAGGGGCCACCAGGAGTTTCATACGCCCATAGATAATCAAGAAATGCATTCGGCAGCCAGCATATACTCCCTCAAAAATCGATGTACTCTTGGCAGATGGATCCAAGGCGGTGATATCACGATCCCTGAGAATAGCAGTGACCTTGGGTAAGAAGACAGCCACGTGTGAGTTCCTGGTGATGGAGAACGCAACCGAGGACATTATATTGGGGCTGGACTTCCTCCGAATTTTCGAAACCAGCATCCAGTGTGCGGGGTTGAGTGTGCATAGCCGCCAGGTGAGGGCCGAACTTAGTTACCCAAGCGGTCACTGCAATCAGGTAAGTGATATGTATAATCATACCGAGTTTTAAGAGAAGAAAGCGACATACGCCGATAGTGACGATGGCCACCGGAGCCAGAGAGTGGCGCAGTTTTTAGAAAAAGAGCTAGCGAAATTTGACGACATCAAGGGGCTGTCCGACATTACCCGCCATAAAATTGTGATGAAGGACGAGCGACCCATCAAAATAAGGTATGCACCTCGAAACCCTGCTATGCAGGCCATCATCGATCAGGAGGTCGACAAACTAATAGAAAAGGGGTGCATAGAACCTTCGCGCAGCCCATATAGCTTCCCCATAACATTGGTCAAAAAGAAAAATGGAACCTGGCGCACCTGTATGGACTTTCGCCAGCTGAACGCGAGGTCCACCCCAGATGCGTATCCGTTGCCGCGAATTGACACCATCCTCGACAGGTTGAAGAACGCCAAGTTTATAAGCAGCTTAGATTTGAAGGACGGATACTGGCAGATCCCAATGGATGACTCCAGCAAACAATATACTGCGTTCGCAGTGGCGGGGCGCGGCCTCTATCAATGGCGGGTCATGCCTTTCGGGTTGCATTCGGCTCCAGCGACTTTCCAGCGCGCGTTGGACAGAGTAATTGGACCGGAACTAGAACCCAATGCGTTTGCCTACCTAGATGACATAATAGTCATCAGTAAATCATTCGAGGAGCACCTAAAACATTTGAAGGAAGTCTTTCACCGCCTCCGCCACGCCAAGCTGCGGATAAATCCGGAGAAGTGTGAGTTCTTTGCGGCAGAAACGAAATACCTCGGGCATGTCGTCACCCAAGAAGGTATTAAGACAGATCCCGATAAAATTGCGGCTATTATCGACATGCAGCCCCCCAGCAATGTTAAAGAAGTGCGCCGATTCTTAGGGGTCACGTCATGGTACCGACGTTTTGTACCAGAGTTCGCCACGCTCACCCAACCACTCACCATGCTGTTGAAGAAGGGACGGCATTGGAAGTGGGGAAAGGAACAACAACAGGCGTTCCAGACACTCAAGGAAAAGCTGACCCAGTCACCGGTCCTCGCCTGCCCGGATTTTGCACAGCCCTTCAAGCTCCAAACGGATGCCAGCGATTATGGTCTTGGGGCAGTTCTGACGCAGCAAAATGGGGATCAAGAACACGTCATAGCGTACGCCAGCCGGCATCTCAACCAGGCCGAGAAGAACTATTCCGTTACCGAAAAGGAGTGCCTCGCCATAGTTTGGGGTATACGTAAGATGCGCCCGTACTTGGAGGGGTATGTATTTGAAATCGTTACCGACCACATGTCCCTCAAATGGCTAAATGGAATCGACAACCCGACAGGCCGACTGGCCAGATGGGCATTGGAGCTCCAACAATACACCTTCACCGTCACCTATCGCAAAGGTAAGAATAACGTGGTCGCTGATGCCCTGTCAAGACAACCAACGGCTGTGGCCCAACGCGCGCAAGTCAGAGCAGCCACATCGTGTCCATGGCTAGAACAGCTGAAAGCCAAAGTGAGGGAGGAGCCCGAAAAATTCGGCGATTACTCCATAGTCAACAACGAACTGTATCGGCACTTTCCCCGAGAGGCTAATGATGAGGACACCACTCCATGGAAACTGTGCGTCGCCACTCCCTTGCGCAACCAGATCCTCCAGGAAACACATGATCAACCTGCCGGTGGTCACCTGGGCATCCGGAAGACGGTGCAGCGAGTCACCAGCCGATACTATTGGCCCAAAATGGTTCGAGACGTGACCCGATATGTGCAACGCTGCGACACCTGTCAGCGACATAAGGTTGAACAGAGAAAGCCAGCCGGTCAGATGCTGACGCGAATCCCTGACGAACCCTGGGCTATGGTGTGCGCCGATTACGTGGGTCCATTGCCCAGAACACGCCACGGGAATACAGTACTTCTGGTGCTATTTGATAATTTCTCCAAATGGTGCGAGCTGGTACCTGCACGCAGAGCCACGGCCGAAGGGGTGGTTAAGGCCCTCCGCGAACGCATCGTTGCCCGGTATGGTGTCCCGAAAGTACTCCGTACTGATAACGGCCGACAGTTTGCGTCCTCAGTGGTAAGCAAATACCTTGCCGGATTAGGGGTCAAGCACCAATTTACCGCACCGTACACACCACAGGAGAATCCGACAGAAAGAGCGAACCGTACCATTAAGCAGATCATGGCCAAATACTCTGGCACCAATCACAATCGATGGGACGAATTCCTGCCGGAGATAATGCTTGCCCTAAATACCGCCACATCGGAATCTACAGGCTACTCACCCGCCTATCTAACCCAAGGTAGGGAACCTAGGCTACCCAATGCCGTCTACGATAGTGTAACTGTCGGTAGTGGAGCAAAGATTTTGCCTCCCGATGACAGGGCTAAGGAGTTAAAGGAGGTGTTCAGCATTGTGCGGTCGAACCTAGACAAAGCATCGCAGAAACAACAACGCCACTACAATCTCCGACGTCGGAACTGGCAACCACAGGTGGGAGAACAAGTGCTCGTTCGGCAACACCCACTTTCACGAGCCATTGATAACTTCACGGCCAAATTAGCAAACCACCTTGTGTTGTCAAAGGATTCGTGTCACCAGTTATTGCGGAAGTGTCCGATCTAACCACCAACAAATCACGCAATGCACACCTGAGCGACTTAAAGCCGTATGTCGCACAGTTAAACTAATCTAGTTTTCTTTCCCTCTCTCCTTATAGTAAATCAACAACATCAAAGCTAAACAGTCAACAAAACAAAAAGCAACCACCTCAAAGTTGAACAGTCAACAGCAAGAGCGCAAGCAGTACACACCACAGCTACCAGTGTAACATCACAAAGAAATGAACCAGCAGCAAAAGTTTGAGGAGTCACGGCGGAAGTTCCGAAGAACAATGAAACAGCAGCAGGCGAAAATAAAAAAAACTATTTTCCTGCAAGATGACGAAGTTCCGATGCGGGGTCAGCGAAAACACACCGGCTCCCAGTCTGGTACCGCTCCGGTCAGAAACTTTCGCATGACCACACAAGAACGTGCGAGCAGAGCAACTGCCCATCACCAGGCTAACTCGCCTCAGGCCAGCACCAGCCGCCGCAAACCACACCCACAAGCCGAAGATGAGGTGCCTCCTCCACCGCCTTCAATCAGAGAAGAAGTGCCTCCTCCACCGCCTTCAATCAGGGAGGAAGTGCCTCCACCACCGCCTCCAATCGTGAAAAAAGTACCACCACAGTCGCCGATAGTGGAAGAGGTGCCACCACCACCGCCGCCGTTCACCTATGCACGGCCGCCCAGCATGGCAGGTAGTAGCCCGGATATACTGGAGGATTTCATAATCGATCTCGAAGATTGCGAGGACCTTCTGGGCTGCGACGACGAGCTGGTAGAAGAGGTCTACCGCACGTTCATGGGGCAGAATGACACCACCCTAGCTCCCCGTTCACCGGCACCTCCCTCACCGCTGTCTATTGCTTCCTCTGTTGATGAGGAAGAGTTTATGAGTGCTCACCCAACACCACCAAGACGGAAGGGGTTCGGCTTAGTCGACGTCACGGATGCCCAATACCCCTATATTGGGCACACATGCTACGAGCGCCGCATTCGCGTTCGGTTTCTGGTCCCGGGAGCACCACCACAGTCGGCCAGCCAGTACCAATGTATTGAGTCGCGAGCAGCCATCACGCCACCGCGACGCACCACCCTGGCAGTAACTCCAATGCATTGTGGAGACTCACCTGAGTGGACCGGGGAAGCACCATCCCCGCGAGTCCCGGGTACCCCCGGCCGAAATTGGTTCAGCCCGCTACGGGGCATGCAGTCCCCGCCGCTAACACTTAGCGACACCTTGTCGCTCCCAGCAGAGGAGAATCTCCTAGCTTTCTCGCCACCGAGAGGTATGGGGTCTATGGACGACATCAGTGACATGGCCCATCGCGCAGCCATACAGCAGCCCAACAACCCTATCTTGGTCCCTCCGGAGCAGGTTTCCCCGGACTTGAAAGAATTTATTGAAGCAAAGTTGAGGCAGCGACAGCGCTTTCAGCAAGTACGCCTCATCACCATGAGCGAGGGACACCAATTCCGGGTTTCGATCTCACGGAAGGGCGTAGTACGAGTCTGGAGGATGACCTAATGGCCCCCCACCCGTATGAGGAGAGGCGATTAGACGAGCAAAAGGCGTTCCCTTGTTTTTGCGCGCATGGAATTTATTATTTATCGTTCTTTATATTTTATTATTGCCTTGTTTGATTATTTACTTTTAAAATGAAATGTTACGAATTGTATTATATTATATTTCTTTCCCTTACCTACTAAGTAAAGCACGCAAATTGTATATATGTATAGTGTTTATATTGATAGTATTTACATACGTACATGCACAACGTCGTCTGCTTTGCACAAGCGATCATACATACGCACAACGTAGGTAACGATCACGATCTACCGTACGAAAAACTTGTTCGCACATTCCATTTGTTATGTTTTACTCTTCAACATCAATCGCGTACAGTTGGCATGCACATATGTAAGTACATAGTGATGTCTGTATATGGTAAAGAGTATCAAGTAGACGCTAAGCAGAAATTGTAAGGCACGTATACATACATACCCATGTGCATGTATGTAAGCGGTGCCAGCCTATATAAAGCTGGAAGTACATAACACGCGTTTCACGCGTCGCGCGTTCTATGCGTTTCACACTTCAGACGCGTTTTTCAACTCAAGTTACAAGCAAAGCGTTTTATACGTCAATGTTTATGTTTTGGTCAGTTGTTATTCACAAAACGTCATTTTGCTAAAATGTTAAATAATGTTTCTGTACAATAGCAATCTTTTGTTGTATAGAAATTCGTAATTTTTAACGGCATTAATTAACTTCTCATCCATTGCACTTTAATATTATTACCTGTGTTTAACCTACCTTGTTTAATATATTGCAAAATTAATAAACATAACAGAGATGATACTTTTTTAATGAATATTATGAATATTTGTTCGAAGAAACAATTGTGATAAAGTAACTATTTCTAAAAATGAAAACATAATAATCCACGACAGAAACATATTATTCGATAACATTGAAAATGTAATATAATTTGTCATCCCTGGCTATCAAAAACAACTGACCTTTTTTTCAAGACGCGTGCCGCGCGTACAAAAGTAGAAAGTAGATCTACTTTACGCGTCAAGCGTTCTACGCCTTTTGCCATGTAACTTGTTACATACAATTGCACTAGTTCTACTTTTTTGACAGACGCTTATAACGCGTAGACGCCTGAAACGCATGTTATGTACTTCCAGCTTAAGGCACAGCAATGCTGAACAGAGTTCTTAGTTCTTGGGCAGCCGGCGTGGAGGTAAGTTGTTTGGTCTTAATATTAAATTTCAATTATTAATTATTTCGGTTAGTTTTAGTGTCCGAAGGCGATTACAGAATTTGTCTACTAAGCGACAGTATTGTTAACCTGTGGGCATATTCTTGTAATCCACTAAAGCTAAAGTGTGGTAGGGGTAAATGACAACCTAAGCGACAGTACTGTTAACCTGGTTGGACATTTGCTTTTCCCACAGCGTTTTGCCATATCTCGTGTGCATTTTGGTCACATTGACCACATATAGTAATTATTTCGGGTAGTTTTGGTGTCCAAAGGCGACTACAGAATTTGTCTACTAAGCGACAGTACTGTTAACCTGTAGGCATATTCTTGTAGTCCACTGAAGCTATAGTGTGGTAGGGGTAAATGACAACCTAAGCGACAGTACTGTTAACCTGGTTGGACATTTGCTTTTCCCACAGTGTTTTGCCATATCTCGTGTTCGTCTTGGTCACTTGGACCACATACGGTTGCTAGCGAAATTGCCTCCTTACCCTATTATTGACCACGTCGCCAAGAACCAGCCTGCGAAGCATCATTTTTACTATTGCTCAATAAACGTGTATATTCGAATCTTGGTGTTTTACTTGGCCAACGAGAGATCTCCCTGCAATCAACAAATTTATGTAACTGACCTTGGACGCCGCTGAGCTCTACCCCAGCAACCAGCGGAAACGTGTCGTTACAAGCTAAAATTGAGAAGCACAAATTTTCTGCAGCATAAGTAGCCCTCCAGTACTTATTCGTTTTCCATAATTATTTCACTTAATATGGACCGTATTATATTTTTTCCCTTACGCCGAGGCGACAAGGTGTAAACTTTCTTGGAAATTTGACTTAAATAAATTTTTTTCCGTTTTGTCATATTTGCATGTGTATTTCGGCGTATGTAATTCAACTAAATTTGTTCTCTTAATCGGACACATGTTTAACAATAAAAAACAAACAAATGATCAAACTTGTGCACACATTCTCAGTTGTTTCAATTTTGTAAAGAAAAAAGTCGCATAAACCACCGTGCATTTGCCCATGTGTATTCCCTTTAACTTTGTTTTTGATGAACAAATTCAAATAAATACTAAACCTGTACCTCCACTCATGTATCAGTGTTGAATTGGTTATGTTGTTTGCATTGTTCGTATATCATATTGCTCAAGTCACACAGGCGGTCGGTTCAAACATGTTGTGTGAATTCATGAGAATAAGAGCGTTTGGACACGATGAATTTACTGCAAGCCCTTCTCTTGCCTGTGCGATCTTGCTCATAAAATGCTTTTGTTAATTTTACTCATAATCAGAATTTGATGTATACATCAGAATGAAATGATTTTTAATCATCATTGAATTTTTCTTTAATCTTTGCAATGAACAAAAATTTGCGTGCTGAACAAAATCAAGAAAAATCGTGATTTTGAAGTACTCTGATACATATATGCTAATATATACATATATTGTATATATATATATATATATATATATATATATATGAATATATGTATGTATATACATTTACATATATATATATATATATATATATATACACATACATATATATAGCTATATATATATATATATATATATATATATATATATACATATATATATATATATATATATATATATATATATATATATATATATATATACATATATATATATATATATATATATATAAATATATATATATATATATATATATATATATATATATATATATATTTATATATATATATAGATATACATATATATATATATATATAAGTATATATATATATATATATATATATATATATATATATATATATATATATATATATATATATATATGTATATATATATATACATGTAGACATATATAAGTATATGTAATGTAGAAAATTAATACAACGAATGAATGAATATACATATGTATGTAATAAAAGTAAAGCATTTAGTTAAAACATTAAATAAACGAAAAACAGTTTTTATTTCATTTTACATATATATACATGGATGTGCATACATATTGTGTGTACATATTTATATATGTATATGTAGATACATATATACATAAACCAGGAACAAAGGTTTACAAAGGTACAATATCATAATTTAATTCATGAGGTACAAAGTAGATATTTAACATATTTGATATGTTAACAAACAAAACACATTGCCATAATTTTGGTTACTAAACTTGGAACTAGTCGCGCTGTATTACTGGAAAGCAATATGCATTTAGGCATTCAGTCTAATTATTATATATCTTTATTTTCTAATACATTTTCTTATTTAATTTTTTTATTTTTTATCTTGTACCAGCACTCAGAGGATGACCCCTATATATGCTATGCATTGCGCCGGAACTGAAAACGAGGGGATAGTATTGAGGGTACAGATTACTAAAGATGAGAAGATAAACAGTTGTTTTTGTAGCTATTTCAAGGGCTAATTTTTGCTACAGGGCCGACGAAGGTGGGTGTGTTACTCTGCTTTTAGTACATGATAGTGTCAGTCGCTGCCAATTATGTTCAGTGAGCAGTGACTATGCCTTCATCATTGAAACAGGCTGGTAACACCTAACATAGCCACGCACTAATGCTGATCAGAAGAATTCAACACAATATTTCATGACTCAGCGCGGGCTCGAACTCACGACCCTCCGCTTCATAGTCTCGTGTTCTCCTACTTCAGCCAACAGCACTATTTCTAGTAAAGTTGTTTGTACGGTTTTAATTTTGACTTTTTGTTGTTTTCTATTTTCATCCTTCTCAATCTTCATCTGACTTTTTCATTCTCAAAACCGTTTTATACCTCTCCTCATACTGCTTTGGTGTTCTGCCATCAATTTTTGTTGCAATTTCGACCCACATATCTCTCTTGGTCCTAAATTTCTTTAGAGGCCCTATTGCAGGCAAGTAAAGGGCATAGAAATCCAACAGTTTTCTGGTGTCACCATCAGACCATACTTTAAATAAAAAAATGTTGGTATTTCAAACAATAATACTGTATATGTATGTATTTATGCACGTTTATTTTTTTTTACTTACCTTAAATTTCTTTGTACGAAGTGGGATCCAAACATTCTTTCTACCAATAGAATCCATTTCCCTTTTTTTCTTGCTCCATGTGCAATTTAGCTGCCTATATGCAATTATGGCGATAGTTTTTACAACTGACGGCGACCAGTGATGTTAACGTTGCTTTTATAAAATGTATAAAATATCACTACTTAATGTAACATTTTTATTCTATGTTTGAAACTCTACATGTACATTACTGTTAAGGGTAAAATGAAGAAGTTATTTTTGTTCTGTTGAAACCATAAACATTTTTAAATATTTCGAGGGTGCTGGTAATCTGTAAAAAGTATTACACGTTTATATGGCAACTTTTTTTCAGAAAAGAAAACACCATAAGACAATTAGTACACAAAAAAGAAACGGTGAACAAAGAAAACATACAGAGCTCCACACCGATTAAAAGGATTATCAAGCCGGCGAAGTACGTGTGGAAGAGCAGTGTCCATCAGACCAGATATGTAGAGGAGTCTGCAGCAAACCCGTTGAGAAGATTGCTAGGCGTCATTAGTAATTGTCTGTACAGGTATCGCGTCATCGTTTTTTTTTTTTTGCTAGACCAGTACTTTACGTTACGAACTATAACGGACGGTTTATTTACATATACTATATATTAGAGCGACTCAAGTTGTATGGAAGCGAAATTCGTGCAAGATGTACCCCCCTCAAAATGAACATTGGTATATTTTATGATGACATCTAAAATATTTCGGCTCTAGCTTTGACCTCGCGTAAGCTGGACCATTTTCAAAGAGGGTCTATTTTTGCATGTTTTGTTAGTTTGAGAATCTGTTTCCTTACCAACGTATACAATATGTGTATCATGAGAAAGTTCTTTTAAGGCGCGTCCAACTGTATTTACAATTTGTCCAAGGGCGATCATCCATGTCCTGTTTTAAGGATATTCGTTAAAAAAAGAATGGTTTTTGAAGCTTTTGTTCGTAATTTTCATCTTTACTCGATTTAATTAAATACGGGTCTCAGCTTTTTTTTTTAATTCGTGCTAGTTCGCGTCATCTTTGTATGTAACTAATTTAGATTTTTGCGAATTAGATGCATATTACAGGGTGCTCTGGAATATACTTACGGTGACCATGCGTCCTTTTTTTAAGAGGACAGTCCTCTTTTTTTACATGATGTCCTCTTAGATAAACAAAAATTAAAGTGTCATTTTTTTTATTGATATGTCATTTATTGTCCTTTTTTATTATTAATACTTTTTTATTTGAACTCCAAAATTTAAAGTTTTATTTTCTCAATACAATAAAAGTCAAAATCACCAATACAATAGAAATTATAATCATTCTGCAGAAATTAAAATCTTTTTCTCAAATGTCTATGAAATTTCTGGACATATTTTAAGTTCTGGGCATAACTAAAGTTAGGTTAGGTTGAAGAAGAGGGGCATATGCATCCCAATCTGTCATGGATTACACTTAGGCCTCATAGGCCTGTTGTGCGCTCTATAATAAGGAGTTCCCATTCCACTGTAGGGAGCCTCCACCTATACCATGGAATCCTCTGAGTTTGATTACGTCAAGAACCTAGTTTCTTCAATGTACTTCCTTAAGTCTTTCCAATTAGAGCCCCTAAGGAATTCCATCTCCTGTATAATCTCCTGATTAAATGTTTGTCTTCTAATTTGACTAAAAGCTGGACAGTTGCACAAGTAGTGCTCCAGTGTCTCGTCCTCTTCCTGGCAGGCCCTGCATGTTATATCGCCAACGATTCCCATTCGTGCCAGGTGAGTCCTTAACTCTGTATGTCCTGTTATTAAATAAACCAACCTCCGTAGTGTTGGCCTACTCAATGTTAGGACCTCCTTTGTCCTACTACCATCTGGGTCCCCCCATAGAATTCTAGTCACCCTACCTATGGTAGAGTACTGCCAATCTCTTGTATGCAATTCTATAGCATCGCTTTAGTTCGTTCTTAAAAACCTGAAATGGCTTCGGACTATCTAGTGTGATGTTCGCCATTAATGCTCCCATCTTTGATAGCCTATCTGCCTCAACATTTCCAGGTATCCCCTGATGTCCTGGAATCCATATTATCTCTATGCCCCCACATTGCGTGTATGAGTTAATCTCATCCTTGCACTGTAGTACACACCGAGATTGAACCACATGATTCCTTAGGGCCTCGATGGCCTTCGTACTATCCGTGAATATACGAATCGGTAGTCTGTTATCGATTTCCTTCAACCATTTTATCTAGGGTTGCCACATGGCCTGAAATGAGCTTGATTGTCAAGATTTTTTTGGTCCTGACAAGTGTCAAGATAACATATAATTTGTCCAGTTAATTTTTAAAATTAAAAAAGTCAATATTTAAACAAATGTATCATCATTTGTTAAACAGCAAACCCAAAAACTAGTTCTTATTTTTTGCCCAACATCAATAATTCATTGCAATCGATAACCAAATAAGTATCAACATTTGTAATTTCCCCCCCAACTCATCATTGACTTATTGATTGTTTTAGCCCAACACTAAAAAAATTACAACATTAAACAGCTGATTGAAATTAAGTATAAATGTATGTGAATAGTAAATTTAAATTGTTTAATGTTATATTCGTTTAAGAATTTAAAATAATATTGTTACAATATATTGAGCTTTGTGTTGTCCATTTACCATGGAAAATAACGAAGATGCCCGACCTTCAAAAAAAAGAAGATATACAACATTCTGCGATAGATGGATTGAAGAAGCAGAATATTGCAAATGGATTTAAAAAAAAGATGATTATACCGCATTTTGCAAATTATGCCAAATTGATATTTCTATAAAATATGAAGGAAGTCGAGCATTACACAAACATACCCAAGCAAAACGGCATATGAAATTAGCATTGTCTCAAAAATTGTCACACAGCATGATAAACTTCGCTGTTCCGGCAGACTCAAAGGAGGATTCACACATATCCAGGGCTGAACTAATGTGTGTTTTTCACAATGTTGTTCACGGGCTTAGTTACAACAGCTTAGACTGTCAATTTAAACTAAGTTCTTCTATATTTTGCGACAGTAAAATTGCTAATAAAATAAGTTGTGGCCGTACCAAAGCAGCAGCAATAACACGAAACGTATTGGCACCATACGCACAAGAAAAAGTAGCTGATGCATTAAAAGAAAGTTTTTACTTTTCGGTAAGCAGCGACGCATCAAATATTGGAAACGTGAAAACGTATCCATATGCCGTTCAATATTTCGATGCTGAAACAGGAATACATCAGAAAATTTTTGATTTTTATGAAGACCCAAAAGTGGCTGCTAAAGACATTTTTGGCAATATCGTAAGAATAACAACTGAAAATAACCTGAACATTCAGCAAATTGACAAGCAGAGTAGTATGGTATACGTGGCTGCCTGTAACCCACAAGCATTTAAGTAGGATCTCTGAGATCCCGTTTTGAAAGGCAGAGTAGTAAGAAACGATCCGAAAATTTCATGAAGTGCTGACTGGAATACTGTATGTAATAAAAAGTTGACACAAAATTTTTGATTATGTAACCGTATAATTCACAGAAATATTTTATGTTTATTAACTGATTCACTGAGAAATTAAAAAAAAAAATTCAAGCATAAAACGTTTTTATGAACTATGTGTAAGCTTTTGATTTTGATATTTAAATTGTACCAAATTAGTCGTGGTAGTAGCACGGTACCAACAAAGTCGTAATTGTACCAAAAAAAGTAAAATTTTATCATGTTTTCCATCAAATCAAAGCAGAGGAGTTAGTTTAATACACAAGTTATTTTAATACACAGCAAGCAAACACTTATCTATGTATGTATGTATATCAGTGATGTCAGCCTCATACACAATTGTGGAAGCAAAACTCACATGTACGCTTACGCTCTTTTATTTGAGAGCGTAAAATATAATTGTTTACTGAAAAACACTCTCATTCAGCGGGAAGTATCGCAAGTCCTGTTTTGAGGCCTCTAAACAGAAATAATATATTTATATAAATATATATATACAATACATATAAGAGGTTTGAAATAAGTTGGATCCACTGTATGTAGGTACATCTTTTCGAAAATTTCTTAAAGTAGCTTTTAAATTAATTCATAAGTAAGACTTTTTGTAAAAATTTTTTCTCTTGTATATAAACTAACCAAATGTTCAGCTTAAAAATGGAGAAATATTTTAAAATTAAATATCTGAGCACTTGGCAATTTTCGAACCCCTTTTTTACAACTTATAAAATTAGAAGATATTATTTGTAAATAAAAGGATACTCTTAGAAAAGGCCACTAGTTAGGCCTCGCAACCGCACATTTCTCCCGCTGGGAATGTAAGAGATAAGAGTGATCTCACCAACACTATCACATTTGACATCACTGAGCATACAGTGCTGATAACGCGGCAGTTAATTACGGTGTTCATAATTCCGTGTTTAGAAAACTTAAAGATGTAAACCAGAAAATTGTAAAGGCAAATTGCAATTGCCATGTAATAAATAACTGCATCAAAAGTGCTTTAAATAGAAAACATTGTCATTAAAACCTTCAATGAATTTACCTCATCAGCTTTGTCAAATGAAAAGTTAAAGGAATGTTTTGAGTTTGCATGTATCGAATACAAGCATCTACTTCGGCATGTTCCCACTCGATGGCTTTCCCTTTTGCCCGCAATTGACCGATTATTACATTCTTGGCCTGCGGTTAAAAGGTACTTTTTGCAAAAGGGGAAAAACAACTGCAGAAAAGAAATCTGGAAATTTGTATCATATGAAATGTCAGATACTGAACTAAATAATGCGGATGAAGAATGCATTTCTGAAGGATTATCAGAGGAGTATTTGTATTTTATTCATAATGTAATGCATGAGTTCCATTCAGCTATATTAGCGCTTGAAAATGATTCTTGTACAATAATGGAACTTCACAGCATAATGAGTAAACTTATGAATAGTCTTCAAAGCCGAAGAAAGGATTGTTTTTATGGAAGTAGAGTTTTGGTTATTTTTAAGAATATTTCAAATAATGATGTTCAAGCATTTAAATTAGAAGCAAATAAATTTTTAACAAATGCTATTTCATACTTGGAGCAACGATATGATTTCGGAGATGAATCAATTTACAAACACATATCAGTTTTAAATCTGAAACAATTTCTTTTGTCATGGGATACATTATCAGAGCTTCCAAAAATTTTACAGATATCAAATTCTATTGATAATGACATGTTATATACAGATTATTGCTGTCTTCGAGAAGTGTTTGATCAATTGCCAAAAGATATTCCGATTGACAAAATATGGTCTTACTTTTTCAAAAAATGTGATAAAAATAACTTGATAAATATATTTAAATTGATCTCATTTATTTTTTCTATTCCAATTAGTAATGCTTTCTGTGAAAGAACATTTAGTACATTAAACAATTTATATTCTAAAGAAAGGAATAGAATGGGATTTGACCTTATAAAGGCTGAACTGTTAATAAGACAAAACTTTGATGAAAATTGTAAAAATTTTCAAAATTTTTTACTAACGCCTAAAGGAACAGAACTAGTTAAGTCTGTGACTAAAAGTACAAAGTATAAGTGGAAAAGTTAACATAGTTAAATGTACATTAATTGTAGGATGTTTATATTATTTAACGTAGACTGAATTGCAATACGTTTTTATTTTTTTTAAGTTTTTGTATAATTTGTTATGTTTTTATTGTTTTTTTTTTAATAAAACTGCTAAAAGTTTTTCTGGTCATTTATACGTATGCGTTATTTTAATTGTCAAGATATTTTTTTGAAATCAAGCTCATTTTAGGTGAGTGTCAAGCTGGCTGGCTTTTGGGATGTGGCAAGCCTAATTTTATCCCTTCCGTAATAGCCACGATCTCATTCTGAAATACCGTGCTATGATCCGGCAGGCGGAAGTATTTTCTAAAGTTACGACCCATGTCACAGAAACCTCCACCCGATCGGTCACCAATCCTCGACCCGTCCGTGTATAGGTTAGTTATGGGGTTCATTGTATCTGCATCCTCCCACTCCATACCTTCCGATATTATGGTGGTGCAGTGTGATTGTACATATCTAATAGGGATTCTATCGCACGTGACCGTGCGAGCGTTGTTCCCGGGTAAGACGTGTACTATACTCTGGTGTTTGGTTGTGTGTTCCCTAGTCAGCCACTCACCCATTACCATCAATCTCGTAGCAGCCAGAGCTGCTTCGTATTTAAACTGTATATCAATAGGCAGTATTGATAGAATATTTTCCATCGCCTTAGTTGATGTGGTTCTCATCGCGCCGCAGATGCCGATACAGCACTGTCTTTGTATCCTTTGAAGATGTTTGATATTCACCTTCCTCTCCAAGGACGTCCACCATACTAACGAGGCGTACGTCACAATTGGTCTTACCACACTCGTATAGAGCCAGTGTGCCATCTGAACCGATAATTTACAAATACAATTATAAGATAACAAACTGGAAAAAATTTGAGAAAATTATTCTAAATAAGATAGAAGACGTACTTGAAATACCAAATACACGGAACCTTTCAAACAGTGAAATAGATGATTACCTAGACCAAATAGATGATATTATATTGTGTGCTATAGAAAATGCTACACCAAAGATTAGGGAACAAAATTATTTTTCAAAAATTGAAAATGCAGTTTTGAGGAAACTCCATAAAGAAAAGAGCAGAATTCTTACTCTTATAAAATGGCACAACAGATTAGAAATTTCTTTGTCTGAATCTGCGCTAAATTTTCTAAAAACTAAATTGAAATTGGTTAAGAAATTAATTAATGACAATATTTTAATAACTCTTAATGAGCATATGACACAAAAGTTTTCAAATATTGATACAAAAGATGCAGGAAATATGTTCAAAGAAATTAAAAAAAATTTTAAGAAGGGTAAATCTCTAGATCTTACAAATATTCAAATTCACGAAAACTCCGCGCATTACATTAGTAATGCAGGAATAGACCCAAATAGCTTGGAAAAGATAATTCTGGTCAATTTATAGTGCGAGATCAGGAACAAATACTCAACACTATTGGTAGTTTTTTAAAAGAAGTACATTCATCCAAACAACTAAATACAGAAAATTCGTTACATGTCAGAATAGATAATTCAATCAAAAACTTCTTAGAAATAAAGAACAATATTGAATCAACTCAATCAACAATTACTAACTTTGATTTTGAAAGGAAATCTGATAATCTAAGTGTATCACAGGCAGAAAATTATTTCATTACTAGAGATAGCATAGTCTATATTTTTTCCAGTTTAAGAAGTAAAACATCATTTGGCATGGACAAAATACCAAATATAATTTTAAGAAAAATTCCAAAAAAACTAATTTTTTGCTACTGTAACTTATTCAATAATATGTTGAATAACTCATATTTCCCAAAAACGTGGAAGGTAGCTAAAGTAGTTATATTACCTAAAGGTGATAAAGACGTAAGTCATCCAAAGAATTTGAGACCAATAAGTTTACTGCCAAATATTAGTAAAGTGTTCGAAATGTGCGTAAACAATAATATTAATAGTTTTTGTAACGAAAAACACTCAGTTAGCGATAAACAATTCGGATTAAAATATAAGCATTCTACGGTGAATGCCGTACATTTTCTAACGTCACACATTAACTGGAATTGGAACAGAGGGTTATGCACAGGGGCATGTCTTATTGACATGGAAAAAGCATTCGATAGTATCTGGATATCTGGATTAATATTTAAATTAATTGAATATAAATTCCCAATGCACCTGATTATACTAATTTATAATTCTTCTTGTTTCTTGACCTCTTTTTAATTATTATTGTATTCTGATATTTTTAAGCTTAAGGTCTCTTTATTTTAGTTTAGTTTTTAATTTCAATATTTCGTCACTCCGTTGTGTGACTTCTTCAGGAAATTAATTATTTTATTTGATATGAAAAAATATGTTGTTTGTGAAACAAAATTATTTGTCAACAAAATACAAAAAGATTCAAACAAATTTTAAATAAATTTACAATATATGAACAATAATAAAATATTTAAACCTAAACATGCATATATATTTAAAAAAACATTTATAAAAAACAATTTTTAAAAAATCATATATACATACATATGCATACATACACATACACATATACACATATGCATACATACACATGTACATGTACATGTGTATGTATGTTTATGTATGTGTATGTATGCATATGTATGTGTGTATGTGTATGTATGCATATGTATGTATATATGATTTTTTAAAAATTGTTTTTTATAAATGTTTTTTAAATATATATGCATGTTTAGGTTTAAATATTTTATTATTGTTCATATATTGTAAATTTATTTAAAATTTGTTTGAATCTTTTTGTATTTTGTTGACAAATAATTTTGTTTCACAAACAACATATTTTTTCATATCAAATAAAATAATTAATTTCCTGAAGAAGTCACACAACGGAGTGACGAAATATTGAAATTAAAAACTAAACTAAAATAAAGAGACCTTAAGCTTAAAAATATCAGAATACAATACTAATTTATAATATGATATCAGACAAAACATTTGTTGTTTCACACAAAGATTATATTAGCACCAAAACCTTTAAAGTTATAAATGGTCTACAGCAGGGTACTGTAAATTCACCCATTCTGTTTAATCTATTTATTTTAGATCTTCTTGATAAAGTTGAAAACGTAATTTCTTTTGCTGATGATATTATTATATATCATGCTGATAAAACTATTGATCAAATCAATTGCAATTTACAAAAACTATTTGATATCGTAGAGGAGTTTACAGTAAACTGGATGATGAAAATTAATATACAAAAATGTGAAACTATATTATTTAGACCTCCAGTAGGCAAATGTAATAATAATGTAAAAAGAAACTGGAAATTATTCGGAATTAAATCCAAAAAATAATAACACTAATATACCGAACAAACAAATTGTAAAATATTTAGGTATTTATTTGGATAAATTTTTATATTTTAATACACATGTAACTCAAACGCTAACAAAGGCAACGAAAGCATTTTTTATGTACAAGCGATTATTCTATTCCAAATATATCAACACTAAAGTAAAACTCACTATGTATAAGGCATTAATTAGACCAATTGTTACATATGGGTGTCAGATTTGGTTCAACATATCACCTTCTTACATGGAAAAAATTAGAGTCTTTGAGCGAAAATGCTTAAGATCTTGTACATCCTTATTTAGGTCGAAAACTAGTAATTATAAAAAATATGTCTCAAATAAAATTTTATACAATTCATCTAATATAATACGAATTGATAATTTTATAATATATTTAATAAGAAATCACATGCTAAGATGTATGTCTTGTATTGAAAGTAATATCATTATGGCTTCGTACTACGTAAATGAAGAATATATAATAAATACTCTGAAAACCGGGTTTGTACCTCCTGAAGCATTTTTGTACCTAGATAAAATTAAATTCATACAAAATGAAAATGCAGTTCCAATATTCTATCACAATTTTAGAAGGGCAAATATTAAAGCTGTAGATTGCAGTATAGAACAAAATAATTTAAGATATGAAAAAAGTATTTCCAATAATGATAAATATATTTGCCAAAGGCAAAGTATCAACAAATTTTGGTGGTTAAACGAATAAGCAATTTTTTTATTGCTTTCACTTCCTTGTTTTTACTTTTTATTGACCTTTTTACATATCAAAATATCAAAGTAATGTTTTTAAGAAAATTTTTCATTACAGAATATTAAATATATTCTTCATTCGAAGTAAAGAAATAATCAAAAACAAAAATCTATTTAAAATGTAAAATTATATTATAATTATTGTACTTGAGAGCTCTAGAAAGGGACTGTGTGTATATTGTAAATATTTATAATTACTAACTATTGTTTATTATAGTTTCGTTAAATTTTTTTTTCAATAGTATAAATTAATAAACAAATTAAAAAAAAAAAAAAACCAGTGTGCCATCTTTGGGCTCATTCCCCATTTGGCCCCAATTGCCCTTCTGCAATAGGTCCAGACTCTTTGGGTCTTGATCACCCTACTTTCTATGTGGTCCTTCCAGGATAACCTCCAGTCGAGTATCACTCCTAGATATTTGACCTTTTTATTAATCTGTATCGTCCTATCTCGAAAAACCGGTGATTCCACATGTGCAATCTTCCGTTTCCTTGTAAACATACAAATTTCTGTCTTCTCTGGGTTGACATTGAGACCCCTTTGTTTAGCCCAGTTATAAGCTAAATTCAGGGCCTCTATTGCCCTTTCGCAAAGAACCCCAGGATTGTTTTCCCTTATCAGTATCACTACATCGTCTGCATAGCAGACGGGAGCAAATCCTTCTTGGGATAATGTCTTCAGTAGGGTATTTATGGTCACCACCCACAGCAAGGGAGAAAGTATTCCCCCCTGTGGCGTTCCGCAACACACATTCCTCCCTACCCTTGTGTCGTTAACCTCGCAACTTATCTTCCTGTTCCTTAGCATATGACTGATCCATCCAGTCAATCTCTGGTCAAAGTCAAAGTTACCCAGCGAGTCAATAATGCTCGAGGTCCATACATTATTGAAAGCCCCCTCTATATCGATAAATACAGCCATGATGTACATACCCAAATCGAAGGTTCACTCTACATGATATACAACCTCTTGTAGGGCCGTCTCAACAGACCTGCCCTTAATATAAGCGTGTTGTTTAAATTTCAGTATATCGTGCGGTATCCTTTCCTTCAACATTGTATCCACAATTCGTTCCAATGTCTTCAGTAAGAATGAAGTTAGGCTTATCGGTCTGTAAGCCCTCGGATCCGCATAGCTTGCCCTACCGGGTTTTGGAATGAAGACAACTCTAGCCTCCCTCCATGCCAGGGGGGTATATGCATTTGTAATACAGATTGTGAAGATATTAGCCAACCTGTCCTCTATCAGGTCCATACTTCTCTGAAGAAGAGCCGGGAAAATGCCATCAGGCCCTGCTGCTTTATAGGGCGAAAAGCTCTTCACCGCTCTACATACCATTCGAGTATCTATTGTTATCCTTGGATTGTCCATATTCCTCGGGGGGCGTACCGCTTCCGGACGGTTCTCCTGCACCGTACGAAAGTGTGCCTCCATAAGAAATCCTAATAACTACTCCATCGTCTCTGCCCTCCGAGCCAACAAGTGTCTCAGGTTGAGTGTGGGTTTTCGACAAAAGTTTCTTTATTTTGGAAGCCTCACTAACGCTGTCTGCTTGTTCGCAGAAAAGCTTCCAGGATTTGCGTTTGGCATCCCTTATTTTTTTATTGTAAACGTTAAGTTTATCTTTATATTCTTTCCAGTGTATATCGAGTGCCTTCCTACGGGCCCTATTAAAGAGCCTTCTGGTTTCTCTCCTGAGATTTATAAGTAGACCCGTCATCCAGGGGTTTTCTTTTGGGTTTCGCCTATTTCTGAGTGGACAACTGTCCTCAAAGGATTCCCTAATATCAGTACTTAGTCTATCTATCGCTGAATCTATGTGCCCTACAGTATCTACTGGTGGTGGATAGTTCTCGAGTTTGTTTTGTAAACTAGACCTAAATCTTGACCAGTCCGTCTTGGCCCTATTCCTAAATGTTATGGGGTTAGGATTAGGAAGGTCTAAAGTCATGAAAATATAGCGATGATCAGAGAAGGAATGTATTTCCGACACGTGCCAATTGCTTATTTCATCAATTAAGTTTTCTGAGCATATAGTGATGTCAATAACCTCTTCCCTAATTCTGTTAATGAAAGTTGGTTCATTCCCAGTATTTACTATGAAGAGGTTATTTGCCACTAAATATTCAAATAACGCATCACCTCTATTGTTGCAATTAGTACTACCCCAAGAGAGATGATGCGAGTTGGCATCACAGCCTATTATGATATTCCTACCTTTATTCCTGGCGGAAGATATAATGCGCCTCAAATCCGACGTTGGTGGAGGTGTCGGGGTATCCGATGGTAGTCGTTCAAGCCAGAAACCTTGTTTTTAAATGTCCATGGTTCCTGTATGAACACTACGTGTATCTTACCTTTAGTTATTTGCTCCATCAGGGCTTGGGTCGCCGTCTTACTCCGATGGAGGTTTATCTGCCGCAGGAGCAGCATCTTTATGAGACGGCTTGTGTTGGGGCCTATTGAGATACACTAATGATTCCCCCTTTTCTTTAGGTTCCGCCTTATCCTTTTTGGCCTTCTCAGTCGGGCCTACTGACCAACCAATGGGAGTCTTCCCGACTTTGAAATATATGGCTGAGGTGGCAAAGAAGGCCTTCCCTTTTCGTTCTTTCAGGTAAGCCATGGACGCTTTGTCCAGACCCACCACGATCAAGGTGCCCTCCTCTGCCTCCTCACGGTGGAAGATTTCCCACATGCTCGCATCGAGGCCTTTGTTCTGTTTGGTAATTATATTTGTTATGGCCTCGGTTTTCAGACTTCCACTCCATCCTTTTATATAAAAGGATGCCTTTGTAAGGGCTGGGATTTCCGTCTTCTTCACAAGCGAGAGTCTTCCACCTTCCCATGGTGCCTTAACGTTGTTTATTCGGTTTCGTAGTATCTCCACACAGGAGTCAGACTCCAGTTGTAGAAACATTACGTCCCGAATATGTACTCCACAATACATTCGTTTATAGCACTTTCCACCTTCTTGCGGTAGTGCACTGGGATTTTGCCGGATGGGCTGTTGGAATCTATGACACCATAACTCAGCTCTTCTGCCAGTTTCCTGCGTGCCACTTTGGCATACGTGGGCAGCTCCTTAGCCCTCCTTTCGTCCGGTTTTCTCTTCAGTGATTTAGAAGGTTTCGGAGCTCCTCCAACCACTGAAGATTTCCCTGACGCCATCGCCTGTTTGGAAGTACTAGCGCCCGGTGTGACCCCTACTCCCTTTGAGCCCTCCGAAGAGTTCTCTTTAGGAAGTTTGGACCCATCGCCCGCTACACCCCCTCCCTGCGGGGAGCGTTTTAATTTAAATTTCTTACGGTGGCCAGCAGTGTTCTGCTCCTCCGGCGAGCGAATTCTCTTGCCCTTCTCCGTGGAGATGGGTGAAGAGGCTTCACCTTCCTTTGAAGCATCCTGCTTATTCCTCCGTTTCAATTTTGCTGCTTTCCGCCGTTGTGCGCCTGAAAGATTCCTCCTTTTCGTGGTGAGTGTGGCTATGCTAGCACTTACTTTCTCGACCATCTTATCTACTTCGGAGGACTCTTTATCTTTTGGATGAGAAGAATCGGAGACCCCGCCCGTCTTTTGTGGTTGGGGATGGTTTGTCATCACCCTTGGCACCGATTCTACCTCTCCTAGGCTTCTTGTAGCTTTAGCAATAGCGGAGGCCAAGTTGCCCACCCCCGAAGTTGTTTTCTTACAGTCACTTGCTGACGACGACTCGGGGCCTGTTTGCTCACCACGAATAGCCGCCGGTACTGAGTTATTTAGGCTCTGCACCGTAACTTTCATATTTTTTAAGTTTTCTTCCATGTTAGTTATTCTTCGCGTACCACCCTAGCCTGGTTTTGGTTGGTCCGCGAGGGATTACGTGAATCCCTTAGGTCCGGGGTAGTGCGGAAGATCAACATCCTGGGTGTGCTGAAATCCTGTTCACTGATGTGTCCAGTTCCTCAGCCCATCCCGTGGCGCTAATCGCCAACCCTACGCCAAAACCCCCCTATCCGCCACCTGGGGACGCGTCCGATGGGAGCAAATCCAAGCAAACATCTCCACACGGATAACAAAAGTTACTTTCATGTACCAGAAAAATTCTCAGTTGAACAATCCTTGAATTTTCTCTTCTATGTTAATACCAATTTAATTCTTACTGAAGTATAAAATGGTTTTAAGTAACAAAATAACCAAAATTAATAACCTACTTGGTTACTTTTATGTATCAAAAAATATTTTGATTGTTCGACCTGTCTATTTGTTTTTTTCATTATTGATACTAATTTCATTCTTTCTAAAGTATAAAACAGTTTTAATTACCAAAAAAAAAAAAAAAAAAAAAATTAAATTAGTAACTCGTTTGGTTACTTTTATGTACCAAAGTTTCAACTGCTTAACACTGAATTCTTCTTTTTGATTTTTAATACCAGTTTTATTTTTTTTCAAGCACAAAATGGGTTTAATTAAAAAATAAGCAAAATTACTGACCTATTTACTTTCGTTACCTCTATGTGCCAAAACAAGTTTCAATTGTCTACCTATATAAGTGCAGTTTTAAGGCTTTTTGATTTTTAATACAAATTCAATTCTTCCTGAAAAAAGACAAAAAAGAAATAATAATAATAAAGCTGAAAGTCAAAAATCTATGCCCAACAATTTCCACTTTGGGCGGCTTCCTGGTCATATTTAGGAAGTGGATCTTTCTCACGTGCCCAACAGGATCTTCAGTCCTCCCAAGGCTTAAATGAAACCCATTTACATGGTGCAAATAGTAAAATGAATAGATATAATGAAATGTGATTGCCCTAGGAAGACGCCCCTTCCGGAGGTGGGCCTGGAACAGGCACAATTCGAGCTACCAGCGACCGGGACATAATCGACGACCCGGTCGGGAAACTCCCGAAATACAGTCGACAGAACAAAAGAGTCCAAATATAACAAGAAGTCAACCTACTGAAAGATCGTAATGAGCTCTCCCAAGCACGGTTGCTACGGTGTAGAATTAAATGTTCCTATAAAATAAATGTGTCCGCACTAGAAGGCTACTTTAGGGCAACGTGCTATAAAAATTTAGTAAACTACAGGTAGTATATGTAGAGTATAGTTACACAACAATACCTTCACCTTAGTCATCTTACGCAGCAAAACATTGCAGATAGAAGAACCACAATAGTTAGAAACAATTTTGTATCTCTAATATTACGCGAGCAGACTCTAGCAAGCATTAACAGTAATTAATCCCCGGTAACAATCATCAACAACAGCAAACAGCGGAACAAAACTATCCTGCACAAGTAGCCCAGTTAATACCAAGTCGTCGAGATATTAGCCAAATACATCAAGGTAATATAGGAACTAATGCACCAGAAGAGAATAACCCCAAACTTCGATCCATAGATATAAATGCACAAGATGATGAGAGCACAATAACAACACTTAGAACAGTATTCAAGGAAGCAAAAATAAAATTCTTAGAAATGAACCCGGAAAATAGGCCATTCCTATCTAGCACTAGCCGTGCAAGAGATTGCACAAAATAACGTCCATATTTAGCAAATAACTGCTACCATCAGAAGTCATTCCCAACATCAATTTCAGGAATATAGGTGACCTCGTCTACTGCAGCGCATATACGATAAAATTTATCAAAACAACAGCAAAAAACACGCAAAAATAACGATAGACGACATCAGGAAAGATCTAGGCTTTCTCACCGGATTCGGCACAAATGGAACAGGCAGGAGAACAGAGACTAAAGTCAATAATATCAGGTGTAGGCACTTAATTCACACGCAATTCGACCCATTAAACCACACCATAGAACAACTGCGAAATAGAAGCTAGAAGCTTCTAAAAAAATTAGGACAAGAAAAATCAAAACAAAATATTCCAAATGGAAGAAAATCGTTTTTATAACAGTATAGCAAAATCACATTATAATACAACAGCACATTGAAATAGACGAATTAAAAAACTTTTGGAAAAAATATGGAGCGAATCAGAAACTCACACCACAACCCTAAGATGGCTCGATACTATAATTACGCACGTAACCGATAATGAAATGAACGCAGGTGATACAGATACTCTCCAACTGGAAGCATCCAAGAGCATCACAACTACTAATGTAAGGAGCTCACAACATTACATAGTCACATTGTAATTACGTTTAATGATCTCATAAAAAATCTTAGTCATATACCACATGAAATGTGTCCAGTCATAATAAAATGAAATCCAAAGGTCCATAATCCAACATCTGTGTCGAAATTTAGATCAATACCTTGCCTAAACACTGGATATAAAATATTTACAGCCTGTATAGGAATTGCAATAAGTACTGTGAAAACAACAACATTATGGCGGAGGAATAGGAATGATGTCGATCTGGAACAAAGGAATGTAAGGATCAACTAATAATTGGCAGCATAACAACCAATCAAGCTATAAAAACTTGTATAAGGCATTTATAGACTACCAGAAGACGTTCCAGTCAGTCACACACTCAGAGTTCCTAAAAGTGTTAAAGATATAGAAAATGCATACCCCTCTCATAAGATGTATCGAACACCTTATGCGATCCTGGGAAACTAAATTACATGTACGAAAAGGGGACTGCATGGTTGCGTCACAGCCAATAAAAGCTCTGCGAGGAATATACCTGGGCGATTCCCTTACCCCATTAATATTCTGTGTAGCAATAAATATATTTTCAAGTCGCCTCCAATAAACACAATATGACTATAAACTTGGAACAAATACCATCCTAAGCCACTATGTTATCTACTGCGATAGATCAATACTGACCAAGAGCCCTCCAGACATAAATACCCCCAATAGACCAGACATGATAATAACACATAAATAGTTACAAAAGTCGACTTTTCAAAATTTTCCGGGAATATTTTTCGATTTTCTTTTAGACTTTGACTGGCGCGAGCCTAAAAATCACCATGATGATTGCTATTTTTGGGTTGTTGATATAAACGGCATTAATTCATATAACTGCAACAAATGGATTTATCCTGACTTACCGTCTGCCAAACGACCAACTACGTTATCTAATCTAGCTCAGGATCCGGTGCCACCAGTTTTACTTTCAGCATATGCCGAATTTTCTTCCGAAGTCGAAACAGATGACATAAAATACGTTGATAAATCATATGATTCAGATTTTATTGCCAATGTCCCAATAACAGAACTTTTTAACCAAAATGAGTTGAATGACCTAGTGAGAGACCTTAATTTGACAAAAGAACAGTCCGAGTTACTCGCTTCAAGATTGAAAGAAAAAAACATGGTAGCACCCGATGCTAAAATAACAATATACCGTACTCGCGAAAAGGATTTATTAAAACATGTCTCACAACAAAAAGACTAAGTATTTTGTGAAGATGTCAAAGCAGTGGTTCAGCTTCATATGATTGGTGGCATTAAATAGAAGGAGACATTGTAGTCTTGAATTTTGGTATAGACTAATGGATGTGGTAAACAAATACTGCAAATACCAAAAAAAAATCCGATCATATCCAACCTCCCATATAACACAAAAGTTAAAAGTCATTGTAATAAAATGCAATATTTTTCTTGTTAAAAAAGCTAGATCGCTTAAAAAAGCTACACAGAATTAAACTTTCGTGTTTTCTATTTGATTAAAATATAAATAAAATATAACAACATTCATGTCCATATTTCATGAAAATGTCTGTAAATAAATGGAAGAAAATATAAAAAAAACAATTTAAAAACAAAGTAGTTCGTGTACCTTTATTAACATAACAAATTTTTTACTTCATAATAAAATTCCAATATATCCTCCTGAAACTGTTTACCTCCTGGAAGCGAAATTTTAATTTAAAAATTTTTTTTTGACGAATGCAAATCTTCATGATGTATAAAAAAGTTTTATTTAAAAAAAACTTAAAATTTTTAACAATTTTAGTTATTACATGTACTACAAAATACTGCATGTGCCAAAAAAAAAAAACTTTTGCATTCCCATACCTGGAAAATTTTTTTATTTATTTAATTTTTAATAGACCATTGAGGCTTCCCAAAGCATGAAATAGATTTAATTTACAAGCAACCACAAATATAATTGATTTTTGGTATTAATTTTGCATCGAGAAATAGGTGTAAGCTTCCCAGATCTGGAACCGTACTGCGTATTTCAATACCACTCCAGTCCAACAGTCCAAGAACGAAGTCTCTAGCTCTTCTGGGGGCTTGGTAAACCAGATTTCACGTACAGACAGACGGACATCGCTCAATCGTCATCGCTATTCATAAGAATCCAGAATATATATAGATTAGGGGGTCCCATGTGAATATCGAAGATATTACACACGGGATGACAAACCTAGATATACACTTTAATTTTTTTGTGAAGGGTATAAAAAAAACTAATTTGTTATTGCATGCGCAATAACATGCTTGTGAAGGAAATTTTTCCTAACTTTTTTAAGGTTCTTATACCGGAATTGCTTACAAGCAAAAAGGAGCAGCTGAATTTTTAATAAATCGTTAGCTGAGACTTCAGTATTTAATGTGATATAAGTCTAGGGATAGAGGCAGTTGGAGATCAATAGATACAAGCCATAGAGTTTAGAGAAAATAAATGTTTTTGGGCCATTTTTAGTAGCAAAAATTTTTTTTTAATTTTGAAATTTTTTTTAATTTGTATATATGTATATAATCTATAGCGTCCAAATGTATATAAAAAGAGCATAATAGTGTCATTATAAGAGTATTTTAAAACCACGAAGTGATAGAAAGTAGCATATATAAATAATACGTTCATTTGAAACTCATTCACTTAGCTCAACTTTGAATATTTCTGAAAAAAAATAAAGATATAAACCTAATATTTTTGATACATGATAACTAGATTGTTTATTACAAACTGTAAAAAATAAGGGGCCGAATTACCGCATTCGTGATCGAGTAAGCTTTCGTATCGAATAAAATTTCGAAACGTATCGAATGGATGGAATACTGCACTCGAAAGCTAACGTATCGAAATTTTTATAAATTGTACCAGATTGTTTTTTTTTTCAGGAGTAGGACCAGCACTCAGGGGATGACCCCTACATATGCAGTGCATTGCGCTGGAACTGGGAAAATAGATTTTGGGAAGGAGGATAAAGGGAGTAGTGTCTGTGGATATTCGATTTGAACCTGCTCAAATTGTAAGTGGCGGGGAAGACATCTGCGGGTAGTTTGTTCCACATACGGACTGTTCGGCCAAAAAACGAATTTTCTCTGTAATGCGTAGTGCGATTCGCTGGAATATCGACCACAAACGCATGCGCTCTTGATGAAAAACGCGTTGAGCGTAAGAAAGAATGGGTTTCAGGAACAAGTTCCCTAATTTCACCAGAGCACCTGCCATTATAGTAACGATAGAACAACGATACGCACCCCACATTGCGACGATGCTCAAGAGAGTCAATAGAGTTGGCTACTCTACTGCCTCCGATGAGTTTCATCGCTCTCTCCTGTACGCAGTCGAGTGACTTCAAAATAGACTTTGAAGCACCGGCCCAAACATGAGAGTTGTATTCCATCTTTGGTCGGATGTAAGTGGTGTAAATATTAAGGAGATCAGAAGAGGTGAAGAATCTCTTGCACCGTCTTAAGAAGCCAAAGCACTTGAATTCTTCTTTTGCGACCTGAAAGACATGTTCCGTCCATCTGACATCACACTGCACTTTCATGCCCAGAACATCAAGAGCCCCTGACTCCATAATACTTACACCACCCATAGAAACAGATGAAGCAGCATGGTCATACGTACGTCGATGCGTAAGCATACAACACTGGGTCTTACGGGCATTAAAATCGACCCTGTTCGCCTGACCCCATTCGGAAATCTTCGCGAGGTCACTATTCAGAACGTCATTCATAAACTGCCTCCTTGTCTCGAATTCAGACGTTGACGGCCTGCAGTTAAATGAATAGGAATGCGAAAGGCTGCTATCATCTGCGAAAGAGTAAATAGGACAGGAAGTTTGGGAAAGTAAATCGTTAAGAAAAATTAGAAATAGAGTAGGAGAAAGAACGGAGCCCTGTGGTACCCCTTAGTTGACTCTGAACTCATCGGATGAGACCCCATCTATAACAACTCGTATAGAGCGATCCCTGAGAAAGCTCGATATAAACCGAGGGAAGGTGTCTCCGACACCAAATGCAATAAGTTTGGACAGAAGTGCTCCATGCCACACTCTATCGAACGCCTTAGAAATATCTAGAGCCACCACTTTACTTTCGCCAAAACGGTGTATGGAACTACACCAGTTTTCCGAAAGAAGGGCCAATAGGTCACCCGTAGAGCGGCCTCTGCGGAAACCATACTGGCGGTCGTTTAGTAAACTGTTGGACTCCAGATATTTCACAAGATGGAAGTTAAGCATAGTTTCCATCACCTTCGATATAGCAGAACATATTGCAATCGGGCGGTAATTTTCGGGGTTAGTAGCCACTCCCTTTTTGGGGACTGGCGTTACTTTAGCAACCTTCCAGCACATTGGACATCTACCGGAGTGGTATAGTGTACTGAAAAGTTTGGCTAATGGACGTGCTAACGTCGAAGAGCACTGTTTCAGGACCAGTGCAGGGATTCCATCCGGCCCAGGAGACTTCCTTGTGCTGAGTTCCGCAAGAACCCTTTTAACTGCACGCGCTCGAAAAAATATCATAGGCATAGTTACGGATACTCTCGAGCGCGGGGAGTGGTTGAGAGCTATCAGGCAAGTGAGAGTTACTTGCAAATATCTCAGCCAATATATTAGCTTTATCAACCGGGTCAGTAAATATTTGGTTATTCCTCAAAAGAGTCGGAATTGAAGAACTTTCCTTAACACTTCTGACGAATGACTAGAAACTCTTACTACCCCTGGGGGCAGTGAGAATTCTAGTGCGAATACGCTGCTCGTATAAAGCCTTTTCGCGTCTTAACACTTTGGCACACGAAGATCTTGCCTTCTTGCATTCCTTTTTACATTGGAATGGAATTAAAACGTAGCTGTCTTATGTTTATTGCAATTCAAGCTAATAAAAAAATTTTGGTGGGTTTTTTAAATTAATTTTTGTGGAATAAAATACATATTGTGCAAAAACAGATGCAATTGTTAAAAAAAATGGTTACATTCCTCTTCTTGTGTTTATCGTCTTTTGATTCTGAAGACGATTATAAAACAGTACGTATTAGAAGAGAAATGCGAGACAAAAGTGATCCAATGTCATTGCCGCCAAATGCGTAAGTAAATTGCAATATTCTATTGTCCTTTTTTATTTCTTTATATGTTTTAGATTTATTAAACGTTTCCGGCTTTCAAAAGAGGCGTTTAATTATCTTCTTTCCGAGCTGTGTTTCGAAGGACATATGTCTAATGCACTTCCACCAAAGCTACAATTGGCTGCAGCCATATCTCTTTTAGCATGTGGAGGATTCCAACATACTGTTGGAAATGATTACTTGATGCTCCAACATGTACTGAGCCAAAACATCTTTTTCTTTGCCATTTATTTTGTTTATATTTGTCCTAAAAAACGAATATAGCTGTATTAAATAGTTTTATTATGTAAAATATGAATTTATAAACTTACATTTTTGTCTTTTTTGCACACACAACTTAAAAAATATTAATTTCGATTGACACAGAGCTAAGGAGTGAATTTTAAACAGCCGGTACTCGATTATGTACTCGGTATCGAATGCTATAATCAGAAATTTCGGAAGCACTTGTTCGATAACGAATGCGATAATCCCAAAAAGGAAATTTACGAACTATTTTACACGATCACGAATGCGGTAATTCGGGCCCAGGTAAATCAGGAGACATAAAAAATGAATTAATGCCACTATTGAACCAATGTGCGACAGTATAATGCACATGACTGTCGTCTTTTTATCGATATGTAGTAGTTATAGAAATTTAAAATATGTTTGTTACATAACGGCAATAGTTTAGGTTCTATTCCTGTCGCATATTCCAAGATTTTAGAAGAAGCATATGAAAATATTTCTTCTGTTATAGAACGTGAACATGGATGAAAAATATGCGTAGATTTCGAAATGGAAAATTTTCTTTTTGGACAATAAAGTGGGTTCATGCAGTACGCAAGTTTTATTTGTCTTTGGGACAGCAGAGATAGAGAACATCATTGGGATCAAAAAGACTGGCCTCTAAGAAAAGAGCTAATACCCGGAAAGCAGAATGTTAGCAAAGATCGAATTATTTTGCCACCTTTACACATAAAACTGGGTATTATAAAGCCATTTGTCAAGGCGCTTGATAATAATGGGTACTGCTTCGAAAATATTACGCAAAAATTTCCTGGCCTTTGTACAGAAAAATTAAAAGCTGAAGTATTAAATGGACCGCAAATACGAATGCTAGCTAATGATAAAAATTTTGTAACATCAATGAATAAAAAAAGAGTACAACGCATGGAAATCATTTGTGGCAGTGATGAAAAACTTCCTCGGTAACAACAAAGCGCCAAACTGCCAAGCCGTGCTCCAACACATGTTGTTATGTATGAAGGATCTTGCCTGCATCATGAGCGAAAAACTTCATTATCTGCACGCTCATCTGAATTATTTTCCTGAAAATCTCGGCCACTTAAGTGATGAACAAGAAGAAAGGTTTCACCGGGAAATTCGAACAATGGAGAAGCGATATAAGGGCAGATGGGACGTACATATGATGGCAGATTATTGCTGGAGCTTAAAACGAGATTTACCACAGACTTCTCATGCAAGAAAATCATTAAAAAATTCCTTTTTAGGCTACTTTCGAAAACTGATTTCTTCTTTGGTAATTTTCTATTTTTCCTACAAAATACAATATATATATATATATATATATATATATATATATATATATATATAGTATATATATATATATATATATATATATATATATACTATATATACATTTATATATATATATATATATATATATATATATATATACCACTTTTCAAAAATTAAAGCGCATGCATGAAAATGGTTTTTATTTTCAGAGTCAGGTTGTCAAATGTCTACATAAAAGCTAATAAACTTTGTGGAAAAAATCTTTGTCGTTCTGTGTTATATATAAACAAAGAAAGAGTATGTACTGCTTGCCCAATACATTAAGAATGCACGCAATCGAGCCAGGGTAGATATCTCACCTATAGTAATAATCTCTATCGGAACAATACCTAAAGATACCACGTGTGCTATTCAAGGCAATTTTAATAAAAGCAACAACGATTGGTAGAAAATCATTAGAATAAAGAATATAAAAGGTGGATTATATCCCCACAGAGTGTTAGATACGGTACGTAAATTCTAGCACAATCTGTGAATGTATAAATAATTCTATTTAATAATTATTAGTCTTTGAAAGTTAAGTTTTCCTACCAACAGGTTTAAGTTCCAGGACCGTATTTAGAGTTTTGCTGATTTTCAATACCACTCTATTTAGAACCATTCCCAATCCATTCGTCCAAGAATGAAGTTTAAAGCTCTTCTGCGGATTTCTCATATTGACAGGCGGATAGACGGACAGCACTTATTCGACTTCGATAATTTTAATAGGAATAGAAAAAACCAAGAGCATTCCACCATTTAATTGTCTACAAGGAGTCTTTCGAAGGAGTGGATTGAAGTTTCCCCTTATCATCCCTTTAAAGGAACTTGATGAATATGTTTCGCCTAAGGTGCAAGAACTCCAATTGGAAAATGTCATTGTTGACCACTATTGTGGTTCAGCTGCTATTTTGCTTCAGCTGCAACATTTTTTTATTATCTTTAACTGATTCAACAACAACTACAATTTTTAACTTTTAGAACAATGATTCTTTTATTTGAAATCAAAACACTACAGTTGACTTTGAATTAAGAAGACTTAATTCCCGGGAAAAATTAATTCCCGAGGATCTCACTCACAAATATATAATTTATATATTTATTAAGCACTAAATAAATATGTTCAAATACTACGGGGGTGCTGAAGTAGTTAACACGAGACTATAAAACCGAAAGTCCCGAGCTCGACTTCGCCCTCAGTCATGAATATGATCTCGAATTCTTCTGATCACTATTAGTGAATGTTTGTGTTAGTTCTTGTTGGCGTGTTTCAGTAACGAAGGGATACCAACGTTCACTGAACATTGAGTGGCACTGATTGACACGATCATGCGCTAAAGTGCAGAGTAAAATAACTCTTATTCGTGGGCCCTGTAGTAAAAAAATAAGCCGGCGAAGTAAAGGTTAAATAGCTACAAAAAGTTGTCTATCTTCTTATCTCTCTTTATCTGTATTCTTAATATTATCAAGAATGATAAAATAAAGATTACGCCAACAAGCTGAAATAAAAATACTTTTCTCCGCATGATGGAACTCTGACGTCACTCTACATATGTTCTGATTGGCTAACAAAATTCAAATGGAGAACTATTATGTTATTATAAAAACTGAACAGTGGGGCAAATTGCGTTTTTTCAAATTAAATTTGTTTGATAATAAACAATTTTAAAACATTATTTTATTTTCCACTTTTTTTATTTGAAATTGTTAATTTATGTATGAATTTTTATTAGTCGAACTTTTTTTCTTTATGTAAATTGTTAATTTTTTTTAATTAACGGGCTTAAGTTCGAATCTTGCATGACTGCAAATTATTTTTTGTTATTAAAAAAAAAAAAAAAAAATTAAAAAAAAAAAAAAAAAAAAAATTAACAATTTACATTGTTAATTTATAGTTATTTTATATAAATATTGAACCCAAGTGCTAATTATTTTTCTTTTTTCCCCATTCAAAACAGATTTTTTTGCTTGCAAAATATCAGCCATAAATTCCTTTGAGTTTCATCTCTTGGAAAACTATAAAATCACACAGCTGTTTGAAAACAAAAAAAAAAAATTTATAACAATATCACATTCTAACACAATTATTTCTCACTTGTTTTTTGCTGTTATTTTGTTCGCAATTGCCCACTGCACATTTCATGATTGCTCTTTTTGTTCTCTTTTCTCTTTAATTTAGGTTTTTTGTTTACAGTTTATGAGCTTTAAAAATATAGTTATAATAAGTTTTTTACACTTTAACTTATTAATAATTATTTTAATATATTTATTTTAAAATATAATACAATTTATTATAAAATATAACACAAAACTTGCACTTTCACAAAAGCGATTTAGTTTGCTTGTTGGAAAACTCTCTGAGTAAATTGGAAATCTCTCTGAGTAAATAGTGTGAAGAGTTGCCAAATATAGCATAAAATATTAATTTTGTACGAGAAAGTATTAGTTTGCATATAATAAACATTTAGCAATCTCTTCGAGGGAACACATACGTCATCAAACGGTAAATCACGCGCAAGGCGTAATCTTTATTTTATCATTCTTGAATATTATCACCTCCTTTCTACTTTCGACACATTGCACTGCATACATAGGGGGTCACCCCTGGGTGCTGGTTCTACTAAAAAAATTAATTTTATTTCTTTTTCATAAATAATAATTGGCCAAATTTTCTTTCCTAATGATCTTATTTTAATAATTAGGCCAGTAGCTAATCAATTAAAATAAAATTAATTTTATTTAACCACTTATCGGCTTTATTGTTAGTCGAAAAAAGACACTTTTGTAGTTAATTGGGTAGCATTTCGAATAACCGATTGAAATATCTACAAGATAGAAAAAATGTTTTTCCCTTAAAGGCAAAAATGTTGGAAAAAGACGGTATTAAAATTCCAAAGTCAAGCATTAATACTAAATGGAAACATCAGGTAGAGACAAGATATAAATTAACACATATACGCTGTAACCTATAATTAATGAATATACGACTCTATTCATTACACAAAATATTAAACACGAAATTGTGGAGGAGATGGCAGATGTAACAGTTACATTTAAAGATGACAATATATTATGATTTGTCTTATATTAAAAATTAAATACAATGATTGCTGACAACAAAACGTGGGGTACAAATGTAAGATGTTATAAATTTTAATGTATGCTGCAGGCATTTCAAGAAATAAGTACTTCATAAATAAAAATAAGTGACAAAGACACCGAATCCTGGAAGTAAATAGAAAGCATAAAAAACACAGAAGTAAATGGTAGAATTATAATCTATGTTTAAAGAAACACATAATTACCGGAGCAATGAATAAAAATAAAGTTAAAAAAAGTCCTTTTATCAAATGTAACACATTCACCTGTGAACAAGTACCAAAAGAAAATGCTGTACACTGTCAAAAAATTCCATGGAAGGAGAGGCGCACAATTAGGCTAGATAATTGCGTGTATATGTACCTACGTGTTCAAATATAAAAAGGACAAAATGTAAATGTGTATTTGCCAGAGATTCCCGTTATACAACGTATACAGCGCATAACTTTTAAGTAGCAGGCGGAAGAGACTGAGCAAAAAAAATATTTGACACAGTTCAACTCTTGACATTTGTAATTTATAAACATATACATACATACATACATACTATGAATATCTTTTTTAAGAATCTTGAACAAATCTTTAAAATTCCAAACACACTTTTAATTATCCCAAACATTTATTTTTATAGTTTTATGAAAAAGGTGAAATGTCTCTCCCACAGCCCTTGCCATAGCGACCTCGCTAAAATACAGTTTTAATACCCTCCAAAGGGAATTGGACTCCATAAAGTATATATATTATTGATCAGTGATGAAGTCTAACACGGTCTAGCAGTGCCATACGTTCGTCTGTGGAAAACTGATATTGTCTATTTTTGAATCCCGCTCCCTTTTAGTGGGCGTTGACATGCGATATTATATAAAACAACTCTGTCCCACCAAGTTAAACATTTTAAATTTACTTACTAAACATTTGGAGGGTATTTAAGATTCGACCCGGTCGAATATAACGTTTTTACTTATTTTTTGTAATTTTGTTAAGCAAATGATATGTATTTATGTCAAGAAAGTCCAAAGAGTTGAATTTGTAGTCAGAAAATAAAAAAAATCCATTTTTAGACGCCGCCGCCTTTACTGGTCATTGAAGTAACATAATACATGGAAAAATACTGTAAATATTTAACATATTGTATACTTTTAGCCTACATTCCTTAAAAATTCAATTTTAAAGCTTTTATACGAAGCTGAGGCGTTCTCTGATCTTCCTCTGGGCTTGCCCCTTAAAAAAACAAATTTAAGCACTTAATAACTTTTTAGTGTTTTATGGCACAGGTGATATGTCTCCCCCACGCCCCCTCCCGGAGTGATGCCTAAAAAATATAGCTTTTATTTACTAAATAAAGTAAAACTTTAAGGCTGGGATGTGGGTATATTAGGGCATCGTAAAATCTCTGCTACTCTAATTGATATTATTTTGATTAGTAATTTAATAAAAGCTAATAATAGTATTGCCAAAGATTTAATTAAACATCTAAGGACTCGATTTAATGAGTGACGCATTTCAGTTTTAAATGCACTTATTTGATGCCTCCATTTTGGTGTATTTTTTCTAGCAATACATACAAATCACAGTAAAACAGAGAAACTAACGTAACCGAAAATAACCAATATACTGGGATGACACAGATGATGACCTGACAATAGAGGAAACTCTCGATAGTATAGATAGACTTAACTGAAACCATTGGATATGCTAAAAATTAAAAAAAATTAGAACAGCATTTAAAGAAGTAACGGATGATTTTATATACTTAGACAAATCCAGAAAACTGACTGTCTGAGAAATTATATATTACAAGCTGCATTCGATTTCTACAACATTGAAGGTAAGGAAAGATTTTTTTCAAGTCAAGTTTTATAAAAACTAAAGAAAAGAGTGCCTTAAATTTTTAACATCTGAGCCAAATTATTTTTCTAAAATATTAGTTAATGTACGGGTATAAAACAGTGATTAATTTTTAAACTGTTATTTATTCTCGAACTATATATATATATATATATATATATATATATGTCGACTAAAGGGCTTCAGACGTTCTACGTACCTCAAAAAGTCTTAATATTTTAACTGTTTTTATGCAGTACAATAATATTTTTCTAAAACTGTTCGAAAATAATAAGATATTCTCCTGTGTTCTGTATTCTACTACAAAATGAAAGTGAAAAGCTTTTCAATTCCACATTCATAATCATAGAGAGGTAATGAAACTTTGTTTTCATTACGATTTCATTTTTTCTTTTCAAAATTTTTTTTTTAATTTTCTATTGTATTTTTGGATATATCTATTAGGATATATAAATATTTTTGGATATGTATTCTGCTCTATAATTGTACAACTATGTAGTAACTTGGTTCCACATGAAACCATATAGATCATGTTGAATAGGCTCTTCTTGGTTCTGCAACTTCATCCGGATCTAATTGGTTAAAGCAGATATCACGAGATTAAGAAGGCGAAAATCCCTAAGTCGTGAATTTGGCTTCGACTTTGCTGATTCTGCATGGTTGTGATAGTTGTTGTCGACTTGCTTCAGTGACGAAGGCATCGCACTGGTCACTGAACATAATTGGCAGCAACTGACACTATCATGTACTAAAGAGCAGAGGAACAGCACCATCCTTCGTCGGTACTGTAGCAAAATATTAGTCAGCGACGTAAAAGGTTCAAATAGGTGCAAAAAATTATCTATCTTCTCATCTGTCTCCTCAATACTTCATATCTTCCGCAAAGTGCACACGCGCATTTCTTAAATACAAAACAATAAATAAATATATAAAAAAGGAAAACTAGACCTTACGCAAATATTTTCTGTCTGTTGTCATGGTGAACCAAAATATCATAATTTTAATAAATTGCAAAAAGAACAAGTGAAAGTGCTATATTCGGCTGTGGCGAATCTTAAATACCCTTCACAGATGTAATTATTCTTTCTTGCTAAAACAGCTTTAATTTAAAAAAAACAAAATGATGTTATCAGTTACTTTTATACTAAAACAACGTTTAAATTTTTTGGTTAGAAAGCTAAATGTTTGGCTCTTCTTACTTTTAATACTTCTGAACTTCTTTCAAAAATATTATATATGTTTAATTTACAAACAAAAAGAAAAAATCCGTTTCATGTACGCCAAAAAGTTATAACTGTTCAACCGTAGAATCGTCTTTTAGATTTTTTTTTGGTTTTTAATACCATTTTATTTCTTCCTGATATATAAAGTAGGTATAATTCATCAGAAAAATCAAAAATAGCATATTATATGTTTACTTCAATGTATCAGAAATTGTCGATTTTCCAACCCTGGAACCGAATTTTTAGTTTTTAAAATGTTTAATACCAATTTAATTCTTAGCGAAGTATAAAATATGTTTAATTCACTGAAAAAAAACGAAATTTGGAATTTATGTGGGTACTTTTATATACCAAAAACATTTCGATTTCCCAACTCTGGAAGCGAATTTTTATTTTTTACCAATGCAATTCTTAGTGAGGTGTAACATAGTTTTACTTGACAAAAAAAAATTAACATTTTTAAGCTTTTTGGTCCCTTTCATGTACCATTAAATATTTCATTTGTCCAACACTGGAGTCGAAATTTAGATTTTTTTAAGATTTTAATACCAATTTTGTTCTTCCTGAATGGTTGCGATCGAACTGTCATGATAGACGGACGTGGATCATTACTTTATCGTTTATTCTTTTTTGACTTTTTTTACATATTCATATTCTTGAATAAAATTTTTGTTATTAAATTCCAAGAGAAATAGACTCTTATCCATAAATAAAAAATTAACTTGATTATGAGTTAGCATAATGCTCTTTACTCATTTACAAACAGTGACAAAAACAATGAAAAAAACAGGTCTATTGATACACCAAAAATAATAAATGCAGGCAAAAGAAAAAGTGTTACAATGCTAGAATCAACACCTAAACATTTAAAAAATAATTATTGGGCACTTCTTGCCGATGGAAAAAATTGTAATAACGAAGTGATACAACAATTTAAAAAACATGTGCAAGATAGAGAAGTACCTACAACATCAAAGAACGTTACCTAAATTAACTCTCTAAATAGCGAGAGCATCAATAATAATTAGACATTTAATAATACTAGCAATGCTGAAAAATCGATTGCTAATCAAAGTAAAAATAAAAAAACACCTCCACTCTACATTTTTTATGTGGATCCTATCTCTCTTATAGAATTCGTTAAAAATGGTCTTAATATAAATAATTTCAAGATAAGAGAATATAATAATAGTAAAATCCAATTACTCACCTCATCGATAGACGATTACTCTAAAATAAGAGCATATCTTCTTGAAACCAAAACTAAATTTTTCACCTTTACTCCAAAAAATCTAAAAACAAAAACCTTTTTATTAAAGGGCTTAACTGCCAAAATGGATCCCAACCTAATACTAACCGAATTAAAGAAATTTGAAAATGAAAATTTGGAATTCATTAAAGTAAGTCCTTTCACAACTAAAAGAGCTGATACCAATGGCCATATTTTACTAATTTATATGGTTCAAATAAGCGGTGAGAGCAAAGTTAGCGAGCTGAAAGCAATTAAGGGAGTGCTATATCGATGCATCCAGTGGGAAGGGCTACGTACAACTGAAATTACACAGTGTGGAAATTGCCAAAGCTTCCTGCATAGTGCTGCAAATTGTCATTTACCACGTAGATGTGTTAAATGTAAAGACCTCCATGAAATCGGTAAATGTTCGCTTCAAGAGGTTCCAGAAACTGAAAGAAAGAGGCTTTTCTGCGTTTTATGCAATAATTACGGACATCCAGCTTCGTATAAAGGTTGTCCAAAGTACAAGGAGCTTCAGCAAAAGTTACGGGCTAAAAAACAACAGCTGTCAGATAAAAGGATGCAAAACTCCCCAATTATAGCTAATGAAAATATAAGTTATGCCAATATGTTAAAAAATAATTTTACACAAAATGATAACATAAACAACACTATTAATAATATCTTAGAACAATTAAATAACTCAGTACATGCCTTATCTAATCAAATTATTAATTTGAACAAAGAATTTCAATTACAAGCATCTAGAATAGATGCTCTTTATTCTATGATAGAAGCTTAATTATTAACAATGGCTGAAACTATTGCAAAACAATTAAATATTATACACATAAATATTAACTCCTTAATCAACTTAAGTAGAAGATATAACCTTAGTGTATTCTTAAATAATAACAATCCAGACTTAGTTTTAATTAATGAAACAAAGCTTAACTCCAAACACAAACTGAATTTTGAAAACTACAACTTTTTTCGAAACGATAGAAAGAACGCTAAAATGGGGGGAGGGACAGCTATTCTGATCAGAAAAGGAATAAAATATAGTCATTATAGTAATAAAAACATTAATCTATTCAGACACCTAGAAACATCTATAGTAAAAATACCACTTTTTCCAAATAAGACTCTTCTTATTATAGCTGCCTACTATCCTTCGGGAAACAACTGCAACTTTTTTAAATCAGAGCTTTCAAGTCTTTTTCAAACGCTAAATCTTGCAAGTTCAGATAATTATTATATTCTAGCTGCCGACTTAAATTGTAAACATAGTGATTGGAAAAACTCAATGTCGAACACTAAAGGGAACCATTTGAAAGAATGGATTGAGGATTACGAAATAAGATATAAATGTAAACTGTTTGCGACTTATACCCCATCATATCCGCGATGTAATTCATACCTAGACTTATGCATAATTATAATTGATTCGAGACTGAAGCTTCATAGAGTAAATGATTCCATAAATTGTCCTGAGACCCAGGAATATGATAGTGATCATGCCGCAGTTAAAATTAATTAATTATCATTCTTTAAAGAATCTCCCGAGGCAATACTTAACTTTAAGAAGACAAATTGGAACAAGTTCAAAAATATTTTGTTAAGAGAATCTAGTGATAATATTATAATTCCGAATGATAGGAATCTGATGAATAACGAAATAGATTTTTATTTGCGTGAAATGAACAATCATATTTTAAGAACCATGGATATGGCAATCCCAATATATAAAACACATGACTCTACTGAAAGATTCACCAATTCGTTAATTAAAAAGTTACAAATGGAGAAGAGTAAAATTCTTACCATGATTAAGCGCTTTAACAGACTAGAAACCTCTTTAACACAATCCGAAATTAAAGTTCTTAAGGCGAAGTTGAAGCTAATTAGAAAACTTTTGAATGATAACTTTATAATTTCAGTAAATAAACATTTACAAGATAAACTTACTCGATTGAGTCCTAAAGACTCATCTAATATGTTTGGAGAAATTAGAAAACAATTTAAGACAACACGGCCTTTTGAACTAGATATTATGAGAATTTCTCTAGAGGATGAAAGGTTGATAAGAAACGCTAGTATTGACCACCTTGTTCTAGAAAGAGAAGGTAACAACTATTTGAGTATCGGTGAGGAGCAAAACCTAAACATATTTGGTTCGTTTTTAGAATCGGTTCACTCTTATAAGGAGATTGATCCCGATAATACAGTTCATCTGGAAGTTGATAATCGTTTCAATGAATTTTTGGAAGAAAAAATGCAATATGAATACAACTTTTCAACCTTGACAACATTTTCTGAGTCAAATAAAGCAGATGACTTAAACGAAACTCAATTAAATAACACATTCGTACTAATTTTCAAGAAATTAAGACCCAAACTGTCATCAGGAGTTGATAACATTCCCAACGTTGTCTTGCGTAATTTACCCGATAGTTTCATATTCAAATACGGAACACTTTTCAATAATATGTTAAATAATGCTTACTTTCCGCGGGCTTGGAAACAAGCCAAAGTAATAGTGCTACCCAAGAGAGATAAGGATACGTCGAATCCAAAAAATTTACGGGCAATAAGCTTACTTCCAAACATAAGCAAAGTATTTGAAGTATGTATCAATATGACTATTATCAAGCATTGCGAGAAAAATAAATTAGTTGGTGAAAAACAGTTTGGCTTTAAATACAAACATTCAACAATACACGCGATTCATTTACTGGTTTCAAATATTCAATGGAACCTGAGCAAATCCTTATATACTGGCGCTTGTTTAACTTATTTTGAAAAAGCCTTCGACAGTATTTGGATTCCCGGCCTTATTTTTAAATTATTGAAGTATAAATTTCCATTTCATTTCACAATCCTTATTCATAACATGCTAAATAACAAAACATTTTCAGTTTATGGGAAGAAAACAATTGGTACTGGAAAATTCATAATTGTCAACGGACTACAACAGGTCACTGTTAATTCTCCAATATTATTTAATTTATACTTGTTTGATTTATTAGCTAAAATAGACGAGGTCATAGCCTTCGCAGACGACATAACTACATATCTTGCAGACAATACAGTTGACAAAATTAATGATGAATTGCAAAAAAAAATTCTGATAATTGAAAAATATTTTAAGGATTGGCAAATGAAGATCAATTTGAACAAATGTGAATGCATTCTTTTTAGACCACCAGTTGGGAAATGTACCAGTAATATTAGAAGGAACTGGAAGTCATTTGGTATTAGATCCACAAATAATATAAACATTCCTGTAAAACAAACTGTTAGGCTATTAGGCATAGAATTAGATAAATTTTTATACTTCCATAATCACATAAACCAGAAAATTATAAAAGCTAGAAATACATTTTTTGTATACAAAAAATTTTTCTTTTCTAAGTATATACAATCAAGGGTTAAAATTATAATGTATCAGAGTTTGATTAGACCAATTTTATCATATGGCTGCCAAATTTGGTTTAATATATGCCCCTCGTATATGGAGAAGATTCGCGTATTCGAAAGAAAATGCCTCAGATGTTGTACGTCACTGTACAGGTCAAAAAATAGTAACTATAAAAAATATATATCTAATAAAATTCTCTATGAAAAAGCTGAAATATCTAGATTTGATAACTTTATTATTCACATTATAAGAAACCATATTGTAAGCAGCTCAAATACCATTGAGAATAATTTAATTTTGGCTCCTTACTACGCTAATGAGGAATATATTTTAAAAACAATGGGAAATAGATTCATCCCTCCCGAGGCTTTTCTTTATCGTGATAAAAATGGTTTTATTCAAAACGATAATGGCATTCCTATACTTTATCACATTTACAGACGATCCAATATAAAAACCAAAGTATATCTATATCAAGTATATGCAAGAGCCCAGCTGACTAAAATTTTTTTCAGTTTTTACATGAACGTATGTCAAAATTTGTTTACTTTTGTAGCGAGCCATATTTGTTTATTCGTTGAAAAAATAATTTTGCAAAATTGTGAAAAACATTACTAATTCAACAAAAGTAGCAAAAAAGAATTGTTGTGGAAAAGATTTTTGTGAAAAAGTGTATTGTTTAAGAAAAGTAACAAAAAGATATTGTTTTAAAAAAGTTCTATGCGAAAAGTATTTAAATTTTTGGAAATAATTGTGAACAAAACAAAATAAAATAAAAGAAAATTTCTGACATAAGATATTAATTTTACACAAACAATATGTACGGTGGTTTTTGTAATTTTATGTTGTTGTACTCTATCGACTACTTGATATAGATATACTTTGATAAAAACTATAAATTGTAACGAACTAACACCACAAAACTGTCGTTTTGACACAAGTATTTTTTTGGGTGATAAAAATATTAAGTCTAATTTAAATATTAATAAATATTGGTGGCTAACTCAATAACAATTCTTTGATTTTAACCCTTGACCTTACATTTTATCTTTATTATTAAAAGTAAGATTTTTATTATATTTTTGCTTACTACTAATCTGGATACCAAACTTTTATAATATATATATATATATATATATATATATATATATATATATACATATATATATATATATATATATATATATATATATATATATATATACATATATATATATATATATATATATATATATATATATATACATATATATATATATATATATATATATATATATATATATATATATATATGTATATATATATATATATATATATATATATATAATTAACTGAAAAATTACCTTAATTACTAAATACGTTTATACTTAAGAGTTCGTTAAAATGGGACTTAAAATTTGCAACCATTTTGGTCACTTTCATGTACTACAATATATTCCACGTACCAAAAAAACTTTGAAATTTCCAAACCTGGAAGGGAAATTTTAATTTGTTTTAGTTTTTTTTTTACCAATGCAACTCTTCATGAGGTATAAAGTAGTATTACTTAAGAAAAAATTAAAATGTGCAACCATTTTGGTCACTTTCATGTACTACAATATATTCCACGTACCAAAAAAACTTTGAAATTTCCAAACCTGGAAGTGAAATTTTAATTTGTTTTAGTTTATTTTTACCAATGCAACTCTTCATGAGGTATAAAGTAGTATTATTTAAGAAAAAATTAAAATTTTCAACCATTTTGGTCACCTTCATGAACCATAAATTATTGCACTTGTCCAACCCTGGATTCGAAATTTAATTTTATTTTAAGTTTTGATATATAAAATAGTTTTAGTTAGAAACAAAAAACAACATCAATTGCCTTTTTGGTTACTTTTATGTATAAACAAATTTCAATTTCCCAACCCTGGGGTGGGTGCTGTTGGCTGAAGTAGTAGAACACGAGACTATGAAGCGGAGGGTCGTGAGTTCGAGCCCGCCCTGAGTCATGAAATATTGTGTTGAACTCTTCTGAACAGTATTAGTGCGTGGTTGTGTTCGTTGTTGCCAGCCTGTTTCAATGATGAAGGCATAGTCACTGATCACTGAGCATAATTGGCAGCGACTGACACTATCATGTATTAAAAGCAGAGTAACAGCACCCACCTTCGTCGGCCCTGTAGCAAAAATTAGCCGGCGAAGTAAAAGGTTGAAATAGCTACAAAAACAACTGTCTATCTTCTCATCTTTCCTAAGCTGTCCCCTCAATACTATCCCCTCGTTTTCAGTTCCGGCGCAATGCATTGCATATATAGGGGTCATCCCCTGAGTGCTGGTCAAGATAAAAAAAACCCTGGAAGCGAAATTTAAATCTTTAAAATTTTTTTTTATCAATGCAAATCTGAATGAGGTATAAGGTAGTTTTGTTTAAGAAAAATTAAAATTTTGTAACCAGTTTGGTTATTACATGTACTACAAAATATGTACCAAAAAAAAAATTTAATTTTCCCAACACTTGAACACACTTTTTTTAAGAAAAATTTCAAATTTTTAACTTTTTGGTCACTTTCATGTACTATTAAATATTGCACTTGTCCATCCCTGGATTCAAAATTTAATTTTTTATTTTTGAATTTTTGATACCAATTTTGTTCTTCCTAAATTATAAGACAGGCTTACTTAGCAAAAAAACAACATCAGTTGCCTGTTTGATTACTTTCACGTATAAAAAAAATTCAATTTCCCACCCCTGGAAGCAAAATTTGAATTAAAAAAATTGTTTTTTTGCCAATGCAAATTGCCATGACGTATAAAAAGGGTTAGTAAAAGAAAAACTTAAAATTATTAAGAATTTTAGTTACTACATGTACTACAGAATACGAAATGGTCCGAAAAAAAATATTTTAATTTTCCATCCCTGGACAAAAAATTTTTATTTGTTTAGTTTTTAATAGACCGTTGAGGCTTCCCACGTAAGATATAGGTTTAAAATACAAACATTAAAAAAATTGATTTTTGGTATAAATTTTGCGTCGAGAAATAGGTGTAAGCTTCCCAGCTCTGAAACCATACTTCGAATCTTTCTGAATTTCAATAGCACTCTATTTAAGCTCATTTCCAATCCAACGGTCCAAGAATGAAGTCTCTAGCTCTTCTGGGGGCTTGAGAAAACCGATGTTACGCACAGAGAGACGGACAGACAGTCAGACCGACATCGCTCAGTCGTCATCGCTATTCATAAGGATCTAGAATACATATACTTTGTGGGGTCCTATATTGATATCGAAGAAATTACTCACGGAATGACAAACCTATATATATCCTTTCACTTTTTTGTGAAGGCTATAAAAACAATATGATGTTATCAGTAACTTTTATATGTAAGACAAAGTTTAAATTTTTTGGTTAGGAAGATAAATGTTTGGCTCTTCTTACTTCTAATACCCCCGAACGTCTTTCAAAAATATTAAATATGTTTAATTTACAAACAGAAAGAAAAAATCTGTTTCATGTACCCCAAAAGGTTCTAATTGTCCAACCGTAGAATAGTCTTTTAAATTTGTTGGTTTTTAATACCAATTTATTTCTTCCTGATATATAAAGAAAGTATAATTCATCATAAGAATCAAAAATAACAAATTTTATGGTTACTTTTATGAATCAGGAAATGTCGATATTCCAACCCTGATACTTAGTGGGTTTTTAATTATTTTAGTTTTTAGTACCAATTTAACTCTTCCCGAAGTATAAAAAAGATTTCATTCGCACACAACCAAAATATGGAACTTATATGGCTACTTTTATGTACTATAAAATTTCCATTTTCCAACCCTGGTACCGAATTTTTAATACCAAATTAATTCTTCCTGAAGTATAAAATAGGTTTGATTCACTAAAAAAACAAAATTTGGAATTTATGTGAGTACTTTTATGTACCAGAAATATTTAGATTTTCCAACTCTGGAAGCGAATTTTTATTTTTTTACCAATGCAATTCTTAGTGAATTTTTAAACTTTTTGGTCACTTTCATGTACCATAAAATATTTTAATAATGAGGTTCATGAAACAATCAATAACGAGGTTCATGAAACTGTTAATAATGAGGTTTATTTAAGAAAAACTTAAAATTTGTAACCATTTTGGTCACTTTCATGTACCACAAAATATTGCAGTTATCCAACCCAGGAATCGAAATTTTGATTTATTTTAATATTTGATACTAATTTTGTTTTTCCTGAATTAAGAAATATTTTTAATTAGTAAAAAACCGACGCTAGTTGACTTTTTGGTTACTTTTATGTATAAAATAAATATCAATTCCCCATCCCTCGGATTTAAATTTTTGTCGTCTTCCTTTTACCAATGCTAGTTTTCATTACTTATAAAGTAGTTTTATTTACAAAAATCTTAAAATTAACAACAATTTTTGTCACTTTGATGTTCAACAATATATTGCATGTGCCAAAAAAAACTTTCAATTTTCCAGCCCTGGAATTGAAATTTTTTTTGCTTTTTTATAAATGCAACTCTTCATGAGGTATAAAGTAGTTTTATTGAATAAACATTTTAAATTTTTAACCATTTTGGTTACTTTTATGTATAAAAAGTTCCAATTTCCCACCCCTGGAAGCGTAATTTTAATATTTTAAATTTTTTTATCAATGCAGATCTTCATGATGTATAAAGTGATTTTATTTAAGAGAAACTCAAAATTTATAGCAATTTTGGTTATAACATGTACTACAAAATATTGCATGTATCAAAAAAATTCTCATTGTCCCAACCCTGGAAGCGAAATTTTATTTAGTGTTTTTTTTATTTTATATCCGTGCAAGTATTCTGGAGGTATAAAGTAGTATTATTTAAGAAAAACTTAAATTTTTTAACCATTTTGGCCACTTTCATGTACTACAAAATATTGCACTTGTCCAACCCTGGATCCGAAATTTTAAATTCATGACGTATAAAGAGGTTTTGTTAAAGAAAAACTCGAAATTTTAAACAATTTTAGTTACTACATGTACTACAAAATACGGAATGGGCCGAAAAAAAATTTTTATTTCGCATCCCTGGAAAAAAATTTTAATTTTTTTAGTTTTTAATAGACCATTTAGGCTTCCCAAAGCACGAAATAGGTTTAATTTAGCATAGTTTAGGTTAGCAGTTTGCTGGTGAAAGCAAAAGCAGAGACTAGCCCACTTGGGTCCAATTATTTTGATCCCTTTGTGGCACCTGTATTAAAGCGGATTGAAAAGATAAGAAATGGGAAAGAAGTAGGGATAGCCGAAGTTAAGGTAAGAAGGATAGTAAAGATGAAGATGGGATACATAAACCAAGAGTTATCGTCGTGTATACACACCCTAGGGGAGTCAGCTGCCTAACCTGTCACTGCTCCTAATAATGCGAATTAGGTATCTAAGTCCTATCTTTGATATCTCCGAAATGTCTACAAAGCGTGTCTTTCCCAGAGACAACAGGCGCTGCTCCTCCAGAGCACGACAGAAGCAGAGGAGGTGTGCAATGCTTTCCTCCTCCTCCTCATCATTGCAACTGGAGCAGTAGTTGTAATAGGTGAACCCCACGCGCCTGGAATGGGTCCCAAAGGTGCAGTGACCAGTAAGTGTGGCCACTATATTTCGTATATGACCTCTTGCGAAGTTCTAAAAATCCCTCGTCCTCCTAGAGTCTAGGCGGGGCCATAAGACTCTTGATATCTCTCAAGTGGATTCTCTGAACCACCTGTCCTGAGCCAATTCGAATAGTGCAGCATCAAAGCGTCTCCAGCAAGATGAGAGTGGAATCCCACTTAGTTGGTCAATGTCGGCCTCCTGAAGTGTGGTTCCTCTCCCCGCCAGTTCATCCGCCTTAATGTTTCCCGTGGTGGTCCCATGTCCCCGCACCCAGTTCAAGGTGATGCGTGAATGTTCCGCAAGTCCGTCAAGGCCTCCGCGGCATTCCTGGACAAGTAGGGATGTGCTGTACACCCCCGTAAGATACCTTATTGCAACTTGACTGTCGGTAATGAATTGGATGTCCCGGTTCGATACCCAATAAAACCTTAGCCATAACGCTGCCCTTTTGATGACAAATATTTCCGCCTGCAATACGCTACATTCATCCGGGAGTCTGAAGGACATCTCGCTTCCAAAGTCTGGAATAAAGACACCAACACCAACCCTGCTCCCCGGTTTGGAACCGTCCGTAAATATCTGTAAGGATCGGTGCAATGGGGAGAACCTTTCCGCCAGAGAAAATCTAAATTTCCCACTGAGGTAGGGTACCGGAGTGCAATAGTCGATAAGATGTGGTAGATTACCCATCGTGTCCAAAATGCTAGCATGACCCCCCATGGTCTATGGGTCCATGTGCTATTGTGTCCATTCTTACTGCGGTGCGTAGAGCCAGCTTCCTAGCAGTCAGGTCCGCCGGAAGCCAGCACAGTACGGCAAAAAGCGGTCTTGTTGATGTCGTTCTAAGAGCATCCGTTATCATAAGTGCAATTCTGCGGAGAACCCACTCCATGTAGGATCGGTTTCTCGCCACGTCCATTGCTTTCCACCAGACCCCAATACCATAGAATAGTATAGGTTTTATCACAGTCTCTAGTATCTTTGGGCTTATGCCCCAGGGCCAATGGCTCTCCTACAGACGTAAATTGCCATCAAGGCTTACCTCACTCTTTTCTGGACATTAGAAGTCCATGATAGCTTACTATCAATCACAACACCCAAGTATTTGACTGTATCCGTTAGGTCCAGGGTAAATCCATTTGGTTTTGGGTAGATGAATGAGGGAATCTCGAGAAGAGTTCCAGTTCCGTTTTTGTAGGGTTGACGCTGAGTCCACTTCTCACACACCAATCGTTAACCCCTCTAAAAGCTGTCTCCAGGCTCCGTGACATAGTGTCAAAATGGAAACCTGATATTGCCACTGCAACATCATCTGCATATGTAACAGTTTTAATACCCATGGTCTCCAGACTTCTAAGCAACAGATTCATCGTTACATTCCACAATAAGGGTGACAGCACCCCGGCCTGCGAAGTTCCCCTGTGGGCCCTCCTTGTGATGGTGGCTGTACCTAAGGTGGAAGTAATAATTCTGCGTGAGAGCAAATTTTCAATAAGCCGAGTAGTCGTCCAGTCAATACCCAGCTCGTGTAGAGCGTGAGTAATTGACGTCGGATCGATATTGTTAAAAACCTCTTCAATGTCCATTAAGGCGGCCATAGTATACTCCTTGTGCTCAAGAGACTTCTCTTCACGAGCGAGTGAAGGGCAGTCTCAGTCGATTTGCCTTTGGTGTAGGCATGCTGGGACGCGGAGAGGAGAAAGTGTTCCATGGATGTTCTTATGTGAACATATATAACCCTCTCCAGTGTTTTCATAAGGAAGGATGTCAAGCTTATGGGTCAGAAATCCTTCGGCTCAGTGTGCGAAGTCTTCCCTCTCTTAGGAATGAAGATCATGACGCATTTAGTCCAGTTTGTTGCAATATATGACCAGTAGCCATGGAACTACGAGAGTTGCGTTGTGTTGCAGGTCCGCGGATATAATGCCATCCGGTCCTTGAGATTTGAACGGATAGAAACTATTAATGACGCAGCATATCCTTTCCGCATCTATGTCAATGGAAGCGGAAGGCTGGCTATGTGAGGGATATACCCTCGGTATAACCACATCAGTTTGGGAACCCGGAAAGTGGGTGTCCATAAAAACTTCTAACGATTCGATACCATTAGTGGTCCAACTGCCATCAACTTTGTGGATGTAGCCAGGTATCGACGGCTGTTTGGCTAGGATCCTACGCAATCTGCATGTCGCGGAGTTAGATTCTACACTAGTGCAGAAGCTCCTCCACGTCCTGCGTTTTGCGTTCCTGAACTCATTCTTGAATCTATTCAAGGAGGCTTTATAGAGCGTCCAGTTTCCCGTTCTCTTTGCCTCGTTGAAAAGTTTGCGACAGTTCCTCCTGGTGACTGCTATATCCTCAGTCCACCACATAGGTCTTTGCTTGTTACGCTGTACAGATGGCCTACAGGATAGTCCTGTGGCCATCTCGAACGCATTCGTCAGTGTGTCCACTGCCTTCTCAATGTCCGCAACTTCCCCTATTGTTGGAGGATGCGAAATATAATTGATGAGGATACAGCTTTGTTCCTCCCAATTCGTTCTACGTCTGTTGACGCACAGTTTTATGTTACTACCTAAGTTGCCAACAGCAAAGGTTAGATAGCGATGGTCAGAGGAGACCTTCCAATCTCGAATTAAATTAGCATGTTTTGCACTAATAAGTGTTATATCTAACACCTCCTGTCTGTTCGATACAATAAAAATTGGTTCCGAACCCTGATTTGACACCACTAGTTTATTGTCTAGAATGAAATCAAAGATACACTTACTCCTTTCATTTGTATTTGTGCTGCCCCAGATATGGTGGTGCGCATTTGCGTCGGCTCCAAGTATTATGGGAGCGCCTTTTGCATTTGCAACCTGAACCAAGTTGCGGACCAGGTTGCTTGGAGGTGGGCCCTGGTAATCGTGGGCCATATAGCACGAGGCAAACCACACGGAGGTTTGTCCTGTCTCCCAGGCTGCAGTCATCGTATCTTCATCACTATAATTTGATAGAATGAAGATATTCAGGTTGGCTTTCGCTAGAATGCAGGATCTAATGTTCTTTTCATCATTAACTGAGTTTTTGGCATACAACAGTTTGTAGCCCTTTACGCCGAGTCCAAGAATTTTGCCATTGGAGGTCCATGGCTCCTGGATCAGCGAAATATCCTCTCCGCTCTCAGAGAGCCGGAGGGTCAACGCAGCAGATGCTGCCTTGCAATGGTGAAGGTTGATTTGGATAACCTTCGCCATTTTAAACATCTAGGTCATAGTTGACGACGATTTCCGCGTCCCCTGGATTTGGGTCCGGAAGTGCTTCCTCGTCTTCCGTGAACTCCAGTCTCTCCAGGAGGTCTCCAATCAGACATGAGTCTGTTTGAGAACATCCGGAAGTTACTGATTCCGCGGTGTCGACTATGCCCTCCATTTTGGTAGCATTGGCTGACCCTGGCTCCCTCCATTCGGTCGGGGTTTTCGGGATCGGGTTTGTCATCACTCCGGTATATACGGAACCTGATGCCCATGAAACCATAGTACACTAGGTTCTGCCTACCCCGGCGATCGTGGTCTCCTTATTCAGGACCACGATCGCCTTCCTACGGGCACCTACCGGCTCAAAAACCTTTACTATCCTCTAGTCACAGGTAGGTAGGTCTGGGTTTCCTCTCCGGAAGATGTCCAGAATTTCCGCAGGGTCGTGTGGTTCAGCCGGAACGATCGCAATTGCTATCGGTCGGCGAGGAATGTCGCTGACCGAGATCCATTCCAACCTCGCTCCGGAACACACTTCCCCTAGGGACTCAATAAGGTCCTTTAGTTGTGATGTCGACGGCTCGTCCCTACATAAGACCAGTTTGCCGTAGCCCTGGAACCACCCGGCATCCGTAAATTGTGGCGAGTGCCCCTGAATCCCCTTTGGATTCTGCAGGATTCAGTAATCTTTGACAGATCAATCTCCATTTTTCGTGGTTGATTGAGCCGTCGCTGTTACTGCGGTCATTAATAGCCCTTACCAGCGGGTTTCTTGCAACTTCGCTGTAAGGCCTATTTATAACCGTAGCCTCTTGCCTGGGGCGCTTGGTCGATGGCTGCGTTTTTTTGCTGCTGTTGCGGCTCTTCCGCTGAGCGTTGCCTTTTTGGCGCTGAACTATTGAACGCTTCAGCATTGGAGCCGCTTTGAGCAGCCAGACGGGACTTGGCCCATGCCAGCGCGGATTTCTCCTCACTGGTAAGGTCCTTGGCCTGTTTTTTTTTAGGAGTAGGACCAGCACTCAGGGGATAACCCCTACATATGCAGTGCATTGCGCGGGAACTAGGAAAATAGGTTTTTGGGAAGGAGGATAAAGGGAGTAGTGTCTGTGGATATTCGACTTGAACCCCCTCAAATTGTAAGTGGCGGGGAAGACATCTGCAGGTAGTTTGTTCCACATACGGACTGTTCGGCCAAAAAACGAATTTTCTCTGTAATGCGTAGTGCGATTCTTTGGAATATCGACCACAAACGCATGCGCTCTTGATGAAAAACGTGTTGAGCGTAAGAAAGAATGGGTTTCAGGAACAAGTTCCCTAATTTCACCAGAGCACCTGCCATTATAGTAACGATAGAACAACGATAGGCACCCCACATTGCGACGATGCTCAAGAGAGTCAATAGAGTTGGCTACCCTACTGTCTGCGATGAGTTTTATCGCCCTCTCCTGTACGCGGTCGAGTAACTTCAAAATAGACTTTGAAGCACCGGCCCAAACATGAGAGTTGTATTCCATCTTTGGTCGGATGTAAGTGGTGTAAATATTAAGGAGATCAGAAGAGGTGAAGAATCTCTTGCACCGTCTTAAGAAGCCAAAGCACTTGAATTCTTCTTTTGCGACCTGAAAGACATGTTCCGTCCATCTGACATCACACTGCACTTTCATGCCCAGAACATCAAGAGCCCCTGACTCCATAATACTTACACCACTCATAGAAACAGATGAAGCAGCATGGTCATACGTACGTCGATGCGTAAGCATACAACACTGGGTCTTACGGGCATTAAAATCGACCCTGTTCGCCTGACCCCATTCGGAAATCTTCGCGAGGTCACTATTCAGAACGTCATTCATAAACTGCCTCCTTGTCTCGAATTCAGACGTTGACGGCCTGCAGTTAAATGAATAGGAATGCGAAAGGCTGCTATCATCTGCGAAAGAGTAAATAGGACAGGAAGTTTGGGAAAGTAGATCGTTAAGAAAAATTAGAAATAGAGTAGGAGAAAGAACGGAGCCCTGCGGTACCCCTGGGTTGTTTCTGAACTCATCGGATGAGACCCCATCTATAACAACTCTTATAGAGCGATCCCTGAGAAAGCTCGATCGAAACCGAGAGAAGGTATCTCCGACACCAAATGCAATAAGTTTGGACAGGAGTGCTCCATGCCACTGTAGTGTATGTGCACTTATGCACATCACTGTAAATAAAATAAGTTCAATAAAATTTAAGTAAAAGAAAAATTCTGTTTGGTCAGCACAAATCGTAAGTTCAATGAAATCATTTGTTGATGTTTAAATTTTCAATGCCAGTGTTTAAGAATTGAAATTTGATAAATATGTTTATCGTGAGAATTTGGAACTATGGCAAATTGTCACCAAGTACTATTTGTGTGAAATAAATTTTTTAATATCGTATTGATTATTTTTGACTTTTATAAAATTGCTGACCAATATAATATGTTACTATAAAAGCCATGAATTTTGTTTAATAAAATCAGAATTATTCTAAAGGCAAAACAGAACACTTTGTTTTTATTTCTGATTCTCAAAAGGGCATTTTAATGCTCAGATAATGCGGCAGGAGTGCTAAGACAATACTCACTTAGACAAAAATACATCCTTTTTACTAAATATAAAATAACATTATACCACACTCTATCGAACGCCTTAGAAATATCTAGAGCCACCACTTTACTTTCGCCAAAACGGTGTATGGAACTACACCAGTTTTCCGAAAGGAGGGCCAATAGGTCACCCGTAGAGCGGCCTCTGCGGAAACCATACTGGCGGTCGTTTAGTAAACTGTTGGACTCCAGATATTTCACAAGATGGAAGTTAAGCATAGTTTCCATCACCTTCGATATAGCAGAACATATTGCAATCGGGCGGTAGTTTTCAGGGTTATTAGCCACTCCCTTTTTGGGGATTGGCGTTACATTAGCAACTTTCCAGCACATTGGAAATCTACCGGAGTGGTATAGTGTACTAAAAAGTTTGGCTAATGGACGTGCTAACGTCGAAGAGCACTGCTTCAGGACCAGTGCAGGGATTCCATCCGGCCCAGGAGACTTCCTTGTGCTGAGTTCCGCAAGAACCCTTTTAACTGCACGCGCTCGAAAAAATATCTTAGGGATAGTTACGGATACTCTCTCGAGCGCGGGGAGTGGTTGAGAGCTATCAGGCAAGTGAGAGTTACTTGCAAATATTTCAGCCAATATATTAGCTTTATCAACCGGGTCAGTAAATATTTGGTCATTCCTCAAAAGAGTCGGAATAGAAGAACTAGCACTTTCCTTAACACTTTTGACGAATGACCAAAAACTCTTACTACCCCTGAGGGCAGTGAGAATTCTAGTGCGAATACACTGCTCGTATAAAGCCTTTTCGCGTCTTAACACTTTGGCACACGAAGATCTTGCCTTCTTGCGTAGCAAATTAGTATTGGCATTTTTGTTATTACGCCAGGTACTGAATGCTGCCTCTCTGGATCGCAACGCATCTTTACATGCCTGGTTAAACCAAGACTTCGCCCTAGGTTTAACCGAAATTTGCTTACAGGGAATAAAGCTTTCATCCCCAGTAGAATTGTGTTTTCAACCATTTTCGCCATGGAATCGACATCATTGTCAAGAAAACATAGTTTCCAATTAAAATTCCGAAAGAATTCGTTGAGTTCGCCCCAACGACCCTTTTCGTAAATATTTTACTATGCTTCGTGGCTGTACGCGAAACGTTGCGAAGTTTGGAGAACGGAAAGGTTGCGGAAATGGTGCAATGATCCGAGTTACCGAGAGGTGCATTGACAGTAACTTCATACTTTCAGGATGTGAAGTTAGAAAAAGGTCAAGAGTATTATGTTGGTGCCCTTCTACACATGGAATATGTGTTGGTTCATTAACTAATTGCACAAGGTGATTGTGCGCGGAGAACAACTCAGCAAATTGGCCTTCTGAGGTTGTGTGGCTCGAATGGCGAAGCCAAGATGTGCTATGAACATTGAAATCACCAGCAACTACAATTTCACTGCTCGGACAACTATCAAGAATCTTCGATATGGAGTCGGAAAGAGTATCGAAGCCATGTATGGTAGCATCTCTTTCCGCGTTTGGACTTCTATACAGAAACCCGAAATGAAAAAAGTGTGTACCGACTTTGAATTTAACCCAAAGACAGCTAAATTCTGCGTCAGACTTCATTACGTACGTATATTGCAAGGTCCCTATGAAGAATAAAAAACGACAGAAGGTGATACCCGGGCAAATGAAAATCCTGTGGATCAGCATCCTCATGTACCTGGGTTTCACTTAAGGCGAAAACATCCGGCCGATGGAGACAAACGTGAGCATATACAGAAAAGAAATTCGCTCTTAACCCACGTATGTTACAGAAGTCGATTCTAAACTTACACACCATCACAAGATGAGAGGAAAAAAACCGAAATCCAAACTCTAGATTAGCGAATACGATGCAATGACAACAACTGCAGTGACCATTCACTAGTCAGTATTATGCCTTCACTAGTGAATGATCCAGCCGCTATCAGTACACCGCACCAATAAAATAGGGTTTTATTTTATTTTACTTATGGGAAGAGGAATGGGAGGCGCTTAACACTGTTTATTTGCCTAACTGCTCGATATGGCGTCGAGCAGCCCGCTCTTCAGCGAAGGCTTTCCGCGCATCGAATTGTCGATTGCGCCTTTGCTTATCATTTAAGGCAGCTGCTTGCGCCTCAGCTGTGCATGAGGCAGCCGGTGCAGCTGCTGATGTGGTTTTGGCGGGTGCATGTGGCACTGCTGATTTTGCTCCAGCTGGCGCACCCACCGATTTAGAAATTGGTGCTTGTGGCACTGCCGGATTTTTTCCGGTTGGCGCACCTTTGCTGGCCTTATTCTTTGCTGCTGTAGATGTGCTTGGGCTTACGTCCAAGGGCACACTGCGCTGTAATCTAGCCTTCCCCAGTGGGAGGGCTAGTTGTTTGTTTTGTTTTTTGTTAGTTTTTCTTTGTTCTTGTCAATTTTGTTCCCACGAGTGTGCGCGTAACAGGTGGACCACCCACCGCAGTGACGGCATGACATGGGTTAGGCAACTATTTTTGGGGTTACAACCGACCCGTGCCCTGGCGTCGGAGGGGAGCTGTTAGCGACTAGTCTTCTTTAACCCTAGAATGGTAAACATATTTTTCAACCCTTTAATGGTAAACTTCGCCTGTGAGGCGATTTTTATAAAAAACGCTAAATTCAAGTTAAACAAGTAAAAACGTTATATTCGACAAACGTTATACCCTCCAAATATTTAGTAAGTGAATTTAAAATGTTTAACTTGGTGGCACAGAGTTCCTTTATATAATATCGTACGTCAACCCCTACTGAAGGTGGCGGGTTTAAAAATAGACAATTTCATGTTCTCCACAAAGGAACGTATGGTCATTGCTAGACCGTCTTAAAAGGGGGAGGAGGGGGTAGGGCGGCAACAGGCAGTCATAAAACTCTAAAGATAAATGCTTGGGATGATTATATACAAAATTTAAAATTTTTTTTTTATTTGGTAGGGTCATTTAGGGGGCGTAGGGGAAGGAGGGCGTAGGGCAGAGTAGTACCAGGTTTCGTCTCAGCTTCGTCATTAAAGCTTAAAAATTGTATTTTTAAGGAATGTAGGCTTAAGTAAAACAATTTGTTAAATGTTTATGCTATTTTTGCCTATAATAACGCCCACTAAAGTGGGCGGGGTCAAATAATATTTTTATTTTATTTTATGGCTCCAAGTTTAAGGCGTTGGACCGTATTTGACATAAAAATATATCATTTGCTTAACAAAATAACCAAAAAACTTTAAAAATTATGTTGTTTTTCCTGGGTTGGTTTAGTTCTTCTTAGGGGAACTTTTTTCCCTCTTGCCCGATTTAGCATATCTTCGAACTTAACCTGCTCTAAGTTTCAAAATATATTTATGCCAAATTTCAAGAGTCTATCTCTTTTCGTTTGGGCTGAATCGTGATTTCCACAGACGGACGGACGGACATGCTCAGTTCGTCTTAGATTTCATCACTGATCAAGAATATATATACTTTATGGGGTCTGAGATGGATATTTCGATGCGTTACAAACGGAATGACAAAGTGAATATACCCTCCAAATTCTTTTTTGGAGGGTATAAAAAAACTAAAATTTGATTGAAACAAATAAATATATTTATTATTCTTTTATTTAGTAATAAAAATAAACAAAAACACTTCATTTTATTGATTACTTAAGCATGTGGAAGCAACATTTGTATGTCACATATTTCAGTGAGAAATATTAAAACATCTTCGCAAAAAAAAATAAATAAATAAAGTTAAAACACCGTTCGGGAAAAAAAAGTATTTTCATTGTAGATCTTAGATCTGTTTATCTTATTCAAAAATAATCTAAAGTATATAACATAATATTAACTGTGCAGATCAGTTTAAGGTTTGTGCTTTTTTGTATACTTTTTTGTGTCACATTGTCAACAGGTTGTTGATCTGTGCTCTAAATACTAAGTATTTCGTGTATTTTACGCAATAGTATTTGCTCTACGATTTAATTTTGATGAACAGAATCTGAGATTTTGACCTTTTGCCTTATTTTACACTGGATTCGCCCTTATCATAGTCAATACCACGACCAATCGCCGCCAAGCTTGCTTCCATCTACTGATATCCCAGCCAGCAATGTTAGTGGCTGTGCTTCAAAAGTAGTAATCTAAGAACCTACAAAGCTAAGGTATATATATATATATTTAGTGAAAACTATATAAAAATAAGCGGAAAACTCATTAAGGAATATGTACAAAAAGTTGCCTTTATTGGTAAACTTCGCCTTACAGGCGGCACACTTAAGTAACCCAACGAACTAGAACCAAATACGTTGGTACACAAGCTCGTACAGCACTCCACTGAGTTGGCACGCGCGCTTGCTTTGCTACGAATAAATCATAAGGATATATCTTAAATATGAAAAACTGGTTCGCCTCACAGGCGTTGTTTACCATTCTAGGGTTAACCACGAACTAGCCATTCAGATTCTCGCCACTGCTACCAACCACCTTAACCTTACAAGTGGTGTAGTTTTGGTCCGCGGGCTCGAACTCAGATTTCCTACATTCTTGAGGAGCATCATACATGTCTGGAACGGTCTACGACCAACAGTGTTGTGTGTCGTGTAACGCTCTTGGGACTAGAGGGGCTGCTACCGCCACGAACCCAAACTAAGGAATGTTGAACGTGTCAGATTCCTTCCCATCTCTGCCTCACCTGCGGTGTGTGAAGGCCCGCAAGTCGAGTCAGACCCAAAGACCTGATAGTGACTCAGCTGACCACTTGTGCAGCGTATCAGATGAGGCTCTATATCGGTCTCCCCCTATCCACCACATGGGGACGCGGCCGATGGGAGACTACAAAACTCCAACACGGTTTAATTTACAAACATTAAAAAAAAATAGATTTTTGGTATAAATTTTGCGTCGAGAAATAGGTGTAAGCTTCCCAGCTCTGCAACCGTACATCGTACATCCAAGAACGAAGTCTTTAGCTCTTCTGGGGGCTTGGGAAAACCGATTTCACGTACAGATGGACGGACAAGCGGACATCGCTCAATCGTCATCGCTATTCATAGGGATCCAGAATATATATACTTTATGGGGTCCCATGTGAATATCGAAGAAATCACACACGGAATGACAAGCTTATATATATCCCCTTTCACTTTTTTGTGAAGGGTATAAAAATAAAGAAGTTAGTGCTTTACGAAATAAATCAGTGCTAAATTACCAAACAAGAAATATTTTTTAACGAACCAACAATAAACAAAATAAAAAGATACAGTTTTACCACGCAATAACAACATCAACTAAAGGAATGCATACACATTGCACTTGTGACGAGAATAAGAAAATAAGAGAGAATAAAAAATAAAATCAGTGCTGACACTACAAACCAGTGTTGGCACTTTGAGTCATGATGACCGGATCAGGGCTTTTATGGTTCCCCTTGCGTGTCACTGTTCTTTATCCTAATTTCACTCTGACATAAAACAATTTTCTACTGCATATGCCACGTTGTTGATCACTGTTGGTGTTTAGTGATGAAGGCCTAACACTGATCACTGAAAAACCTATCAAACAGTGATTAGCATACTGGCATTGGCAACATAAGATTTAATCGTTCGTTTTGTTTTTCTTTCTTGTTTTTATGTTAGGTCGTTTTAGAATAGATTTCTGCAACATACGTGGGCTGCGTGCAAACTTTTTCTCTGTGTATGGCCACGTTTGTCTCCATCGGCAAGATGTTTTCGCCTTATGTGAGACTCAGGCGTCTGAAAATGCTGACCCACAGGATTTTCTTCATTCTTTCTTCATAGGGGCCTTGCAATCTATATACGCAATGAAGTTGTGCACCAGCGTCAGCAACCATTAGACGCGCTTGATCCAGGGCACATCTTTTGCATTTCTTTTTAAATTTTTATTATAAAATACAACAATTTTACATGATTCACCCCAACGCCATATTGGCATTACAGAGGCTTGTTGGCAAAAAATATTTACAAAATAAAAATTTATGTTACAATAGTTATTATAAATTCAATTTATGCTATATAAAAATAAAATCCAAATACATTTCAAAAATCGAAATATATTTAATTATATTCAATTATATCAGAAGTTCATCAACATTTTGATGTAAAATTTGCTTTAAAGAAGATTTAAACTGTGAAAGACTTGATATACATTTGATACAAGATGTCCAGCAATTGTATTTCATACAACCAGAGTGTTCTTAAATTGTCACTATTTCTAGTGTTGAAAAAGTTTTGATTTTGCGAAAATTGTATGGTATGATGTCCAATACAATTAAGGCATTTAAAAAAGTAAATTAACGGTTGCAATTTGTAAAGCCCGTGAATTTGCAAAACAGTTGGAAATACATCCCTGTACAAGGTAACGGTTGGAAACCGGATAGGATACGGTCTTTAGTGCTCTATTTTGCATCCTCTGAAGTGATTTAAATTCTGTAGTCTCCTTGAATTCATACAGTAAAGTAAGATAATTGTAATGGCTTTGATTTAAAGTCTGAAAAATTAAAAACTTCGTATTTATATCAAACTTGTTTTTGAATTTGTAAAGTAAGCCCAAGGCAGGGGAAATTTTAGATTTAAGATTTATAATATGTTGATCCCACGTAAGGTTACCCCGAAAAATAGCACCCAAATATTCAACAGATAGAACTTCTTTAACCTTCTTGCTGTCAATATAATTTTGTACATTGACAGTAGCCTCTTCAGTGCCGCAACCATTCCGAAAACCATACTGAAACTCATTGAACAATATCTTGCTTAAACCACGTTTCTTGAACGGCAATAATTGCCGGAAGTTTAAAAAAGTTTGAAATAAGGGGTTTGAAACTATTGAATTTTGAAACTGAAGATATACTTCTGATATTAATAGATATGACATTAAAGTGATTATTAATTGAATTATTTAAATACATGTTATAAGCATCAAAGCTATGAAAAAGTTGATTTGAGATCATAATAAAAAATTTAAGTGAAATTAAACCATAAATATATAATCAAAAAAATTTTCGATGGTGACAAAAACGAATTATCCAAGTCATCAGGAACGTGTTTCTTTACGGGTTTCTTTACAGAAGTCCAAACACGAAAAGGGAAAAAACTATCTCCAACTTCGACGCCCTTTCCGACTCCATATCGCAGGTATTAGTGAATTATTCGATCAGTGAAATCGTTGTTGCTGGTGATTTTAATGTTCATACTTCATCTTGGCTTCGCCATTCGAGCCATACAACCTCAGAAGGCCATTATGTTGAGCTATTCGCAGCGCATAATCACCTTGCGCAGCTAGTGAATGAGCCAACACATACCTTTGAATGAGCCAACACGACCTTTTTCTTTCTTCACATCCAGACAAATATACAATGGGTGTCAGCGCACCTATCGGAAATTCGGATCATTGCACCATTTCTGCCTCCTTTTCGATTACAGAACTTCGAAACGTTTCGCACCCAGCTACGAAACATTTAAAATATATTTACGAAAAGGGTCGTTGGGATGAGCTCAACGATTTCTTTAGACATTTTAATTGGAAACTTTGCTTTCTTGACAGTATGTCGATGCCATGGCGGAAATGGTGGAAAATATAATATTGCTCGGAATGAACACTTTCATTCCATCTAAGCAAATTCCGATTAAGCCTAAATTGATATCATGGTTTAATCAGACATGCAGAATTGCTGTCAGATCCAGAAAGGTTGCATTCAGTATCTGGCGTACTAACAAGAACGCTGAAACTGATTTTGTGCAAGGGCAAGATCTTCGTGTGCAAAGGGCAAGATCTTCGTGTGCCAAGGTACTAAGATGCGAAAAAGCTCTGTACGAGCAGCGTCTTCGACCTAAAGTTCTTTCTGCCCTTCGGGACAATAAGAGTTTCTGGTCATTCGTCAAAAGAATGAAGGTTAATGCTAGTTCCTCGATCCCGACTCTTCTGAATTGTGACCAATTATTCACTGACCCGGTTGACCAAGCTAACCTTTTAGCTGAAATATTGCAAGTAATTCGCACTTTCCGGAAAGCAATCAACCACTGCCGGTTCTTGAAAATGTATCCACAACTATGCCTAAAATAAGTTTTCGGGTCCGGGCGGTTAAAAGGGTCTTATCGGATTTCAATGTAAATAAGTCTTCTGGGCCGAATGGAATTCCAGCACTGGCCATAAAGCAGTGCTTTTCGACGATAGCTCGTCCTCTGGCAACCCTTTTCAGCAATATTTACCATACAGGCGAATTTCCCTCGTGCTGGAAGGTTGCGAATGTAACGCCAATCCCTAAAAAGGGAGAGGCTAACAACCCCCAAAACTACCGCCCAGTCGCTGTTTGTTCTGCGCTTTCCAAAGTGATGGAAAGCATGGTGAATTTCCACCTAGCGAAATATCTAGAGTCTAATAGCTTACTTAACGACCGCCAATATGGCTTCCGTAGGGGCCGCTCTACGGGGGACCTATTGGCTTTCCTGTCTACTCTTTTGCAGATGATAGTAGCCTGTAACGAGCAAAAGGCGCACGCTTGTTTTTGCTCACATGTAAGCATCTTATTATTCTTTATATTTTATTACTCGATTGTTTATATTATTTACTTTTACAAACCTAATGAATTGTATGGGCATTTTTGTATATTATATTTTGCTTTACCTACTAAGTAAAACATTCAAATTAGCGGTATATATTGATAACCATTTACACACGTACATATGTACATGCACAACGATCTACCGTAAGAAAACTTGTTTTACATTTAATTTGTTCTTAAATATAATGCTGCTGCATTCCATTTGTTATGCTTTACTTTTCATACATCAATCGCGTACAGTTGGCATGTACACATGTAGGTACATGGTGATGTATGTATGTATATGATAATATCAAGTAGATGCTAAGTAGAAACATTGTACGGCTCGCGTACATACATGCATATTAACGCTCATGTATGTAAGCGGTGCCAGCCTATATAAGGCGCAGTAATGCTGAACAGCGGGTCTTAGTTCTTGGGCAGCCGGCGTGGAGGTAAGTTGTTTGGTCTTAATATTAAATTTCAATTATTAATTATTTCGGTTAGTTTTAGTGTCCGAAGGCGATTACAGAATTTGTCTACTAAGCGACAGTATTGTTAACCTGTGGGCATATTCTTGTAATCCACTAAAGCTAAAGTGTGGTAGGGGTAAATGACAACCTAAGCGACAGTACTGTTAACCTGGTTGGACATTTGCTTTTCCCACAGCGTTTTGCCATATCTCGTGTGCATTTTGGTCACATTGACCACAAATAGTAATTATTTCGGGTAGTTTTGGTGTCCAAAGGCGACTACAGAATTCGTCTACTAAGCGACAGTACTGTTAACCTGTAGGCATATTCTTGTAGTTCACTAAAGCTATAGTGTGGTAGGGGTAAATGACAACCTAAGCGACAGTACTGTTAACCTGGTTGGACATTTGCTTTTCCCACAGCGTTTTGCCATATCTCGTGTTCGTCTTGGTCACTTGGACCACATACGGTTGCTAGCGAAATTGCCTCCTTACCCTATTATTGACCACGTCGCCAAGAACCAGCCTGTGAAGCATCATTTTTACTATTGCTCAATAAACGTGTATATTCGAATCTTGGTGTTTTACTTGGCCAACGAGAGATCTCCCTGCAATCAACAAATTTATGTAACTGACCTTGGACGCCGCTGAGCTCTACCCCAGCAACCAGCGGAAACGTGTCGTTACAAGCCTTTGCCATTCATATGCTTTCAATAATAGAACGAAATCGTCAGAGATCGGGGCGATGAGGCACAATATGAATGTTGCGCTAAACGGTGACCTCAATAGGATTGTCGAATGGGGTCACAGAAACAGGGTTAATTTCAATGCCCGTACGACTCAATACAGCTTGCTAGCACACCGACGCAAGCCCGATCACGCTGCTTCAGTTGTAAACATGGGTGGTATAGATATTGAGGAATCAGAAGCTCTTGATGTTCTTGGCATGAAAATCCAGTGTGACGTTCGCTGTACAGAACATATTTTTCATGTTTCAAAAGAAGCATTCAAGTGCCTCGGTTTTCTAAGGCGGTGTAAGACATACTTCACCCCATCCGATCTCCTTACTATTTATACCACTTACATCAAATGGAATACAACTCTCATGTATGGGCCGGAGCTTCAAAGTCTATTTTGAAGTTACTCGACCGTGTACAGGAGTGGGCGAAGAAACTCATAGGGGACGGTAGGGTAGCCAACTCTATTGACTCACTTGAGCATCGACGCAATGTGGGGTGTGTTTCAATGTTTTATCGTCAGTACAACGGGTTTTGTACCACCGGCGTCAGGGATATCTTTCTCGAAACACACACATTTCTACGCTCTACAGTGCGATCACACCCATATGTGGTGGATTTATCAGCGAACGGCACTACGCATTACAGGGAAAATTTATTCTTTGCCCGTACTGCCCGTATGTGGAATAAACTCTCTGCGGAAGTCTTTCCTGCCGTATATAGCATGGATAAATTCAAATCGAATGTCCATAGACACTACTCCCGTTATCCTCCTTCCCACAACCAATTTTCCTAGTTCCAGCATAGTGTACGCATAAGTAGGGGTCATCCCCTGAGTGCCGGTCCTTATAAAAAAAAAATTACTATCCCTTCTTTTCTAGATCCAGTGCAATGCACTCCATATATAGAAGTCATCACCTGAGTGCTGGTCCGAGTTAAGAAAAAGAGCAGAATAAAACCACTGTCCTTTGTCGGCTCTGGTTAAAATAGTAAAAAAATTCTGTTACTCCTCATCTGTCCTGTAAATGCTATCCCTTGCTTTCTAGTTCCGGGCAATGCACTGTATATGCAAGGATCATCCCCTAAGTGCTGATCCGAAATAATAATAACAAGTAAAAGTGCTGTGCCGAATCTTAAATACCCTTCACAGATGTAATTCTTCTTTCTTTCTTGCTAAAACAGGAAGTAGGTTTAATTAAAAGATGTAACATAGTTTTACTTGACAAAAAAATTTTAATTTTTAAACTTTTTGGTCACTTCCATGTACCATAAAATATATTATTTGTTCAACCCTAGAGTCGAAATTTTGATTTTTTAAGATTTTAGTACCAATTTTGTTCTTCCTGAATTAGAAAACAGTTTTAATTAGCAAAAAAAAAACAACGTCAATTGCCTATTTGATTACATTTATGCAGAATAAATATCTCAATTTCCCAACCCTGTATATGCAAGGATCATCCCCTAAGTGCTGATCCGAAATAATAATAACAAGTAAAAGTGCTGTGCCGAATCTTAAATACCCTTCACAGATGTAATTCTTCTTTCTTTCTTGCTAAAACAGGAAGTAGGTTTAATTAAAAGATGTAACATAGTTTTACTTGACAAAAAAATTTAAATTTTTAAACTTTTTGGTCACTTCCATGTACCATAAAATATATTATTTGTTCAACCCTAGAGTCGAAATTTTGATTTTTTAAGATTTTAATACCAATTTTGTTCTTCCTGAATTAGAAAACAGTTTTAATTAGCAAAAAAAAAAAAAACAACGTCAATTGCCTATTTGATTACATTTATGCAGAATAAATATTTCAATTTCCCAACCCTGGAAACGAAATTTAAATTTTTTTTACCAATGCAACTCTTAATGAGGCATAAAATAGTTTTATTTAAGAAATAATTTCCCATCCCTGGAAGCGAAATTAAAATTTTTTTTACCAATCCTAGTCTTCATTAGGTATAAAGTCGTTTTATTTAAGTAAAACTTAAAATTTGCAAACATTTTGGTCACTTTCATGTACTACAATATATTGCATGTACCAAAAAAACTTTAAACTTCCCAACAATGGAAGTGAAATTTGAATTTTTTTTGTTTTACTTTTAACCAATGCAACTCTTCATGAGGAATAAAGTAGTATTATTTAAGAAAAATTTACAATTTTCAACCATTTTTGTCACCTTTTGTCCATCCCTGGGTTCGAAATTTAGATTTTTTTTTGAAATTGTTGATACCACTTTTGTTCTTCCTAACATATAAAATAGTTTTAGAAAGCAAAAAAAAAACAACGTCAATTGCCTTTTTTGTTACTCTTATATATAAAAAAAATTTCAATTTCCAAACCCTGGAAGCGTAATTTTAATTTTTTGCATTTTTTTTAACAATGCAAATCTTCATGAGGTGTATAAGATAGTTTTGTTGAAGAAAAACTCAAATTTTGTAACCACTTTGGTTATTAAATGTACTACAAAATATAACATGTACCAAAAAAAACTTTAATTTTCCCAACCCTGGAAGCGAAATATTATTTTTTTTATCAGTGCAACGCTTCATGAGATATAAAGTAATTTTTTTAAACAAAAATTTAAAATTTTTAACCATTTTGGTCACTTTCATGTACAATTAAATATTGCACTTGTCCATCCCTGGATTCGAAATTTTATTTTTTATTTTTGAGTTTTTGATACCAATTTTGTTCTTTCTACATTATAAGACAAGCTTAGCTAGCAAAAAAGAAGCAACATCAGTTGCCTGTTTGATTACTTTCATGTATAAAATAAATGCAATTTCCCAACCCTGGAAGCAAAATTTGAATTAAAAAAATTTTTTTTGGCCAATGCAAATCTCCATGACGTATAAAGAGGTTTTGTAAAAGAAAGACTTAAAATTTGTAACAATTTTAGTTAGTACATGTACTACAAAATAAGGAATAGGCCGAAAAAAAATTTTTAATTTTCCATTCCTGAAAAATTTTTTTTTATTGTTTTAGTTTTTAATAGACCATTGGGGCTTCCCAAAGCAAGAAATAGGTTTAATTTACAAACATTAAAATAAATAATTGATTTTTGGTACAAATTTTGCGTCGAGAAATAGGTGTAAGCTTCCCAGTTCTGGAACCATACTTCGGATCTTTCTGAATTTCAATAGCACAATCGTCATCGCTATTTACAAGGATCCAGAATATATTTACTTTATGGGGTCCCATGTGCATATCGAAGAAATTACACACGGAATGACAAACCTATATATACCCTTTCACTTTTTTGTGAAGGGTATAACAAAAATGTGTCTTCATTTATCGACTTTTATATTTTCAAGTTCAAAACAAGATTGTACTACTTTTATTCCCTTTTGTTAATCCGGAGTGCTTTTTATACCCTTCACAGAAAAGTGAAAGGGTATATATAGGTTTGTCATTCCGTGTGTAATTTCTTCGATATTCACATTGGACCCCATAAAGTATATATATTCTGGATCCTTATGAATAGCGATGACAATTGAGCGATGTCCGTCTGTCTGTCCGTCTGTCCGTCTGTCCGTCTGTACGTGAAATCGGTTTTCCCAAGCCCCCAGAAGAGCTAGAGACTTCGTTTTTGGACCGTTAAATTGGAAATGAACTTACATAAAGTGGTATTGAAATCAGAAAGATCCGATGTACGGTTCCAGAGCTGGGAAGCGGACACCTATTTCTCGACTCAAAATTTATACCAAAAATCAATTATTTTTTTTATGTTTGTAAATTAAACCAATTTCGTGCTTTGGGAAGCCTCAACGGTCTATTAAAAATTAAAAAAATTTAAATTTTTTTCCAGGGATGGGAAATACAATTTGTGTTCGGCCCATTCCGTATTTTGTAGTATATGTAGTAACTAAAATTAATAAAAATTTCAAATGTTTTTTTAACAAAACGTCATGAAGATTTGCATTGACCAAAAAAAAATCAAAATTTTGGATCCAGGGTTGAACAAGTGCAATATTTTGTAGTACATGAAAGTGGCCAAAACGGTTAAAAAATTTAAATTTTTCTTAAATAATACTATTTTATACCTCCAGAAGACTTGCACTGATAAAAAATAAAAAAATAAAGTTTCGCTTCCATGGTTGGGAAAATGAAAGTTTTTTTTTGGTACATGCAATATTTTGTAGTACATGTAATAACCAAAATTGTTTTAAATTTTGAGTTTCTTTTAAATAAAATCACTTTATACTTCATGAAGATCTGCATTGATAAAAAAATTTTAAAAATTAAAATTTCGCTTCCAGTGGTGGGAAATTGAAACTTTTTATACTTAAAAGTAACCAAAATGGTTAAAAATTTAAAATGTTTCTTCAATAAAACTACTTTATACCTCATGAAGAGTCGCATTTATAAAAAAGGAAAAAAATTTATATTTCAATTCCAGAGCTGGAACATTGAAAGCTTTTTTGGTAGATGCAATATATTTTAGAACATGAAAGTGACAAAAATTGTTGTTAATTTTAAGATTTTTGTAAATAAAACTACTTTATAAGTAATGAAAACTAGCTTTGGTAAAAAGAAGAAGACAAAAATTAAAATTTCGCTACGAGGGATGGGAAATTGAAATTTTTTTTATACATAAAAGTAACCAAAAATTCAGGAAAAACAAAATTGGTATTAAATATTAAAACAAATCAAAATTTCGATTCCAGGGTTGGATAACTCCAATATTTTGTAGTACATGAAAGTAACCAAAATGGTTACAAATTTTAAGTTTTTCTTAAATAAACCTCATTATTAAGAGTTGCGTGAACCTCATTATTAAAATATTTTATGGTACAGGAAAGGGACCAAAAAGTTTAAAAAATCACTAAGAATTGCATTGGTAAAAAAATAAAAATTCACTTCCAGAGTTGGAAAATCTAAATATTTCTGGTACATAAAAGTGCCCACATAAATTCCAAATTTAGTTTTTTTAGTGAATTAAACCTATTTTATACTTCAGAAAGAATTAATTTGTTATTAAAAATTCGGTTCCAGCGTTTAAAAAATCGAAATTTTATAGTACATAAAAGTAGCCATATAAGTTCCTTATTTTGGTTGTGTGCGAATGAAATCTTTTTTATACTTTGTCTTAAATATAAAAGTAACTGATAACATCATTTTGTTTTTATACCCTTCAAAAAAAAGTGAAAGGGTATATATAGGTTTGTCATTCCGTATGTAATTTCTTCGATATTAATATAGGACCCCACAAAGTATATATATACTGGATCCTTATGAATAGCGATGACGATTGAGCGACGTCCGTCTGTACGTGAAATCGGTTTTCCCAAGCCCCCAGAAGAGCTAGAGACTTCGTTCTTGGACCGTTGGATTGAAAATGAGCTTAGATAGAGTGCTATTGAAATTCAGAAAGATCCGAAGTATGGTTTCAGAGCTGGGAAGCTTACACCTATTTATCGACGCAAAATTTATACCAAAAATCAATTATTTTTTTAATGTTTGTATTTTAAACTTATTTCTTGCGTGGGGAAGCCTCAATGCTCTATTAAAAACTAAAAAAATAAATAGAATTTAATTACGTTCATTTATTAAAATAAAACAAAAAAAAATTATATGTAGTTTCGCAGATTTGAACTTATAGCCTGTTGAGAAAATTAACATCCTGTAATACAATTTACATAATAAAGGTTCACTATTATCATACATAATAAAAATTTTTTTTCCAGGGATGGAAATTTAAAAATATTTTTTCCGGACCATTCCGTATTTGGTAGTACATGTAGTAACTAAAATTGTTGAAAATTTTAAATTTTTCTTTAACAAAACGTCATGGCGATTTACATTGGCAAAAAAAATTTTTAAATTCAAATTCAAAAAGGGGTGGGAAATTGAATTTTTTTTATACGTGAAAGTAATCAAACAGGCAACTGATGTTGTTTTTTTTTTGCTAACTAAGCCTGTCTTATAATTTAGGAAGAACTAAATTGGTATCAAAAATGCAAAAATAAAAAATAAAATTTTGAATCCAGGGATGGACACGTGCAATATTTAATAGTACATAAAAGTGGCCAAAATAGTTGAAAATTTGAAATTTTTCTTTAAAAAAAATGATAATAAAACAAAAAAAAATTAAAAGTTCGCTTCCAGGGTTGGGAAAGTTAAAGTTTTTTTGGTACAAGCAATATTTTGTCGTACATGTAATAACCAAACTGGTTACAAAATTTTAGTTTTTCTTAAACAAAACTACCTTATACCTCATGCAGATTTGCATTGATAAAAAAAAGTTTTAATAATTTAAATTTCGCTTCCAGGATTGGGAAATTGAAATTTTTTTATACATAAAAGTAACCAAAAAGGCAATTGACGTTGTTTTTTGTTTCTAACTAAAACTATTTTATAAATTAGAAAGAACAAAATTGGTATCAAAAATTAAAATAAAATTAAATTTCGAATCCAGGGTTGGACAAGTGCAATATTTATGGTTCATGTAGGTGACCAAAATGGTTGAAAATTTTAATTTTTTCTTAAATAATACTACTTTATACCTCATGAAGAGTTGCATTGGTAAAAATAAACTAAAACAAATTAAAATTTCACTTCCAGGTTTGGGAATTTCAAAGTTTTTTTGGTACGTGGAATATATTGTAGTACATGAAAGTGACCAAAATTGTTGCACATTTTAATTTTTTCTTAAGTAATACTACTTTATACCTCATGAAGAGTTGCATTGGTAAAAAAAAATTAAACAAATTAAAATTTCACTTCCAGGTTTGGGAATTTCAAAGTTTTTTTGGTACGTGGAATATATTGTAGTACATGAAAGTGACCAAAATGGTTAAAAATTTTAAGTTTTTCTTAAATAAAACGACTTTATACCTAATGAAGACTAGGATTGGTAAAAAAAATAAAATTTCGCTTCCAGGGCTGGGAAATTAAAATTTTTTTATACATAAAAGTAACCAAAAAGGCAACTAACGTCGGTTTTTTACTAAATAAAACTATTTTTTAGTTCAGGAAAAACAAAATTTAAAGAAAAAACAAGTAAAAGTGCTTTATTTCGCTGTGCTGAATCTTAAATACCCTTCACAGATGTAATTTTTCTTTCTTTCTTGCTAAAACAGAAAGTAGGTTTAATTAAAAAATCAAAATGATGTTATCGGTTACTTTTATATTTAAGAAAACGTTTAAATTTTTTGGCTGAAGAGCTAAATGTTTGGCTCTTCTTATTTTTAATGCCTCTGAACGTCTTTCTAAAATATTATATATGTTTAATTTACAAACAAAAAGAAAAAATACGTTTCATGTACCCCAAAAAATTCTTATTGTCCAACCGTAGAATCGTCTTTTAAATTTTTTTGGTTTTTAATACCAATTTATTTCTTTCTGATATATATAAAGTAGGTATAATTCATCATAAAAATCAAAAATAACAAATTATATGGTTACTTTTATGACTAAAAAAAATTTCGATATTCCAACCCTGAAATTGGATTTTTAATTTTTTTGGTTTTTAATACCAATTTATCTCTTCCCGAAGAAAAAAAGACATTTTTATATGGCTAATTTTATGTAATATAAAATTTCGATTTTCCAACACTGGAACCGAATTTTTAATTTTAAAATTTTTAATACCAATTTAATTCTTCCTGAAGTATTAAAAAACAAAATTTGGAATTTGTGTGAGTACTGGAAGCGAATTTTTATTTTTTTTCCAATGGAATTTTTAGTGAGGTGTTACATAGTTTTACTTGACAAAAAAATTAAAATCTTTAAACTTTTTTTGGTCACTTTCATGTAGATACCACAAAATATTTAATTTGTCCAACCCTGGAGTCGAAATTTGGATTTTTTAAGATTTTAGTACCAATTTTGTTCTACATGAATTATAAAATAGTTAGCAAAAACAACAACGTTAATTACCTTTTGGGTTACTTTTATGCATAAAAAATATTTCGATTTCCCAACCCTGAAAACGAAATATTAATTTTTTCTGTTTTTTTTTTTACCAATGCAACTCTTAATGAGGCATGAAATAATTTTATTTAAGAAACACTTAATATATGTCGCCCTTTTGGTCACTTTCATGTACTACAATATACAGCAGTTATCCAACTCTGGCATCTAAATGTTGATTTTTTTTTTAATTTTTGATACCAATTTTGTTTTTCCTAAACTAAAAAATTGTTTAATTAGTAAAAAACCGACGTTAGTTGCTTTTTTGGTTACCTTTATGTATAAAAAATTTCAATTTCCCAGTCCTGGAAGCGACATTTTAGGTAGAAAGTAGTGTTATTTAAAAAAAATTTACAATTTGAAACATTGTCCAACCTTGGATTCGAAATGTTGGTTTTTTACATTTTTTATACTAATTTTGTTCTTCCTAAAATATAAAATAGTTTTAGTTAGCAAAAAAAAATCAGCGTCAATTGCCTTTTTGGTTACTTTTATGTATAAAAATATATATAAACTTCCCTACCCTGGAAGCGAAATTTAATTTTTTTTATCAATGCAAATCTTCATGAGGTATAAAGTACTTTTGTTTAAGAAAAACTCAAATTTTGTAACCATTTTGGTTATTACATGTACTACAAAATATTGCATGTACCAGAAAAACTTCCATTTTCCTAACCCTGGAAACAAAATAAACAACATCAGTTGCCTGTTTGATTACTTTTACGTATGTATAAAAAAAATTCAATTTCCCGCCCCTGGAAGCAAAATGTTAGTTAAAAATTTTTTTTTGGCCAATGCAAATCTCTATGACACATAAAGAGGTTTTGTTAAAGAAAAACATAAAATTTGTAAAATTTTAGTTACTACATGTACTACAATATACGTAATAGGCCGAAAAAAATAATTTTATATCCCATCCCTGGAAAAAAATTTAATTTTTTTAGTTTTTTATAGACCATTGAGGCTTCCCAAAGCACGAAATAGGTTTAATTTGCAAACATTAAAAAAATAATTGATTTTTGGTATAAATTTTGCGTCGAGAAATAGTTGTAAGCTTCCCAGATCTGGAACCATACTTGGGATCTTTCTGAATTTCACTACCACTCTATTTAAGTTTATTTCCAATCCAACGGTCCAAGAACGAAGTCTCTAACTCTTCTGGGAGCTTGGGAAAACCGATTTCACGTACAGAGAGACGGACAGACAGTCAGACGGACATTGCTCAATCGTCATCGCTATTCATAAGGATTCAGTAAATATATACTTTATGGGGTCCCATATTGCTATCAAAGAAATTACACACGGAATGACAAACCTATATATACCCTTTCACTTTTTTGTGAAGGGTATAATAAAAATTTAGGTTCCAGAGTTGGATAACTGCAATATTTTGTAGGACATAAAAGTGACAAAAATTATTACAAATATTAAGTTTTTCTTAAATAAAACTATTTTATGCATCATTAAGAGTTGCATTGGTAACAAAAATTAAAATTTCGGTTCCAGGGTTGGGAAATTGAAATATTTATTCCGCATAAAAGTAACCAAAAAGGCAATTGACGTTGTTTTTTTTTTTTTGCTAATTAAAACTGTTTTATAATTCAGGAAGAACAAAATTGGTATTAAAATCATAAAAAAATCAAAATTTCGACTCCATGGTTGGACAAATGAAATATTTTATGATACATGAAAGTGACCAAAAAGCTTAAAAACTTTAATTTTTTTCTTTGTCAAGTTAAACTATGTTACACCTCACTAAGAAATGCATTGGTAAAAAATAAAAATTCGCTTCCAGAATTGGAAATTCGAAATATTTTTGGTACATAACAGTACCCACATAAATTCCAAATTTCGTTTTTTTTCAGTGAATTAAACATATTTTATACTTCGCTAAGAATTAAATTGGTATTCAAAATTTTTAAATTAAAATTCGGTTCCAGGGTTGGAAAATCGAAATTTTTTGGTACATACATTTGGTACCCACATAAATTCCCAATATATTTTTTCAGTGAATTAAACATATCTTATACTTCGCTAAGAATTAAATTGGTATTAAAAATTCGGTTCCAGGGTTTAAAATATCGAAATTTTTGGTACATAAAAGTAACCACATAAGTTCCTTATTTTGGTTGTGTGTTCGCGAAGAGTTAAATTGGTATTAAAAACTAAAATAATTAAAAATCCAATATCAGGGTTGGAATATCGACATTTTCTGATTCATTGATGTAACCATATAATTTGCTATTTTTGATTTCTATGATGAATTATACCTACTTTATAAATCAAGAAGAAATAAATTGGTATTAAAAACCAAAAAAATCTAAAAGACGATTCTACGGTTGGACAATTATAACTTTTTGGTGTACATGAAACGGATTTTTTCTTTTTGTTTGTAAATTAAACATATTTAATATTTTTGAAAGACGTTATAAAAGTAACTGATAAAATCATTTTTTTTAATTATTTTTTAATTAAAGCTACTTTCTGTTTTAGCAAGAAAGAAGAATTACATCTGTGAAGGTTATTTAAGATTCGGCACAGCTGAATATATCACTTTTACTTGTTCTATATCAGATACGGGCGTTTCATAGCACAATTGTGCTGAGATCATTGACACGTATATAAATTTTCTTTAATCTATTACAAAAAAATCAGTAAGATGTATGGCAGACAAATTAGGCGAAAAAAAATCGACCGTATTCGATATTAAAAAAATAGTGCTGCTTTAAGAGAATGTATGTCTAACATATATATGAATTTTCGCTTCATATACTACATATAAATGTAACATTTATTGAACTATATTCTCTTTTTAATAAAACACTTGCAGTCGCAAAGCAGCTCTGAGTCAGTTAACATCAAGCCTCGTTGGCAATTATTTTTTAAGTGCAGCCAGACCACTGATTGTTTACTCTCTTTCGAGAGTTTTGCGTCTCACTCGCACTAGTTAATTTCAACACCTCAGATAACTGTATAGTTTTACAGTTCTTCTGAGGAATATTCCGTGGTTAACTACGTTATGATAATATTATAGAAAAATACACTTAAGTTTGTAAGAGCCAAAAGGGCAAATACATTTTTCCATTTAATTTTTTAACGGATTTCTAATAAATAAATTTGTTGTTGTTTATTTTCACTCAAGCGAAGTAAATTTCATACAAATTGTGGTTGTGGGCTAGCTTTTGGTTTTCAGTAATACGATATTCTGAATAAAGCGATGTTTCTCTAAAACGAAGTGAATAAGACTAGCTACGTTTAAAATCATTGCGGGGTCTTGTATCGCTTTCAGTAATCCGACTCTTTTCTGTAAGGCGTGTTGCGCTAAAGCGGATTCGACAGTATTTAAAATTGAAATGATCCGCACAATAAACAAGTGAACTTGTGTACATTTCATATACATGTACATAAATTATATTTTTATGTTTCTAATAGTACGATACAAAGTACTGATGAACGCTTCATAGAAGTATGTGTGAGACGACTCGGGATCGAACATCTTTTACTGACATCATACGTGAATGTTTTTATTCTCTTTTGACAACGCAGCAAAAGAGATTGGTGAGTGAAAACAGTGTCATATCGGCGAACGCATCGTTCGCTTAATTGTCCGCCTGGTAATCGAATTTGTTTTATTCAATTGTTTATGCAAACAAGAGTTGACTTCAGGGATGGAAAAGGGCTATTTTGATTTTGTACCAATTAACTAAATAAAATGTACTTTTCATACCATGACGGTACCATTTTTTATATTTCTATAAATAGAAATTCAAAAACTTCTCTAGTATACAACAAAATATATTACATACATAGAAATCTAGGAATCAGTTGATTAAATTTTATTCAAAAAGTCATATAATTTAAGATAGAAAATTTTCTGGTAGTTTAAAATTGAGGCAACGAGACATTGATTGAAAACTTTTTCGGTATTTGGAAATCAATTATTATACCCTTTTTCAACGTGATTGTTTTTCAGCCTAACAATGAAAAATGTTTCTGTTGCGAAAAATTATAGCAAATAATTGTAAGTCCGTTACTTAAATGAACCATAATTTAGCAGAAATATGAGACATAAGACACTATTTTGAAAGATTCGGGTCTAGAGAATCGTTTTCTCTCGAAAGAACAATCATTTTCAAAAAGAAACGACAAAATAAATATATAGAACAAGCAGAGTAGTATGGTATACGTGGCTGTCTGTAACCTACAAGCATTCAAGTAGGATATCTGAGATCCCGTTTTGAAAAGCGGAGTAGTAAGAAACGATCCGAAAATTTCATGAAGTGCTGAATGGAATACTGTACGTAATAAAAAGTTGACACAAAATTTTTAGTTATGTAACCGTATAATTCACAGAAATATTTTATGTTTATTAACTGATTCACTGAGAAATTAACAAAAAAAATTCAAGCATAAAACGTTTTTATCAACTAGGTGTAAGCTTTTGATTGAGATATTTAAATTGTACCAAATTAGTCGTGGTAGTACCACAGTACCAACAAAGTCGTAATTGTACCAAAAAAAAGTACAATTGTATCATGTTTTCCATCAAATCAAAGCAGAGGAGTTAGTTTAATACACATGTTATTTTAATACACAGCAAGCAAACACTTATCTATGGATGTATGTATGTATGTACATATATACATAATTTTGCTTTTGTTGTACATGAATACTCGTTCATACGGGCTAATTTTCCTTTTTGTATGTTATTCATGATAAAAATACTTGTTGCTCAGCAGAACTTTTTTTATTCATAATCAAAATAATATTTATTTTAAAAAATATTTTTTTAAGTACCTATAGAAGTAATATGCACTTATTTTATTTATGAATGAGTTTAGAACAGATACGGGCGTTTCATAGCACAGTTGTGCTGAGATCATTCACACGTATTCTTACCCTCTTTAATTTAGTCGTCGATGAGACAGCGACGAATGAATATCAGGCGGATGCTTACGAATTTTTTTATATTTTTTTCCAGAATATTTGTCCAGCAAACAATTTCACTTATGATGATATGCGAAAAATATTTTGTCATAAACAATGCTTTCGATAACATACAATGCCTTTTATACAATTTTTCTCTAATAACGGACTATAGTAATTCTCCTAATTTAGTAATACACTTAGTCTTATAAATTAGTCTGTGTAAAATCTTATCAAAAATATTTTGAATATGTTTCCCATATGAAACATCCAGTCGCGTATTTTTTTGTTTTGGCGAATATTCCAGCAAGCAACAATTCTTTTATTTATATATTTCTTTAATGGAAAACGTAACAAATTATTGTCCTATCTTTTTTAATTATTTTCATTTGACTGTTTATTTAGAAAAAGTTTTATTTTTAATTAATAATTTTACGTAATCAACGTTTTTTTCAACCTAGAAAATATTGCTAATTATGTATAAATATACAATCTTTTAAACGCTTGGCTTTGTGTTTGGTGGGTAGCTCTTAAGCTCAACACATACACAATTTACCAATACATTGACGGTTCCCACCACTGTTCTATATACATCAGTGGTGTTCAGCCCATACAACAATTGTTTAAAAAATTTACACACATTTGTTATGCTCTTATAAAAATTTTCATTCAGTCGGCGTTGAGCAAGCGATGAGAACACATGCGGATGGTTATTGTCATTTTATTTCAGAAATTTATTAAGCATTGTTGTTGCTTCTTGTTGGCAAACACAAGCGATTCAATTACAATTGAACACAAAAATTAAACTCGAAATTGAATAAAAGCATACACGTTCACGGAATGAAATATGAAAAGTATTTTATGATAAATGATGCTTTTCATAACATTCAATGCCTTTTATATAAAATATTTATCATTTTTTCCACTACTTACTTATGTGAAAAAATTTTTTCAGACATGAAAAATGTTTGTTCCAAGCAGCGAAATAAAATAACTTCTTTGAATTTAAAAAACATTTTACTAATTCGCAATTGTCATGCAAGTATTAACATGGAATGTTTAATTTAAAATTTTCAAAGCGATTTTAAAAATTATAATGAGGAATGACACAAGTTTTAATCTTACATAAAAAACTGGTTTAAATAGATTTCTTTTTGTTTTTTCTCAATATAACTGTTCTATTTTTTGTTATTGATAACTGCTATTTACGGCCCCCGATATTTATTTTCTTAAAATTAAAATTGCATTCACTTAATAAGCTTTTTATATATGGCAAAAACTCCGTCTTTTTTCTTATTTTAAGAGTTTGACAATATGTTTGCTGGGCAAAATCTCTCACCAATACATCTTCACTTTTATTTTTGAACACCACTGATATACATACTTTAGCATCGCCGGCTTCTGCTCCGCATTTTGTAAGTTATTTAACTACATTTTATTATTTTCGTAGCATATATTTTTAAATTAGCTTCGAAAAATTTTTTTGACAAAAGGTAGTTGTTGTCACTCGTGTATGTGCTTTCGGTTTGAAATTATTTTGTGTAGTGAAAATGAATTGGAGAACACATAAATTTCTGTTCAAACAAACTAGAAAGAAAAATTTCATTCTAATTTCACTTTCACGAATTCAAGAACACAAAACAAGTGAAATTTTCACTTTCATTTCATTTTACATATGTAGAACACAGGCGATTATATCCATATGACTACATAGCGCACCGCGTGAATACCCTAAGAGGTTTTCAGTTGCTCTTCAGATTCAAATTTTTAAATAACACAAATATTCAATCCAAATCCGCAAAAAAATTTAATTTCTTAGAGCTTAATAACAAGAGGAGCTACTTATACCAAAAAGGCAACTAGCAGAGCAGCCGGTAGCTAGAAGCAAAATAGTAAGATAGTATATGCACCACCGTTGTGTATAGAAGACGTATTCTTTTTGGTTTATAGACTTTTGTGAACTTATTAGCCTTTGAAGCATTATGAAATGTGTAGAAGAGTAAAGTCATGTGTTTTACATCTGGCATCTTAAATTTTCCACTGCAAAACAGATACATACATGTCGTGCGTTACCTTTCAAACATTGCTTCTGTGAAAGTCAGACCAAAAGTTGTGTGGCAAAATTTCAATTACTGCCATCCCTAAATACGGGCGGCAAGCGTTTTTTAGCTGTCAAAAGTTCTCATGTCCATACATTTTGTATGGAGCATACCGAAATAACGCGGCGGCAACGCTTTGCTATTGGAAAATCCGATTTTGACAGTGCGTTTTCTAATGAAGTTAGTTGCAAAAGAAAACAATTGTAACCAGAGAAAAAAGCCAAAAATTTACAAAAGTGAAATATATAATAAAAGAAAAAATTTGTGCACTTCGTATTAGAAAATGGAGATAAGAAAATATTTGCAATATGATTATATACATACATATGTTTGTAATTTGTACAAAATTTCAATAACAAAATCACAAATGTCGTCCGTCCAGCTGTTAAAATAATCAGGGTTGTTTAATTTGTTTGTTTGATAACCCTGTTTTTATTGCTTTTGTTTAGGTATGGCATATCAGCGTTAAAGCTCAGCGGAAAAAAACGTTCCGCTTTCCGCCCGTATTTAGGTATGGCTGTTAGAGCGTGTTCTATTTTCTTCTGACAAACCTTCTGACATCAGCTGTTTTTATTACGAAAAATACGTTGTAAGAATTCTATGCCATGATGAAACAAACAGCGGCGAGTCACGACTAATTAAAGCATTAACCGGCCAAACTTGATATTTTTCAATACCGCTGTATGCATGTTCTTTTAGCCATTTAATAGAAATTATACACATAAATGCATAAATAAAACTTTAGAGTTATATCCTGATTTAATATCTTTAAATTAAAAGAAAAAATCTTTAAATTGTTGAATTTTTTTACGGCGCAAACTAACATGTTTCTGACGGCAGTATGCCATTTTGAAACCTACGACCTACTTTGGTGTCAGCAAAGACTATACAAAATGCGTAGACCAGCTGTTGAAAAAACCAGAAACTATGTCAGAGCAATTAACATGTACGTTTGTGACCAAATATTATTAACCTTCTGTAAAATTGTTGTTTTTGACAGACATGCACAATTAGATATGAATTGAAAAGTTGACAAGTCAGATGTAAAAAACATGTCGTGTATTGTAGGCTTAAGCTATGTTTGTCTGTCTGGATATGAAATCGGTTTTCCGAAGGCCCTAGAAGAGCTAGAGACTTCATTTTTGGACTGATGCTATTGGCAATAGTGCTATTGAAATTAAAAAATCTAAATAACATTCCAGAGCTGGAAATCTTAAACCAATTTTGGTCCATAAAATTAACAAGCAAAAACTAAAAATTTTTATTAATTTTTTGTCTATTAAACCTATTTTATACTTTGGGAAGAACTAAATTTGTATTAATGAAATCAAAAATTGGAATTCAGTGCTCGAAGATCGGTTTTTTTGGTACATAAAAGTAACGACATGAGTTACTAGTTTTAGTTTGTTTGTGTATTATGGCAATTTTATACCTCAGGAAGAATTACATTGGTATTATAAATTAATAAATATAAATAAAAGGATGTAATATTTTTTGTGTATAAAATAACGCACATGGGTCACAATTTCTCAAAAAAAATAAAATAGATAGACGATTCCAGGCTTGAGTAACTGAAACATTTTTTGATAAATGCAGTTTTCTGGTTTTGTTAATTAAAAAATTTACACTTTACGAAGAATAAAATTGGTATTAAAACTAAGAAAGAGGATTCCAGTGTCGGACAACTAAACTTTCTTTGGTACATGAAAATAACTAAATAAACACTAATTTTATTTTTTTGAAAAGTATGGACCTAATAGAGGATAGGTTGGCTAATATCTTCACAATCTGTCTTACTAATCTATATACTCCCCTGGCATGGAGGGAGACTAAAGATGTCTTCATTCCAAAACCAGGCAGGGAAAGCTATGCAGATCCGAAGGCTTACAGACCGATTAGCCTAACTTCATTCTTACTGAAAACATTGGACACAATGTTGAAGGAAAGAATACCGCACAAGTTACATCCAAACCACTTCACCAATGATATCGGCTGGCAAAGTGTGGGAAAACGTACATATAAGTTTTAAATTACATTTTATTTATGTTTCCACATTTTGCCAGACAGCAACGTCAGCATAAAAGACTGTCGTTGCTCTCCTTATGTTAGAACTAAGAAATTATTGTAGTTTTAGTCTTAAGATTTCATTACAAAAATAAAATTGTTTTTCAAACGTAACCGCTTGATTTATTGAAACAACTTTATTGGCGCAGTCACAAACGGTATTCATTTCTAAAGAAATTACTAACAAAGAACCAAATAATTAAATAAAGTCTCTAACATAACTAATAATTAAATAAGTAGTGGAAAAAAAGTAAATTTAGAAAAAGTCATATAGAAGGAAAAGAAAGTAATACAAAGCAAAAAATACTTTTTAATTCAATATAACTATAACACATATATACATACATACTTATATATTTGCATTATACACAATCAACATAATCAGTACCTGCCATACGGCAAACTGACGGTGGTCTTAATACCGGGTGAAAATTAAGTGTTACCAGCACCCCTCTTAGTACCCAAGAACCACATGAAGGCGACCTCGGGTCGCCTCGGTTGCAATTTCTAGAACATACACAACCAACATAATATAAAAAAAATCGTAAATAAAAAAATAACACATAAAAAACCTACATACATACGTTAATGGATAGAAAACAAAAATTTGACAAATCGCCATATTAACATGGAAGAAGAATTGCAGCAGAGAATTGAAAAACTTGAAATGGTTCTAAAACAGATACGGGCGGTTCATAGCACAATTGTGCTCAAGAATGATAAAATAAAGATTACGCCAACAAGCTGAAATAAAAATACTTTTCTGCGCATGATGGAACTCTGACGTCACGTGTTCTGATTGGCAAATAAAATTCAAATGGAGAACTATTATGTTATTATAAAAACTGAACAGTGGGGCAAATTGCGATTTTTCAAATTAAATTTGTTTGATAATGAACAATTTTAAAAAAATTATTTTATTTTCCACTTCTTTTTATTTGAAATTGTTAATTTATAGTTATTTTATATAAATATTGAACCGAAGTGCTAATTATTTTCTTTCCCCCATTCAAAACAATTTTTTTTGCTTGCAAAATATCAGCCATAACTTCCTTTGAGTTTCATCTCTTGGAAAACTATAAAATCACACAGCTGTTTGAAAACAAAAAAAATTTTATAACAATATTACATTTTAACACAATTATTTCTCACTTGTTTTTTGCTGTTACTTTGTTTGTAATTGCCCACTGCACATTTCATGATTGCTCTTTTTGTTCTCTTTTCTCTTTAATTTAGGTTTTTTGTTTACAGTTTATGAGCTTTAAAAATAATAAGTTTTTTACACTTTAAGTTATTAATAATTATTTTAATATATTTATTTTAAAATATAACACAATTTATTATAAAATATAACACAAAACTTGCACTTTCACAAATGCGATTTAGTTTGCTTGTTGGAAAACTCTCTGAGTAAATTGGAAATCTCTCTGAGTAAATTGTGTGAAGAGTTGCCAAATATAGCATGAAATATTAATTTTGTACGAGAAAGTATTAGTTTTGCATATAATAAACATTTGGCAATCTCTTCGAGGAAACAAATACGTCATCAAACGGTAAATCACGCGCAAGGCGAAATCTTTATTTTATCATTCTTGATTGTGCTGAGATCATTCACACGTATGCTTACCCTCTTTAATTTGGTCGTCGATGGGACAGCGACGAATGAATATCAGGCGGATGCTTACGAATTTTTTTATATATTTTCCCAGAATATTTGCCCAGCAAACAATTTCAGTCATGATGATATGTGAAAAATATTTTGTCATAAACAATCGTTTCGATAACATACAATGCCTTTTATACAATATTTCTCCAATAACCGAATATACTAATTCTCCTAATTTAGTAATACACTTAGTCTTATTAATTAGTCTGTGTAAAATCTTATCAAAAATATTTTGAATATGTTTCCCATGTGAAAATGATCTTCCATGCCGCCATATATCAAAGCTTATTAAGTTTGATACATTCAACCGCGTATATTTTTTTTTGCGAATATTCAGTGTTATGCTCCAGCAAGCAATAATTCTTTTATTTATTAATTTTTTCTTGATTGGAAAACATAACAAATTATTGTGCTATATTTTTTAATTTTTTTCATTTGATTGTTTACTTAGAAAAAGTTTTATTTTTAATTAATAATTTTACGTAATGAACGTTTTTTTTCAACTTAGAAAATATTGCTACTTATGTATGCATACATATATGTATAATGTACCATCATCTTTCAAACGCTTGGCTTTTTTTGGTGGGTAGCTCACAAGCTCAACACATACACAATTTACCAATACATTGACGGTGCCCACCACTGTTCTAAAACAGTGATGTCAAATGTGATTGTGTTGGTGAGATCACTCTTATCTCTTACATTCCCAGCGGGAGAAATGTGCGGTTGCGAGGCCTAACTAGTGGCCTTTTCTAAGAGTATCCTTTTATTTACCAATAATATCATCTAATTTCTAAAAAAAAGGGTTTCGAAAATTGCCAAGTGCTCAGATATTTAATTTTAAAATATTTCTCCATTTTTAAGCTGAACATTTGGTTAGTTTATATACAAGAGAAACAATTTTTACAAAAAGTCTTACTTATGAATTAATTTAAAAGCTACTTTAAGAAATTTTCGAAAAGATGTACCTACATACAGTGTATCCAACTTATTTCAAACCTCTTATATGTATTGTATATATATATATATATATATATATATATATATATATATATATATATATAAATAGGCAACCACCTAAGAATATTTGGCAGGATTACATGCCGCATAATAGCGGACTTCAAAAGAAAAACTTCAATTATAATTTTCCAACGTCAAATACTAGCAGATTTCAAAGTAAAAGCAATGGCAATTATAATTTCCCCACGTCAAGTAATAATAGATTTCAAAATAAAAACAATTTCAATTATAATATTCAAATATCAAGTAATAGTGGATTCCAAAATAGGAACAACATCAATAATAGGTTTCAGATGGGATCTAGTCATACTAGAAATTATCACAATACACACCAGTCAGGTTTCTCAAACCGTAGGAAAAATGATCACAACGGAAATTGTTACAACAGTGGACAACAACGTCGAGGGAATTATTGTGGCGAAGGACCGGAGCCAATGGAAATAGGCACGTTTCATCGGGAAAGTGAAGTAAATTTTCTGATACCACCTCATAATCGAACTTGACTATAATAATCATTTCAATAGGGAAGCAGAGAATTAGATGCCTTATAGATACGGGTTCTAAAACTAGTGTAATAAAACGAAATAAATTAATTAAAAATTACCCAGAACAGAAACTTGTTAAGCCAATCAGATATCGAACCTTGAATAGCTTTAGTGAAATATGTTCTCAATTGATTACACCTTTTCCCAAGGAATTTTGTGGTTTGGGAACACTCAGTTGGAAGATTGTTGATTTTCAAAATGATAGATACGATGCAATAATAGGTCGAAATTTTCTTGTACCCCTTAATGCGATAATAAATAACCAACTTGAATATGTAGAAATCCTAGGTAATAAATTTTTTTTCGAAAAAACGCACTACCCTTTTAATACTAATAATATATGTTCCCTCGAACCAATTCCACGAGAATCAATATTTGCTAGGCTTAACTTTAGCCACTTGAATGATGAGGAGACAGATAATAATACGAATTTTTAGAACGATTTTAAAGACCTATTTTATATCGAAGGTGATAAACTTTCGGCAAAAACCGAAATAGAACACCAAATTATTACTGATACTGAAAAGCCCCTTTATTCAAAGATATGCCGTTATCCCCAAATCCACGAAAATGAAATCAGAAGACAGGTAGATGAAATGTTAAAAGAAAATATTATCAGAGAGAGCAACTCTGCATATAGTAGCCCCTTATGAATTGTTCCCAAGAAAACTGATAATTCGGGGACGAAAAAATGGCGTATAGTTGTAGACTACAGGAAGTTAAATGGGCATACTAGATAGGTTGGGTAGAGCTCAATATATTTCGACTGTAGACTTAGCGAAAGGTTTCCATCAAATAATTGTCAGGAAGGAGGATAGGAAGAAAACTGCGTTTCCTACTCAATTTGGGCATTTCGAGTTCGTCAGAATGCCTTTTGGTCTACGGAATGCACCTTCGACCTTTCAGAGATTGATGAACACGGTGCTTCGGAACCATATTAACAAAACCTGTGTCGTTTATATGGATGATATTCTTATAGTTAGTACTTCGTTGACGGAACATGTTACCAATATCAGAGACATATTTAAAACTTTAAGAAAGGCAAAACTAAAAATATAAATTGACAAATGCGAATTCCTGCGAAAGGAAACTCAGTTTTTGGGTCATGTCTTAACGACTAATGGAATCAAACCAGACCCGAGTAAAATTTCAATTATACAAAAGCTTAAGTTTCCAACTACCGAAAAACAAATAACATCACTTTTAGGAATGACCGGTTTTTACCGAAAATTTATCCATAATTACGCTAAAATTATTAACCCAATGACAAGATATCTAAGCAAAAACGAAAAAATTTAAACTAATGATCCCGGCTATATTACAGCTTTTGAAAAACTCAAAGAACTCATTACAAATGCCCCCATATTAAGAGAACCAAATTTCAATAAACGTTTAAAAATTGTTACAGATGCAAGTCTTAACAAGCTGTCTTAACACAAGATGGTCACCTAGTAACATATGCATCGCGAACGTTAAATAGACACGAAACCAACTATGCAACAATTGAGAAAGAATTGGTAGCAATAGTATGGGGTGTAAAATATTTTAGGCCTTAGATCTATGGGAAAGAATTTGATTTAGAAAGTGACCACCAGCCCTTAAAGTGGCTCATGAGCAAATATTCTGGGAGAGATATACCAAGGTTACCAAGATATCTTATCGATTTGGGAGAATATCAATTTAAAATAGGGTATATAAAAGGAAAGTGCAATTACATTGCCGATTTACTAAGTAGAATTGATGTCGATTATTATTTTTATTATTATAATTATTATTGTATGAGGCCATAAGCACCGCGACCCAAAGGATCTTTTGTGCGGCCCAAGTGTTCACTGATGTAGATTGAGGGTGCGAATAAAGCCAATTACTCTACCCGGTGAGATATCGTACACCTCCCCTGGAGTCATGAAACTGCCTCCGAGGAACCTCCTCCTGCACGACGCCGCTGCCGGACAGTCGCAGAGAACGTGTTCCGGTGTCTCCTTCTCTGCTTCGCAGAGTCTACCTGCTTTGGTCTCAGAATTGCCCATGGTAAACTGGTGTCGTCTGAGACCACAGGGTCCGGTGAACCAACCCGTTAATAATCTGAGGTCATTCTTGTCCATCAAAATTAATTTTTGGGATTTGTTCCGAGATAACGTAATGAAACGTTTTGCCTGTCTTAGGCCGTGAAGGGCTTTCCAGTGGCGATTAAACTCCACTCTAGCCCAGGAGTCATTCTGTTCTTTGACATATCCTCCTGAGATATGGCCAGGCACCCAGCAAAACGTCAGCCTGTTCTGAGCGCCCAGTTCTATCAGCGATGTAACACAGTCCATAACAACCCCTGACCTGATCTCATACGAGGTTATGGCCTTGAGCGTTGCCTGGCTATCAGACATCAGATAGATACGAATATTCTTACATCTTCTCCTCAAGCATTCCCTAGCACATATGAATATGGCATAGACCTCCGCTTGGAAGATCGTAGGGTATTTACCCATGGGAATTGCCCTTTGAAAGTTAGGGCCAAATATCCCTGCCCCAGTATCCCCATTTTCCTGTTTGGATCCGTCAGTGAACCAAACCTGGTCAGCATCTTCGTGCCATGAAGTTTGGTTAAGCCATTGACTCCTTTCAGGAATGATAACATCAAAGTTTCTGTTCAAAACTAGTGTTTGTTGTATTTGATCATTCACCCTAATGTATGGGTCATTCAGGAGATGTCCTAGTAAGCTCATGTGACCAACCAGATCTCCAGGTTTCAAATTGGAGATGCCAGGCAGCCGTAGTGCGCTCCTGCGGGCCTCCTCCTTCACTTTAATGTGCAGAGGGGGAATGTGCAAGACGGCACCCAGAGCATGTGTTGGACAAGTTCTCATTGCCCCGCTGATCGAAATACACACAAGGCGATAAACCTTGTCCAGAAGTGCCCTGGTAGTGGATTGTTCAGTTTTTGGCCACCAAACCAGTGCGGCGTATGTCAGTATTGGTTTTATCACGTTGATAAAAGACCAATATATCATCTTCGGTTTGAGTCCCCACGTCCTACCAAATAGCCGTTGACAAGCATGAAGTGCTCTAATGGCTTTGTTGGTGGTGTAGGAAACATGTTTATTCCAAGTGAATGACTTATCAAGAATAACTCCAAGGTATTTCACCTCGCCGGAGAACTTGATAGTCGAGCCATTCAATGTGGGTTCCTCAAGTTTCACTTTTCTTCGTCTTACTCGGGTTAATAGACAGCCCCCTGTCCCTGCACCATCCGCTAATTAGGTTTAGAGCTTGTTGCATCCTTTCCGATATGATTCCATCCTCCCATCCTGTCACAGATATGACAAGATCATCGGCGTAACCATATGTTCGAAATCCTAGGTTGTTGAGTTGTTCAAGCATTTCATCGATCACCAATGTCCACAGTAAAGGCGATAGAACGCCACCTTGTGGGCAGCCTCTGGTTGCTCTTATGCTCTTCGATGCACCGCATAAGTCCAACTCAACCACCCTGGATGACAGCATCTCTAACGTCCAGTTCTTTATAATTTTCGGAACACCCTTCCTATCAAGAGCGTTGCCGATTGCATTGTACGATGTATTATCAAAGGCTCCCTGAATGTCTATAAAAGCGCAAAGGGCGATTTCTTTATTATTTATAGCCTTCTGTATATCAGTACACAAGTAGTGTATGGCAGTTACCGTCGATTTACCTGGCTGGTAGGCAAATTGTAACTTATGGATGGGATACACTGCGAGAAAATTCCTTCTAATGTAACTATCCAGCAGTTTCTCCATCGTCTTCAGGAAAAACGAGCTGAGACTGATTGGCCTAAATGATTTTGGAAGATGTTCAGATCTACCACCAGCCTTTGGTATAAAAACCACCTTAACCATACACCAAGCCTTCGGAATGTGACACGCCAATAGGCTTGATTTGAAAATCCTGGACAGTTGTGGAACAATATAATCTCGACCCTGCTGAAGAAGGCACGGATAGATGCCATCCGGGCCCGGAGATTTATAAGGGCTAAATTTAGACAACGCCCAGCTTACTTGTCTATTTCCAAAGATACTTTCCGCCAACCTGCGATCCCTGTTGGTACACCTAGGTGTCCATTGCGGAAACGGAATCGGATTTACTGGCAGTGATCCTGGGAAATGTGTATCTAGAAGAAGTGCAGATGTTTCTTCTGGTGAGTTTGTAAACATCCCGTCAGGTCGTTTCAGTGTACAAAGACCATTTGAATGATCTTGTGATAAGGCCTTTTGCAGCCGTACTGCCTCAGGCAATTTATTTATCCTTTCGCAGTACGTCCGCCATGTTGACCTCTTAGATTCCCTAAGTGCTTTATTATAGGTAGTGAGTGCAGACTTGTAGATGATCCAGTCACCTGTGTTCTTGGCTCTGTTAAAAAGACGCCTTGCCTCCCTCTTCAGTTCCTCTAATCCATCGTTCCACCAGGGTACGTCCCTTTTTGGCCTCTTGGACCCTAACCTGCAACTGTTCCTGAAGGCATTTTGAACATTCTTCCAAAGCTCACTAGATTCAAAATCTATTTCTATGGGAGTTTTCGCCGTTAGATAAATGAACGCGATAGGTATCCCAATCCGTTTTCCTAGGATTACGGAATTGTTCCTCCTGAGTCGTACAGTAGTCTATATCAAACCGTATATGTTGGTGATCTGACATAGATATCTCGTTAGATACATGCCAATTGTTTATAGCATGTGCTATATTGTTGCTACTCAAGGACCTCCTGTCTAGTAGCATTCCTAAAGGTGGGCTCATTGCCCCTGTTCAGTATATATATGTTATTTCTACAGATGAATTCTAGTAAACACTCACCTCGTTTGTTGGTGTCAGTACTTCCCCAAACTGTGTGATGTGCGTTGGCGTCACAGCATATCAGCATGCCTAGGTTCCTTTTTTGGCAATATGCTGCCAGCTTGGAGACCTCTGCCGTAGGCGCATGATCGACCTAACCCGGAAGGTAGGCGGAGGCTAGAACGATCTCACGTTCCCCTGCCACTGATGGAACACTTGCCCGAATCGCCACTAGATCGCCTTCTATGAATTCTGAAATAGGAAAGTAGTTTATATTATTCCTGACGAATATGGCCGCTCTGGGCCTCGTCACCTTATTGTTGTATATAAGATTACCTTGGCTATTTCGGAGCCCTTTAATGACCCCTGAGTTTACCCAAGGTTCTTGGATAAAACAAATATCCAGTACGTCTGTAGTGAACCTGCGACATAGCACATCTGACGATGCCTTGGCGTGATGCAGGTTCACTTGGAGGCACTTTAGCTGCCTGTTGGTTTTGTTATGCTGTATGTGAGCTGTTGAGGTTAGCATTAATGCTTGTCCTCACGCTTGGCCATTTTTTTCCACGATTGGAGCCCAGGAGCACCGTTCTTTCCGCAGAATCGCTGTACCCCTTACCTGGCCTGTTGACATTTACTCTATGCCACCCTCTACCCGTGTCTGTTGATCCCTTTGACAGTGTTGGGCCCTTTCGCTGAAGAAGTAGTACTCTTCACCGAACTGGTTGGTTTTCCCGGTGACAAAACGGGGGCTTTAGAGTCCACTTTGGCCGAGATAACTGTTCCAGTCGGAGCGAGCACTGCCTTCGTCGGCGTATAGGGCTTGCTTGGCACCTTTGAGCAGGACGGTTTATCGTCAAGAATGACAGGAACTTTTCTGTCCTGGTTCCCTGACTTGGCCTGCCTGGTCTTGTTACCAAGTTTTGCCCTATTGGGTACGACGTTCGATGCCTTTGCTGGTTGACGTTTAGCAGACCTTATTTGAACTGTTCCGTACCCAAAGCTTTCGCTATGTCCCTTCGTTTTCAGTACGGAGGCTGATTTTGGGTCAATTGCAAACGTAATTTCAGCTATACTACCCTTGCTGACCCTGTTCAGAACCTTCCAGTACTCCACTGAGAGATCTTCATTTTGTCCTTCTATTAGTGATAGGATTCTCGTTGTGGGAGTTTCAGGCTTTTCTGGGAAATGTCCAACGTACACTTCCGAGCGTGGAGCCTCATCTTCTGATATCACCTTCAGGGTAGCATTGCTCCATGGCTTTAGCGAGGGAACATGTTCCCTCATCCATTTCGCAGATTGCTCCCCTTTACAATTGAAAATCAGCCATCCCGTTTTAAACGTACAGCCTACAAATTGCGGTTTTATAGAGCCTTTCTTTAGCTCCACAATTTTATCTAGGACTGCCGTTTGAATTGTTTTTAGTCTTTCGTCTGACCACATGGTAGCTGGGAAGTCAGGAGGGATAACTCCCAGCTTGACTACCTGAGCCACCTCCCCGTAAGAAGGCCGATCAGTTTGGGTATCCTTCGCCATCTCGGAGTATCTCAAGCTATTGGCTACTTGAGAGCCACCCGCAAGAGACCCCGTCGCCCGTTTTGGAGGGTTTGGCTTTTCAGGCGTTGACCCATCTGATCGACCTCTCTTCCTAGGAATTTTGAGGTCAGGGTGCTGACTGCGTACTTCCTTGAAGGGCTTTAGGCATAGTTCTCTTGCCTCCTCAACCTTCATACCTTGCGATAGGTACAGCTTAAGGCGTTTTCGTGCTGCGCCACACAATTTCGGCTGTACCTTTTCTCGCCTGGCTGGAGATACGCTGGATTTTGAGGGTTGCGTGTTAGGCTGCGATTCCAAAAGCGCATCCTCTTCATCCGTGGGGACTGTTACCACACTTGTAGCAGTATCTGGATCCACTACCAATGCGGTATCATCCATAATGTTCGTGGGCTTCTGTGAGCCCCCCACATTTGTACTGTTGTCCATGGGGACATCGTTAATTTTTCCTTTATTGTTATTTTCCATAAATGATTTTTTTATTGAATGGGGGTAAAATCAATATGACAAACAGCAGCGCCCCTTGCTGATTGCAGGCATAAATTACAACCGGATTACGCCTCAATCCGGAGGACACCGTTATAAGACACACTAACGTAGTGCCATTCATACCATGGGCACGGTACGTGTAACACCCGGTATTACGGGTTTTTATCGAGCGTCCACTCTAGATCCGCTATGTTCTGCCAAAAACAGGGGCACCTCGGGTAGGGTGTGGTTTGCACGCATAGACGGTCATTGGATACTGAAGAGGCTAAGGCATGTTCCGTAGACTAGCTACGTTGCGCATTCAGATCCCTGCAATGATTTACATTGCTTGCCCCCAAATTGATGTCGATACAAATGAAATAAATACATTGAAACCAATTCGAGAAGATTTCATACATAGTGGAGAAACAAATAATGAAACAGAATCTTTGGAAGTGCAAACGAGGCACTCACATGAAGAAGACTTCGATGATGGTATAGGGATATTGGATATTGTCATCAATCGCTTTAAAGTTCAAATCATTGTTGTCAGCGAAAAAGAGTCTAATATTAAAAGAGTTTTTGGCAGCAAGCGAATCGATAGGAATGACATTGAACAGGAAAATGTGCCCAATATTTTGAGGAGAGAAATCCCCAAAGGCAAAATCGGAGTACTAAAGGGTCCGCTTGGCTGAAGTAGTAGAACACGAGACTATGAAGCGGAGGATCGTGAGTTCGAGCCCGCGCTGTCATGAAATATTGTGTTGAATTCTTCTGATCAGCATTAGTGCGTAGTTGTGTTAGTTGTTGCCAGCCTGTTTCAATGATGAAGGCATAGCCACTGTTCACTGAACATAATTGGCTGCGACTGACACCATCATATACCAAAAAAGCAGCGTAACAGCACCCACCAACACCATCCAGTAGCAAAAATTAGACGGCGAAGTGAAAGGTTGAAATAGCTACAAAAAGAACTGTTTATCTTCTCATCTTTCCTAATCTGTAACCTCAATAATATCCCCTCGTTTTCAGTTCCGGATCAATGCAATGCATATATAGGGGTCATCCCCAGAGTGCTGGTTCAAGATAAAAATAAAAAAATATATCTGTTTTTTTCGAAAATTCTATAAAAAAACTACTGAATATTTTCTCAAATTTCTTTTTTTATTTGAAAGTACAATCATTCGGTTAATAATGGAAAATAATTTTATTCAAATGGCTGCCTCGGCTGGCCATGCAGTAGCCTACATGATCGGACCAATTTTTAAGCACATTATTGATTGTGTGCAGTTGTATTTCACCAATGGCTTCAAGAATATTGTCCTTTAAAGCGTCAATTGTCTCTGGCTTGTCGGCGTAACACTTATCTTTGACGGCACCCCACAAATAATGGTTCAACGGTGTCAAATTGCAGCTCCGAGGTGGCCAAACGACATCAGCTCTGCGGCTGATAATGCGATCTTCAAAAACAGGGCGCAAAACATCGAGGTAGCTTCGGCTATGTGGCACGTAGCGCCGTCCTGTTGAAACCAAATGTTGTCAATATCCTCCTCTTCGCCATTGACTGTAACGGCCACTCCTTGCTCATTTTTGAAGAAAAATGGCCCAATTATGCCTCTGGACCAAAATGATGATTTTTTTGTGCAAAATGGGCATCTTTTGTAAGTCGATCGCAGGCCCATATTTTCCAGCGTTGTTCAAGCGTATACACAACCATATTCATTCAGCGGAAGTGAAAACTAATTATCTGTCAAATCAGACATGAGCTAAGTGTTACCATTCACGAAATAAGCACTAGTTGAAAAAAAAAAACGTTAGATGGCGGACCCTTTATAAAGTACAATCATGTTTGATAAGATAACTCCCTGATAGAAATACATATAAAATAGTCAAATGTTCTTACTTTGCTAGAGGACGAGAATGAATTGAATAAAAATATAGCTCTTTTCCACATATACGAAAGGGGACATTCAGGAATATTGGCTACTTATGAAAATATCAGGCACAAAATTTATAATTCAAATTTAAAATTAGCAATACATAAGGTAATAAATAATTGCCACATTTGTTTATCAGCAAAGTATGACAGAAATCCAATCAGAAAGAAGTTCCAAAGAACTGAAACACCTGCATCTATAAACGAAATAGTAAATACATATAAAGTGTGTTTTTTTATGAAGTTTTTTTTTAATACGAATCACTCTGTTGTCTGACAGCTGTTTTGACAGTTTAAAGTGACGTCTCTGCTCAGTATTGTTTTGCAAATCATCATGAACAGGTTAACTCCAGAACAACGCTTCCAAATCGTGGAAATTTATTTTCAAAAACAGTTTTCAATTAAAAATGTTTATCCGCTTTTTTACCGCAAAATTCTCTTCAGTGATGAGGCGCATTTTTGGTTGAATGGATGTGTCAACAAGCAAAATTGCCATATTTGGAGCAAAGATAATCCACACGCCGTTCAAGAATTACCAATGCATCCCGACAAATGTACTGTTTGGTGCGGTCTATGGGCTGGTGAAATCATCGGTCCTTATTTCTTTAAAAATGAGGAAGGACGACGCGTTACCGTGAATGGAAATAGATACAGAATCATGATCAATGAATTTTTGGTGCCAAAACTTCAAGATATGGATATAAACGAAATGCGGTTTCTACAGGATGGTGCCACTTGTCATACTGCGGGCGAAACAATGGACTTATTGAAAGAACATTTCAACGACAACATTATTTCGAGAAATGGACCGGTGAATTGGCCTCCGCGTTCGTGTGATTTGGCGCCACTCGATTATTTTTTGTAGGGATACCTGAAATCATTGGTTTACGTGGATAAACCAGCAACGATTGACGCTTTGGAAACCAGTATTCAACGTGTCATTGCTGTAATACGTCCTCAAATGCTTGAAAAGGTGGTGGAAAATTGGACCTCCAGAATGACCTTTGTGCAAAATAGTCGTGGTGGCCATATACCCGAAATTATATTTAAATGTTGAATGACAAGAAATTATCTACCAAATAAACAATTTTTTTGGCCATTTCAAAATTTGGCATGTGTTTTATTTAAATTTCAAATCAGCAAGCTCTTGTAAAAACACCCTTTAGATACATATGTAAATAGCAAACAGTTATGATTTTTTATGATTTTTATTGATAAATTTTCAAAACATGCTGTCTGTTTTTACATGCCAGATAGAAATAGTACAACTATAGTACAAAAACTTAGAGAATTTTTGGCAATTAAAGGTAAAACTAAAAAAATCATATTTGACAACAATGTTAAAATTCCAACAATGTTAAAAGTTTTTTCGATGCAGAAGGAATTGACTTCCATATAACAAAACCTAATAGTCACACCGGGAATTCCGACGTAGAAAGGTTAAATAATACCATAACTGAGAACATAAGAGCATTAAATCTTAAAGAACAAGTACCAATAGAAAGCTATAAATTTTTATGACAATAGCTACCAGAGTACGATAAAATGTACCCCTTTTGATGTGGTAAATAACAAAATAAATTTTGAAATAATAAAGGAAAGAATGGAGAAGTACAAGGACAAATTGAATGAAAAAAGAAATCTAAATATGAAAAATTATGAAGAGAATAGGGAGGAAGGCTATATAAAAAATTACAGGGCTTTACGATACATAGAACAGCCGCAATATAAGAAACATCTCTTAAGAAATGTTCATGAAACCAACATTAAAAGACCTCTTAAATTTTCAGACCCTGGTAACCGCCATTGTATTCCTTCTACTAGTGGTTCGGACTGTAGGATTTTTATAAATCAGCCAGCTACCAGACAACAACGGCTATATCGATATAAAGATGGGTGAAGTGGAAATAGTTAATACTACTAACACAGTAGTACACATCGTATATATTTTAGAAATTGTGGAAATTCTTAATATTTTAGAGGAAAATATTAAAACTGTAAATATAAATAATGGAGGAAATCCTTTTGCAAAAGGTGCATAGTATACGTAAAAAAATTTTAACAATAAAACCAAAACAACAAAGGGAGAAGAGAGGTTTAATAAATATCATCGGCACTGCACAAAAGTGGCTGTACGGAACAATGGACTATGACGATAGGACAGAAATAATGGATCATATCTCCACAGTTGAAGCAAATAATGGGAACATCATTGGGACAGTAAACAATCAAATTATTATCAATGATTCGTCGAATAAATCATTTACTAGTTTAACCCTTTCGGGACGGCTTTCGAATTTGAATGTTATAACGAAGTTTGTGTATTCATTGAGTTAATAATATATCGGATAAACATTTTGGTAGGGAAAAGTAGCGCTCCAATTCCGGGGAGGTCCTGGAGGGGCCGGTATACCGTTGTACCACTCGTCTTTTTAGGTGGTACAAATACGTACCAACCGTCTTAAAAAAACGGAAATTTGGTTTATATAAAATAAAAGCAATGTCAGTAAAGTCGAAAATAAATCAATTCTTTTTATTTGTATGAGATCGTGTACAATGTTAAAAAAAACATCAATTCACAATGATAAAACTAAAATAAAAAATCACTATAAATTCAGGTACGTGCGGCTATACGTATAAATCTACGAATGAAAAAGTGCAAAACAATTTTTGCATAGTGGAACATTGCACTGCGTGCATATCGTGTATGTTCGAGTTTGTTTTTTGTGTTGACTGCAACGGGTACAACGACGTCTTGTATTTCCCTGAATGGGAAGATGTAGGGATTGTTTGGGCTTAGTTTGAGGACCTGGTCTCTGCGATCTTCGTACGGCTGTAGTTTCTAAACCTTCTTTTATTAATGTCTCGGCTAAAGTCACCAATAATTGCTTGAATGGTATTTTTTTTCTGTTAAGATCATTGTAAATCGTCCAAGTATTAACAGCAGTCATCATGATCAATCGATAAAATACCTTTTTCCACCATTTGTCCGATTTTCTGTCAAAGTCGTAAAGGCCACTCATTTGATCTGCCAGATCAACACCCCCCATTATTTCGCGATAGAACTTTATTGCAGTAGGGCATGTAACTTGAATTCTTTCTCCAGTTTTTAATGTTTTTGATACATTTTTAATATCAGGGTTATGACAATTAGTAATCACCAAAACCTCCTTTGTGTCTTGCCATCTAATGCACAAGAGTCCTGAAGAAGTGCTTCTAAAATCAGATTCACCTCTTTCCATTTTACGTTTTGTAAATTCGGGAACATTTTTTCTGTTGCCCATGATTGTACCTACTGCTGGGAAAGGAATGGTGTTCAACAAATGTACAGATGAAAAAAACTGGCAAGTTTCGTAACCACCCTTTCGCCAAGTGTCCCCAAGGAGGGATCTAGTTCCTTTCCACTGTATATGTTGAAGTCATATGTGTAACCGGTAATAGAATCACAGCGCAGCCACATTTTTATACCCCTTTTGATAGGCTTGAGTGGCATGTACTGCTTTAGTGTGCTACGGCCTTTGAATTTTGTCATGGATTCGTCTATGCTTTGATAACAGCTATCTTGTCTACACTTTAGAAATTTTTTTTTCAAACATTCCACCAAGTCATCTATGTAGTAAGTTTTGTTACAATTTGGTGGTTTTTCGGGGTTCGCGAAGTACATCTTGGATGATATAAAAAGAAAACGATCACGTGAAATTGCTTCATAAATTGATCTGTTGCCGAGAGATTTGTGAAGTGACCAATAGTCTTTTACACAGGGAAGACGGTTGTAGGACATAATAAACATGCACCCTATGATGAGTTCTATTTCACCACTATTAGTTGCAGTTACTTTTACTTTTTTCTTTTTGGGTTGTGCATTTTGATATATCTGAATACGCTCGTTTGTGCACTGAGCTATATACATGTAAACCGATTTCGGCAAAAGTTTATGAAAAATTTCAATAATACTTGATGTGCGTGGGATGTGCTCAGATATTTTGCAGCTACGAGTCGTAGGTAAAGATATCTTTGGAACAAAATCTTGTCCAGGAATATGCCACTCGAAATTAGTATTATCTACTCGATTGTTGGCAGATATATCTTCAACTATATCTTCGATAACATCCTCTTCTGCACCGTCATCCGAAGAACTTTTGTCACTAGCACAGTCATCACTCGGGTTGTAGTTATCACTACTTGAAGCTGAAAAGTCTTCCGAACTATCAATTTCATTATCATCCTCTAGGAACTTTTGAATATCGTCAGGATCCATAATATCTAGGTACACGCTGTGAGAATACAAAAAACAATTTTATGTAGCCAGAGGACTGCTGGTATACATATGTACCATCTATCAGACTGATGGTACATATATGTACCACCACAACAATTGTTCAAATAATTGGGAATAAAGTGTAAAAAGATCTTACCTGTTCTAAATTATAAGTGAAACTCACTTCCTTTTGTTAAAATTTATTATTTTAATTTGTTATTTACGTCTAGTTATTGCAAAATCTTGAAAAAAACGAAGAATAATTGGTACATACGTCTGACTTTGTCAATAACATCCACGAACTGAGCACATGTTTGCAATGATTTTTTAAAAAGTACCGTTTTAAAACAATGGCAATCGTTTAGAAAACGAAATGGTACACTTTGAAACAAAATAATGTAAATACTATAAATTTTAGAGACGTTTGAATCTTAGTGGTACATATGTGTACCACTCGTACCGAAAGGGTATAGATCAGGATAGAAATAGTATAAAATCTGATTTTGAACAAGTCAGAAAAAGTAATAACGGAATAACGAAACGTTACCTATACTTAGACCAGTTTTCTAAATTAAATATACTGGAAGACAAAATAGAAACAAGTAAAAGTGCTATATTCGGCTGTGCCGAATCTTAAAACTAGGCTCCTTATATGGCTAATTTTATGTACTAGAAAATTTCGATTTTCCAACCCTGGAACCGAATATTGAATTTTAAAATTTTTAATACCAATTTAATACTTCCTGAAGTATACAAAAACAAAATTTGGAATTTATGTGGGTACTGGAAGCGAATTTTTATTTTTTTACCAATGGAATTTTTAGTGAGGTGTTACATAATTTTACTTGACAAAAAAATTAAAATCTTTAAATTTTTTTGGTCACTTTCATGTAGATACCACAAAATATTTCATTTGTCCAACCCTGGAGTCGAAATTTGGATTTTTTAACATGTTGATACCAAATTTGTTCTTCCTGAATTATAAAATAGTTAGCAAAAACAACAACGTTAATTGCCTTTTGGGTTACTTTTATGCATAAAAAATATTTCAATTTCCCAACCCTAAAAACGAAATTTTAATTTTTTCTGTTTTTTTTACCAATGCAACTCTTAATGAGGCATGAAATAGTTTTATTTAAGAAAAACTTAATATATGTAGCCATTTTGGTCACTTTCATGTACTACAATATATTGCAGTTATCCAACTCTGGCACCTAAATATTGAATATTTTTTAATCTTTGATACCAATTTTGTTTTTCCTGAACTAAAAAATTGTTTTAATTAGTAAAAAACCGACGTTAGTTGCCTTTTTGGTTACTTTTATATATAAAAAAATATATATACATAAATTTCCCAACCCTGGAAGCGAAATTTAATTTTTTTTCATAAATGCAAATCTTCATGAGGTATAAAGTACTTTTGTTTAAGAAAAACTCAAATTTTGTAACCATTTAGGTTATTACATGTACTACAAAATATTGCATGTACCAAAAAAACTTGCATTTTCCCAACCCTGGAAGCGAAATTTTAATTTTTTTGGTTTTTTTTTTGACAACGTAACTCTTTATGAGGTATAAAGTAGTTTTATTTAAGACAAATTTACAACTTTTAAACATTTTGGTCACTTTCATGTACCATAAAATATAACACTTGTCCAACCCTGGATTCGAAATTTGGATTTTTTTTTAATTTTTGATACCAATTTTGTGCTTCCTAAATTATAACACAGTTCAAGTTAGCAAAATAAACAACATCAGTTAGTTGCCTGTTTGATTACTTTTACGTATGTAGGTATACAAAATTCAATTTCCCACCACTGAAAGCAAAATTTTAGTTAAAACTTTTTTTTTTTGGCCAATGCAAATCTTTATGACGCATAAAGAGGTTTTGTTAAAGAAAAACTTGAAGTTTTTAACAATTTTAGTTACTAACCTGGAACCGAATTTTAAAATTTTTAATACTAATTTAATTTTTTCTACTATATAAAATAGGTTTAGTTTACTAAAAACAAAAAATTTTGAATTTATGTATGTACTTTTATATACCAAAAATATTTCGATTTTTCAACTCTGGAACCGAATTTTTAGTTTTTAAAATTTTCAATACCAATTTAATTCTTAGCGAAGTATAAAATAGGTCACTGACAAAAACCAAAATTGGGAACTTATATAGTTACTTTTATGTACCAAAAATATTTCAATTTTCCCAACATGGAACCGAATTTATAATTTTTTGATACTAGTTTAATTTTTTCTGAAATATCTAATAGGTTCAATTCACTAAAAGCACAAAATTTGAATTTATGTATGTACTTTTATGTACGAAAAATATTTCGATTTTCCAACTCTGGAAGCGAATTTTTATTTTTTACTAATGCAATTCATAGTGAGGTGTAACATAGTTTTACTTGACAAACAAAATGAAAACTTTTAAATTTTTTGGTCACTTTCATGTACCATAAAATATATCATTTGTCCAACCTTGGAGTCGAAATTTTGATTTCTTAAGATTTTAAAACCAATTTTGTTCTTCCCGAATTATAAAACAGCTTTAATTAGCAAAAAGAAACAACGTCAATTGCCCTTTTGGTTACTTTTATGCAGAATAAATATTTCAATTTCCCAACCCTGGAAACGAAATTTTAATTTTTGTTACCAGTGCAATTCTTAATGAGGCAAGAAATAGTTTTATTTAAGAAAAACTTAATAATTGTAACCATTTAGGTAAATTTTATGTACCACAAAATATTGCAGTTATCCAACCCTGGAATCAAAATTTTTATTTATTTTTTAATTTTTGATACCAATTTTGTTTTTCCTGAACTAAAAAATTGTTTTAATTAGTAAAAAAAAAAACAAACGTCATTTGCCCTTTTGGTTACTTTTATGTACAACAAAATTTCAATTTCCCAACCCTGGAAGCGATATATAAATTTTTTAAAATTTTCTTTATCAATGCAAATCTTCATGAGGTATAAAGTAGTTTTGTTTAAGAAAAACTCGAATTTTGCAACAATTTTTTTTTATTACATGTACTACAAAATATTGCATGTACCAAAAAAAATTTAATTTTTCCAACCCTGGAAACGAAATTTGAATTTTTTTTTATTTTTTGTTATCAGTGCAACGCTTCTTGAGGTATAAAGTAGATTTATTTAGGAAAAATTTCAAATTTTTTACATTTCATGTACCATAAAATATTGCACTTGTCCATCCCTGGATTCGAAATTTTATTTTTTATATTTGAATTTTTGATACCAATTTTGTTCTTCCTAAGTTATAAGATAGTTTTATTTAGCAAAAAACAAAAAAAAAACATCTGTTGCCTGTTTGATTACTTTCATGTATAAAAAATTCAATTTCCCACCCCTGGAAGCAAAATTTGAATTTAAACATTTTTTTTTTGGCCAATGCAAATCTTCATGACGTATAAAGTGGTTTTGTTAACGAAAAACATGCACTTTTTAACCATTTTAGTTACTACATGTACTACAAAATACGGAATAGGCCGAAAAAAATGTTTAATTTCCCATCCCTGTAAAATTTTTTTTATTTTCTTAGTTTTTAATATTCCATATTTACTAAAACAGAAATAGAAAACTTCAACATTGAATTTTATAAGTTAAAACTCCTTAAAATTGGAGTGATGACGTTTAAGGACAATTCTCTAATAATAGCCATACAGATCCGTGACAAATTCATTACTACACAATAACACAAATTGTATGGAAATTGAAGGAATTAACGAAAATAAATAATGAAATAAATAACGTTATTTTAAACTATAAGGAAAATGTAATCCTTAAACATCTTCAAAAAAGCAACCATTGTTCAATTAGAAATACATAATTGTAAATACGTATTTAATAACAAAACGGAAACAATAGAGTTGGATGAAGCAACTATTTTGTTGAAAAATGCTAGAAAAATTTAAACTAAACAAACTTGTGACAACAGAGACTTAAGATTATCAGGAAATTATTTAATATATATAAACTACTATAGCATTACGATCGATGATAAATTTTTTGAAAACAAACAACATATAATACACGAAAAATTCTTTTTTCCACCAACATCAATTATATAATGTAACAACCCCCTATTTAGAATTTCAAAACATTACTTTACAACATGTAAAAAATATAGATGAAATTAAGGAATTGAAAGTTCATAGTAAGGTCTCATATTCACTGAACGTAACATTGATAATTGCTATAACTATTGCAATTATATTAATCTATTTTATAATAAACAAGAAAAAGACGGGTGTAAATAAAACCCAAGTCGTAACGATATCTCAGAGTCCTTCTGACATTGAGGATATCATAAATAAGTATAGACCGAATAATTAATAATATTTTTTAAAAATGAACTTCAAGTTATAACGGTCAATTATATTTAATCTTATAAATTTTCATAAAGAAGAAGCAATATACAAAACAAATATAAAAATATATGCATGTATAAGAAATCCAGGAGGATTTCAAACAAGGGGTGGAGGAGTTACATACAAACCACCTCACCAATGATATCGGCTGGCAAAGTGTGGGAAAACGTACATGTAAATTTTAAGTTACATTTTAATTTTGTTCCCACATTTTACCAGACAGCAATGTCAGCATAAAAGACTGTCTTTGCTCACTTTAACTTAGAATTAAGAAATTATTGTAGTTTTAGTCTTAAGATTTAATTAAAAAAATAAAGTTGTTTTTCAAACGTTAACGCTTGATTTATTTAAACAACATTATTCACAATATACTGAAATTTAAACAACACGCTTACACTAGGGGCAGGTCTTTTGAGACGGCCCTACAAAAAGCTGTATATCATATAGAGAGAACCTTCGATTTAGGTACGTACACCATGGCTCTACAAACGATGTAGCGATATAGGAAACAATCCTAGGGTTCTTTGTGAAAAGGCAATGGAGGACCTAAATTTAGCTTATAACTGGGCTACAGAAAGGGGTCTCAATGTCAACCCAGAGAAGACAGAAATTTGTATGTTTACAAGAAAACGGAAGATTGCACATTTGGAATCACCGGTTTTTCGAAATAGGACAATACAAGTTAGTAAAAACGTCAAATATCTAGTAGTGATACTCAACTGGAGGTTATCCTGGAAGGACCATATACGAAGTAGGGCAATCAAGGTCCAAATAGTCTGGACCAATTGCAGAAGGGCAATCGGGTCCAAATGGGCAATGAGCCCAAAGATGGCACACTGTGGTAAAACCTATTATGACGTACGCCTCGTTAGTATGGTGGACGTCCTTGGAGAAGAAGGTTAATATCAAACATCTTCAAAGAATACAAAGACAGTGCTGTATCGGCTCTGTGGCGCAATAAGAGCCACATCAACTAAGGCAATGGAAAATATTCTATCAATACTACCTATGGATATTCAGGTTAAATATGAAACAGCTGTGGCTGCTTCAAGATTAATGGTGATGTTTAAATGGCTGACAAGAGAACACATAAGCAAACACCATAGTATAATACATGTTCTACTCGGAAACAACGCTCGCATGGTTACGTGCGATAGAATCCATATTAGATGTGTACAATCACACTGCACCACCATAATATCGGAAGGTAAGGAATGGGAGGATGCAAGCACAACGCACCCCATAACTAACCTATACACGGACGGGTCGAAGATCTGTGACCGATCGGGTGGAGGATTCTATGACATGGGTCGTAACTTTCGTAAATTCTTCCGCCTGCCGAATCCTAACACAGTATTTCAAAGGAAAATCGATAACAGACTACCAGTTCGTATGTTCACGGGTAGTAGGAAAGTCATCGAAGCCCTGAGAAATCATGTGGTTCAATCTCGGTGTGTACTACAGTTCAAGGATGAGATTAACTCATACACGCACTGTGGAAGCATAGAGATAATTTGGATTCCAGCACATCAAGGAAATGTTGAAGCATATAGGTTAGCAAAGATGGGAGCATTAATGGCAAACATCACACTAGACAATCCGAAGCCATTTCAGGTTTTTAAGAACGAACTAAAACAATGGGCTATGGAATTGCATACAAGAGATTACCCTAGGTAGGGTGACTAGAATTCTATGGGATGACCCAGATGGTAACAGGACAAAGGGGATCCTAACACTGAGTAGACCAGCACTACGGAGATTAGTTTATTTAACAATAGGACATACAGAGTTAAGGAATCACCTGGCAGAGTTAAGGAATCACCTGGTGACGATATAACATACAGGGCCTGTCAGGAAGATGACGAAACACTCGAGCACTACTTGTGCTACTGTCCAGGTTTGAGTTACGTCAGAAGACAAACATTTAATCAGGAGATTATACAGGAGATGGGATTTCTTAGGGGTTCTAAGTGGAAGGACTTAAAAAGATACATTGAAGAAACTAGGTTCTTAACGTAATCAAAATCAAAGGTTCCGTGGTTTCAGTGGAGGCTCCCTATAATAGAATGGAACTTCCTTATAATAGCGCGCACAACAGGCCTATGAGGCCTAAGTGTAATCCTGAACGGATTGGGATAGCCCCACTTACGCCCCTCTCTTCAACCGAACCTATCTTCAACAAGAATTAGATTGGTAGTAGGAAAAATAAAATAAAACAAGTAACAGTGCTATATTCGGCTGTGCCGAATCTTAAATACCCTTTACAGATGTAATTCTTCTTTCTTTCTTTCTTGCTAAAACAGAAAGTAGCTTTAATTAAAAAAAACAAAATGATGCTATCAGTTACTTTTATATTTAAGGCAACGTTTAAATTTTTTGGCTAGGAAGCTAAATGTTTGGCTCTTCTTACTTCTAATACCTCTGAACGTCTTTCAAAAATATTAAATATGTTTAATTTACAAACAAAATGAAAAAATCCGTTTCATGTACCCCAAAAGGTTCTAATTGTCCAACCGTAGAATAGTCTTTTAGATTTTTTGGGTTTTCAATACCAATATATTTCTTCCTGATATATAAAGTAGGTAAGAATCAAAAATAACAAATTATATAGTTACTCTTATAAATCAGAAAAAGTCGATATTTCAACTCTGATATTGGATTTTTAATTATTTTAGTTCTTAATACCAATTTAACTTTTCCCGAAGTATAAAAAAGATTTCATTCACACACAACCAAAATAAGAAACTTATATGGCTACTTTTATGTATTAAAAAATTTCGATTTTCCAACCCTGGGACAGAATTTTTAATACCAAATCAATTCTTCCTGAAGTATAAAATAGGTTTAATTCACGAAAAAAACAAAATTGGGAATTTATGTTGGTACTTTTATGTACCAGAAATATTTCGATTTTCCAACTGTGGAAGCGAATTTTTATTTTTTACCAATGCAATTCTTAGTGAATTTTTAAACTTTTTGGTCACATGAAGTACCATAAAATAAATCATTTGTTCAACCCTGGAATCGAAATTTTGATTTTTTAAGATTTTAATACCAATTTTGTTCTTCCTGAATTATAAATAGTTTTAATTAGCAAAAACAACAACGTCAATTGACTCTTTTGTTACTTTAATGCATAAAGATTATTTCAATTTCCCAACCGTGGAAACGAAATTTTAATTTTTTTGTTTTTTTTTTATCAATGCAACTCTTAATAATGAGGTTCATGAAACTCTTAATAATGAGTTTTATTTAAGAAAAACTTAAAATTTGTAACCATTTTGGTCACTTTCATGTACTACAAAATATTGCAGTTATCCAACCCAGGAATCGAAATTTTGATTTTTTTTTTTTTGGTCAATGCAAATCTTCATGACGTATAAAGAGGTTTTGTTAAAGAAAAACTTGAAATTTTTAACAATTTTAGCTACTACATGTACTACAAAATACGGAATGGGCTGAGAAAAAATTTTATTTTACATCCCTGGTTTAATTTACAAACATAAAAAAAAATAATTGATATTTGGTATAAATTTTGCTTCGAGAAATAGGTGTAAGCTTCCCAGCTCTGGAACCATACTTCGGATCTTTCTGAATTTCAATAGCAATCTATTTAAGTTCATTTCCAATCCATCGGTCCAAGAAAGCTCTAGCTCTTCTGGGGGCTTTGGAAACCGATTTCACGTACAGACGGACGGACATCGCTCAATCGTCATCGCTATTCATAAGGACCCAGAACATACATATATACTTTATGGGGTCCCATGTGAATATCGAAGAAATTACACGCGGAAATAATTTCGGGGTTGGTGGTGTGGTTAACCAAGGATACTTTCGGTTTACCACAAATACCACTAGCATTATTATCCTCCGAGGTCATATACTCTAGCATAAGCCACTGACATCATGTGCCCGTACAATAAGTATCTGACAGGTGCCAAATCGCACAACCGCAGAGACTAATTGATTCGATCATTTCTCGAAAGATTATTTCAGTTAAGTATCTGTTGCGGTCGCAGTATGATACGAAGAACCACTCTCTTAACCACAACATTTTTGTTTTTTTTTATTTGTGTATTCGCGCTCTTTTTTGCAACTGTCATTCTTCTTATTAAAGAAATAGACGTTACTTTTGTTAACTTCACACTCTTCAATTTGGCACCCTTAACATAGCTTGTAATTATTGTGAACCATATTGTAAATTGTTTTATATAAAAGAATAGCATTAGTAAATCTAATTTTCTAGTTTTCCTGAAGATAATTTCAACAAATTCAGCAGATCTTACGGGTAAACATATTACGAATCACAATTGCCATTTCAAGGAATTTTTACACTAGTGAAATATAAAAAATTAAAAACTAGTAGAGCTTTATAACTATATGCAATTTTAGAAACTCAATTAAGGAACATTAGTCAGCAGACTTTAACCATAGTTTTGAAAAGTTAAAAACCTCTTATCTTATGCACATACTTTCGAAAACCATCATATAAATCAAGGCGAATTCATACCAGGTGGCCTTAGTTCAGAAATTGGTGATCAGCTGTTACCAAGGCAAAATTATTGAACTGTCAAAGTGTTCTTCTGGTTTTTCGTTTTTGTGTGCGGCCATTGTTTTTTCCAAAGCATTTCATTTGACAGTTCAATAAATTTTACACAGAGTTGCATAAGTGAGTTCACCTTGTATGAATTCGCCTTGTATAAAACATTTCATAACAGTTCAATTTAGATTTTATTTTTAATTTTGCCTTATAAATATTTTTTTTGTTATCAAATTGATTTCTAATTGTATAAAGGTGTAAAAAAAAATAGATTCATATCGAATATGCTTCATTTTTTGGGTTGGTTTTGTATGAGTTTCAAAGCCTGCTATTCTTATTCTGCTGTGATTTTTGAAAATAATTTTTAATTTACAAATTGTGAATTCTCAGATGGTTTTCGAAAGTATGTGCATAACATAAGAGGTTTTTAACTTTTCAGAACTGTGGTTAATGTCTACTGATGATTTGGTAAAGCACCAATGAAATGCATATAGACATTACTTAACCATCAACAAATAAATTTCATTCAGGGCACACTGATACAGGTAGGAGCGATAGCCCATACGGTTATTTTGTTTTTGGGAGAAATTCTAATACAAACGTCAAAATATTTTTACATATTTACATACATACAAAATTTAAAAGCAAATGTAGAAACAAACATGTATATTTTGTTTTTGTACTTTTTCGTTTTGCTTTGCTCTACACAATTAATTGTGACGTTTGAATTAGAATTCACAAAAACAAAATACATGTAGGTTTTTATTTTTGTAAAACCGCTCCTACCTGTATCAGTGTGCCCTGAATTTCATTAAAAATATAATTATGACAATATGTCAAATAAAACATTTCATAAAATTTAAATTTTGTTTTCAAAAATGATTTTTTAGAATATATTTTAAACGGCCTTTTTGATCGATTCCAAAAACTAGACAGCTCGGCTCCAAATCTGTAAACGCGTGAATTTTTCAAAACAATCCGAAAATATATGTGACCAGTCAGTGTTCCCGATTTTTTTGTAGGTATCAAAGAACTACATCAATTACCGTATTTACTCCTTCCATGTCGTTTTCATAGAGATGTGGACGTATCTCACCGGTTTCAACATGGATTTCAGATTTGAGCTCAGGAATTGCATGACCATTTTCTGAGCCCTCAATTTAATAGTTTAGTGTATTTACAAAATCATTCAGATGGAAATGAGCTTTATCTGAGAATATGTCTTTTTTCGAAAAGTTGGCTTTTACTTTACTTTGCTCCGTTACCCACTCAGCGATTTGCCGGCGCTTTCCATGGTTTCTTGGAGCCCTTGAGAAAGCTAAATTTTGTGCGCATGAAGATCGAGCTATTTTGCCTAAATTCTTTGCGTAGTGCTTCGATAAATTTATAGTTGTAGAAAGCGATGCCAAATTGGATATTTCAAGTTTTCGGCTACACTCTCGTTTACTGCAGCAATGCTTGCAAGAGGCCCGCCGATACGTTGACGGACAAGAATCTTACTACCCTTAACTGGCCCAGTTAAAATTGTTTGACCATTCTTTGAACGGTTGACACTTTCTCAACTGAAGATGGTTTGAAGCTTGCATGCGGTCTCAGCATGACATCTAAATTGTGTGCAATAACTAAACTAAATATTTCTAAAACTTGTTTTATTTTAGATCTGAAGTTACTATTAGGCTATGGCTCGCATACATATCGTCGTCGAAAATCCAAAAGTACGTAACATCACTTTTTCTAATACTACAGGGGAAGCAAAAAACGTTATAGAATAAAAAATATTTCAGATATAGAAACAATTGACGGAATATGGAATTAAAACAGAACAACTAAACTAATTCAAGAGACAAAACTTAATTTTGCGAAATATTTTTTAAGTTATATTTGTTACGTTTTTCTGTATTTCTGTTTCCTGAAACAAAAGGACGTATCATCATAAATATTTTTTTAACAAACGTGAAAAAGTTAAAAATATGAAATAATTTTTTAATTGCTTTTTAAGTTTAAGTAAAATGAAAGATTAAATGTTTAATTATTATCTTTTGATAAGAAGAATGAAGTTTCACTAAAATAAATACTAACAATAAAAGTAATAATTTTATAATATATTTAATACAAAACAAAAATATATGTACATACATACATAGTATGTATTACATTATCAACGCTTACAAACAAACGAATAATCAGTGCTTGCTTTGTTATTCAAAAATTCAAATATTTTATTTTCATTTCTTACCCCAAATACACATGTTGATCAGGGTTGCCACTCAAAATTTTTTTTTCCTACCAAATTTAATTTCAAAAACTACCAAATGGCATGTTTACCTACCAAAAAATAAAATAAGCAGTTATAAAAAAAAATAAACTTTATTTAAAAAAAACAAAACAAGTTTATACATAACAATGTTTATAAAAATAAATAACAATTCATTTGTAAAAGAAACAATATTTTAAGTAAAAAAATAAATAAGACTTCATTAGTAAAAGTAAAAATTTATATTATAAAATTCTTCGACCTTATTTTTTATTAATTTATAATGTTTATTTAAACGAAAGGTCAATTATTTTTTAATTTTTATATCAAATTACACAATTTTATATATCCCTGAAGAAGCTACACAAAGAAGTGGCGAAATATTGGAATAAAAACATAATTTTTATATAAAAATCAAAAAATAATTGACCTTTTGCTTAAATAAACATTATAAATTAATAAAAGTAAAACTCTTAAGTGTTTATTTGGAAAAAGGTTTATTTTTTAAAGTCTCTTTTTGCTGACCATATATAGTGCGAATCAGTCTTATTTATCATTCCCTTGCACGTCATAATATTATTCAATCAAACCAACCTGTCCATGATGCCATACAACGCACAGAGTAACAGAGAGCCGGCAAGATTGATGTAACATCAAAAAGATGGCCATTAAGACCGAAAAGTTGCCACTTGTTATTACTGTCGCCTCTATGATGCATACAAAAGCTGATGACTAAAAAGCAATCATAGATGAAAGCTGATTATTAAAAATCATGCATGGATGAAAGCTGATTAGCGTGAAAAAAATATTAAAACTGAAATTGAAAAAACTACCAAATTCACGACACAACCTACCAACCTACCAACGCATTTCAAAAGTACCGAATTTGGTAGGAAACTACCAAAAACGGCAACTCTGATGTTGATACGTTATTTTGAATTATGGATATTAAAGCGTTATTTTTGGTCCCAAAAATCTAAAAATTGGTAGAGACATGTAAGATAACCTAACGAATCATAATCAATCAAAAACTCGATTTTGTTTTTTTGATGATACGTACTTTTGGATTTTCGACGACGACATATACATACATATGTACATATACTTATGTATTAATTTTTTTTTATACCCTTCACAAAAAAGTGAAAGGTTATATATAGGTTTGTCATTCCGTGTGTAATTTCTTCGATATTCACATGGGACCCCATAAAGTATACATATTCTGGATCCTTATGAATAGCGATGACGATTGAGCGATGTCCGTCTGTCCGTCCGTCTGTACGTGAACGGTTTTCCCAAGCCCCCAAAAGAGCTAGAGACTTCGTTCTTGGACCGTTGGATTGGAAATGAACTTAAGTAGAATGCTATTGAAATTCAGAAAGATCCGAAGTATGGTTCCAGAGCTAAAAACTGCTTACACCTATTTCTCGAAGCAAAATTTATACCAAAAATCAATTATTTTTTTTTATGTTTGTAAATGAAACCTATTTCGTGCTTTAGGAAGCCTCAATAGTCTGTTAAATACTAAAAAAATTAAAATTTTTTTCCAGGGATGGGAAATAAAAATTTTTTTTTCGAACCATTCCGTATGTTGTAGTATATGTAGTAACTAAAATTGTTAATAATTTGAAGTTTTTCTTTAACAAAACCTCTTTATACGTCATGAAGATTTGCATTGACAAAAAAAAATCAAAATTTCGAATCCAGGGTTGGACAAGTGCAATATTTTGTAGTACGTGAAAGTGGCCAAAATGGTTAAAAAATTTAAATCTTTCTTAAATAAACCTACTTTATACCTCCAGAAGACTTGCACTGATAAAAAATTATAAAATAAAATTTCGCTTCCAGGGTTGGGAAAATGAAAGTTTGTTTTTGGTTCATGCAATATTTTGTAGTACATGTAATAACTAAAATTGTTAAAAATTTGGGTTTCTCTTAAATAAAATCACTTTATACTTCATGCAGATTTGCATTGATAAAAAATTTTAAAAATTAAGATTTCGCTTCCAGGGGTGGGAAATTGAAACTTTTTATACATAAAAGTAACCAAAATGGTTAAAAATTTAAAATGTTATTTCAAAAAAACTACTTTATACCTTATGATGAGTCGCATTTATAAAAAATCAAAAAAAAATTAAATTTCAATTCCAGAGCTGGGAAATTGAAAGTTCGTTTGGTACGTGCAATATATTGTAGAACATGAAAGTGATAAAAATATTTGCTAATTTTAAGATTTTTGTAAATATAACTATTTTATGAGCAATGAAATCTAGCATTGGTAAAAAAGAAGACACAAATTAAAATTTCGCTCCCAGGGATGGGAAATTGAAGTTTTTTTTTATACATCGAAGAACTATTTTTTAAAATTGGTATCAAATATTAAAACAAATCAAAATTTCGATTCCTGGGTTGGATAAATGCAATATTTTGTAGTACATGAAAGTGACCAAAATGGTTACAAATTTTAAATTTTTCTTAAATTAACCTCATTATTAAGAGTTAAATGAACCTCATTATTAAGAGTTGCATTGATAAAAAAACCAAAAAAATTAAAATTTCGTTTTCACGGTTGGGAAATTGAAATATTATTTATGCATAAAAGTAAAAAAAAGAGTCAATTGACGTTCTAGTTTTTGCTAATTAAAACTATTTTATAATTGAGGAAGAACAAAATTGGTATTAAAATCTTAAAAAATCTAAATTTCGATTCCAAGGTTGCACAAATGAAATATTTTATGGTGCATGAAAGTGACCAAAAAGTTTAAAAATTCACTAAGAATTGCACTGGTAAAAAAATAAAAATTCGCTTCCACAGTTGGAAAATCGAAATATTTCTGGTACATAAAAGTACCCACATAAATTCCAAATTTTGTTTTTTTTTAGTGAATTAAACCTTATTTATACTTCAGGAAGAATTGATTTGGTATTAAAAATTCTGTCGCAGGGTTGGTAAATCGAAATTTTTTAATACATAAAAGTATCTATATAAGTTCCTTATTTTTGTTGTGTGTGAATGAAATCTTTTTTATACTTCGGGAAGAGTTAAATTTGTATTAAGAACTGAAATAATTAAAAATCCAATATCAGGGTTGGAATATCGACATTTTCTGATTCATAAAAGTAACTATATAATATGTTATATTTGATTCTTATGATGAATTATACCTACTTTATATATCAGGAAGAAATTAATTGGTATTGAAAACCAAAAAAATCTAAGACTATTCTACGGTTGGACAATTAGAACCTTGTGGGGTACATGACACGGATTTTTTCTTTTTGTTTGTAAATTAAACATATTTAATATTTTTGAAAGACGTTCAGAGGTATTAGAAGTAAGAAGAGCCAAACATTTAGCTTCCTAACGAAATAATTTAAACGTTGCCTTAAATATAAAAGTAACTGATAGCATCATTTTGTTTTTTTTTAATTGTTTTTTAATTAAAGCTACTTTCTGTTTTAGCAAGAAAGAAAGAAAGAAGAATTACATATGTGAAGGGTATTTAAGATTCGGCACAGCAGAATATAGCACTTTTATTTGTTGACTGGCCTTACCTCAAAACATTTAAACAATTGGAGGCTGCATATCTTTTAATTTTGAGCTCTCTTGGATGAGTGGTTCGACCGTGATGAGATTCCCAATAAACACGATATACTTGAGTAATAAGAAAGGAATTAAAACATCAATCCCTTTTGTAATCAAAAGTAAATGCTTTGATCTAGATTTTAACACGACTATAGATTAATTAAAAAATAAATTAGTTCGCTTTCAGAAATGTTGGCTTACATATGTATATCAAGAAAGAATGTAAAAGATATTTTTTTGAATTACCTTTTGTAAAAAACAATAATTTCAAACGTGAACTTTTATGTTGTTTTCCTTAATCCCCAGCATACACGTGTTGACTATAATCAAGCACACTTAAGGGACTCGAAAATTAACACCACCCAACAGAAGTAGCAAAAATATAATAAAAAAAATGATAAAATAAATAAACAAGCAGCATTATATATACATATACATATATAATTATATATATATATATATATATATATATATATATATGTATATATATATATATATATATATATATATATATATATCTATATATATATATATATATATATATATATATATATATATATATATTGTATTTGTATTTGTATGTTGAAATACTTTACAAAGTAAATTTGCAAAGTATTTGGTGCACAGATGCCGACGGAGTGACTTAGACTATATGCCGGCGATGTTATTAACCCGTATTTTCTTCCGTTACTGTGACTGACTGTACACGACCTATGCCTTCACATAGGAAGTAGCAACGTAGTTAACCACGGAATATTCCTCAGAAGAACTGTAAAACTATACAGTTATCTGAGGTGTTGAAATTAACTAGTGCGAGTGAGACGCAAAACTCTCGAAAGAGAGTAAACAATCAGTGGTCTGGCTGCACTTAAATGATAATTGCCAACGAGGCTTGATGTTAACTGACTCAGAGCTGCTTTGCGACTGATATATATATATATATATATATATATATATATATATATATATATATATATAACTGATTGTGTCAAACGTCATCATCATCATAATCACCATCACAAATATTTATCCCTTCTGCGTTGTATGCCGCACAACAGTAGCCGCACAATAACGGGCAGTAGTGGCACCATCGCCAACACGTAAAAGAAAATACTTTTGCAAAAAGTATATACTCGTACAGTAAAGCTTCGATATAACGAATTACAAGGGGATTCGAAAATACTTCGTTATAGCCATTGCTTCGCTATAAATACAATCAGCAAAGCCTTGATAAAAAGAAAGTTGATGATATACGAAAAAAATTCGATATAACTATAATTTAGCACACACATTAAGAATTCGTTCTTATGATAACGGGATTTTTCCATTTTGTTATAATTTTATTCTTACTTCGTTGTATAGAGGGTTTTGCATGAGTACTTCGCTGTATAGAGGCTTAATAAATGCGCTTGTAAATACATACAGACTTCGCTATTTTTATAAGGGTTTATTCTGATTTCCTTATATTTGGGGCATTTGAAGGAATATTTTGCTATATAGAGGTTTTTTTGCTCAGAATTTGTTCGTTATATCTACATATAGTGTATTTTTGTATGAAAAACTTTGCAGTAAAGAGGTTTTCTCAAGGGACTCAATAAGACATATGTACGTTATATTGAGTTTTTCGTTATAACTAAGTTCGTTATATCAAAGTTTCACTCTTTAATGATATTAAACCAAGCAGACATAATTCATAAACACGCCAAGAACCTTCCGTTAAGAAAATTAAAAATGTTGACGTGTTGCAAACACAAGAAAATAAACAAGTCGTATAAAATTAAAGGAATTTGGGTATCAAAAAAATAAAAAAATATTTTGTAATGCTGTTTTTCCAACATTATTCTGCGTGCTTTTGCTTCGGTTGTTAAACCAAAACCAGAAGTGTGTACGATGCAGAAAAATTTCTTGATTTTAAAAATAATATTGCCTTGAAGCAAAACAAAGAGCAACAAGTAAAAATGTTATATTCGACCGGATCGAATCTTAAATACCCTCCAATTATTTAGTGAGTAAATTTAATATGTTTAACTTGCTGGGACAGAGTTCATTTATATAATATCGTACTTCAACGCCTACTGAAGGGGCCGGGGTCTATATCATGTGTTCCACAGATGATCATTACTGATCAATAATATATATACCTTATGGGGTCCAATTCTTTTTGAAGGGCACTAAAACGGTATTTTTCGGGGTCGCTCTGGCAAAGGCTGTGCGGGAGACATTTCATCTTTGTCATAAAACTCTAAAAAACGTTTGTTATAATTAAATACAAAATTTAAAAATATATTATTATTATTTTTTTTTTTTGATAGGGTTATTTAGAGGGCAAAGGAGGTAGGGCAGAGTAGTACCAGTTTACGTCTCAGCTTCGTCATTAAAGCTTAAAAAGCATGAAATAGCTACAAAAAACTGTCTATCTTCTCATCTTTCCTCATCTGTCCCCTTAATACCTTCACCTCGTTTTCAGTTCCGGCGCAATGCATTGCATATGTAGGGGTCATCCCCTGAGTGCTGGTCCTACTAAAAAAAAAAATTTTTATTTTTAAGGAATGCAGGCTCAAGTAAAACAATTTGTTAAATTTTTACACTATTTTTGCATATAATAACGCCCAGTAAAGGGGGCGGGGTCCAAAAATTTTTTTTTGATTTTATGGCTCCAAGTTTAACGCGTTGGACTTTTATTAACATAAAAATATATCTATATTAAATTTGAATTAAGATTCTATAGGCTAATTGTTCGAAATTTTAATTTAAATCTCAGAAAGACATGATAAATATTCCAAGGCACAAAGGCAAGTCAACATCAGTTTTATTCAACTTACACAGCAGAGCAGAACAGCTGTTTTCGAAAGACGCAACCCTTTCATCATCAGTGCTCATGTGTATTGTGTTTGTCACCACTTATTAGGTGGCTTAGTTGAATGTGATAACAGTTCCTATTTACACAAATTTTTTAATTTTTTCCCCTCTTGCCCGATTTAGCCCATCTCCGAAGTTAACCTGCTCTAAGCTTCAAAATACATTTATACCAAATTTCAAGAGTCTAGCTCTTTTAGTTTGGGCTGAAACGTGATTTCCACAGACGGACGGACGGACATGGTCAGATCGTCTTAGATTTCATCACTGATCAAGAATATATATACTTTATGGGGTCTGAGATGGATATTTTGATGCGCTACAAACAGAATGACAATGTGAATATACCCTCCATATTCTTTTATGGAGGGTATAAAACATCAAAAGCAGTTGTAACTGGAACAGTAGTAACATTAACAGTAGCTTATAATAATTTCTAACATGCAACAACACATCGAAAAATAAAAATTAAATACATATGTATATGTCTTAAAATCTTTCCAAATCAATGGATATTAGCGACACCACCAATACGCGCACACAACTTGGTCTACCCAACAAACAAAAATTTAACCGTTTATCCTTGCTCTAACTGATTCTGCTTCTATCTAATAATAAGACGACTACAGAATTTGTTGACTTCTTTAATTCGATTACACTGTGCAACAGTGCAAAAAGTGCAAGGTGGTGACTATATGGGTTCGATTCTACTATCAAATTGTGTTAAAACCCTATACTCAGTTTTGCCAATTTGGTGACCGTTTTGTTTTTATGGGCCTCCACAGTTTCCCAATATTACCATGATGCCCAAAAAAAGTTGTCATCAGTTTTTGCCAAATAGCTAATCAGCACTTACAAATATCGCTTAACAATGCTCGGCAAAAATGTAGCCAAGAGTACACCACTTTTATAAATATATTAATTACTCGTATAATACCTTATATTTACGAAATATATATTGCTTTTATGTGGATTATCCTTTAATTAACGGTATTCTTATCGAATATTCAAGTTGGATCTGACATCATTATACTACAAAATTTTTATAACACGCAACTGTGCAATTGAGTGGCTGTACAGCTAGTGAATAACGTGGTGGTGTGAAGACAGGTTCGCATTCAATAGAGAATAATGCCTTATTTTGCGGTCGTCTTGGCTTCAACCGATTTCCCGCTCCACCATAAACGTTTTCAAACCTGAGTAACACTTGTGTTTGTGATGGTAACGAAACGGACACAAGGGAAGTGTACGGCATAAATCTAAAAATGTGATACTTTTCTCACGGAGGATTTTCGAGTTGGAAAACTGTCATCACTCTTCATGTTCTAGAGCAGAAAGCAAAATATGTTGTGTATCGCTCAGCCTTATACATACACATATAAATTTATCTTTGTTCTAAATTTTTTGAACAATTAGAATCAAATGAAAGAAATATTTAATAGTATTCTATCATCTCGAAATATTAAACGGAACGAAATCTAAAGATTCAATATGCATGTATTGATTTCAGTTAAATTTTAAAAAGGTTCTATTCAGTATCGTTCTACAGTATGTCTCAGTAAGAATGCAACTTTTAAATTTAATGTCGTTCTTTTTGTGCAGGTTCCAGCTCTGCAATTTGGCTTCTGTGACATTTATTTCTTGCGACTTTTTAAAATGCAGCTATTTACGAAGGAACAACGTGTTCAATGAGTAAATTGAAGTCATCTTCTCCAATGAAGCGCATTTCCATTGTGGATACACAGAACTGTCGAATTTGGGGCTAAGAAAACCCTCTTGAAATTCATAAGCTCCAATCCGATAACCATCGTGTTATCGTTGAGATACAGCTACGTCTTTGAAAAAGTCATGGAAATTGAAGAAAAGATAAAAGTCATGTCAACGGAGCGGTGAATTATGTATTAGGTATTATCCCCCCAGATTTTGGGAAAAATTAGAGTAATCAAAATTACTCTCATTAAGAGCCAAACTGCCTTTAAGTGGGGGAAAATAAAAATCCAAATATTTTACAGCAAAAATTTGACTTTCAGTTAACATATTAATAACAATAATTTGACTTGTGCCCGTTCATTGTAATTAAATAAGCAGTTTCAATTAAAAAACATTTGCGAACAACTTCGAACAGAGCCTCGGAGCTAATGAGCAGTAGCAGTTTATCTTTAACACTAGGTGATGCTCTAAATCAGATACGGGCGTTTCATAGCACAATTGTGCTGAGATCATTCACACGTATTCTTAAGCTGTACATAGCTTGGCAGATCTTCCAATATTGTAAGATCTGTCAATGGGCTGGCAACGTACTGACAATGACAGATAGGAAGCAAAAGTTAAATTGCGTGTTTAGACGACTGTAAGAAAACCTTACAATTTCATTGTCAGATAATTGTAAGACCATAAATTTATCTGCCAACAAAAATTACCAGTTCAAACGATTGTCAGATTGTTGTATGATAAAAAGTGCCAGATGCATTGTTAGGCATTGCCAGAACTGTCAAAACATTTGACAAAAATTATCTAGTGTTTTATTTTTTATTGTGTGAAAATTATTTCAAATAAATTAATGGAAGTGTCGCTGTCCATTTTCAACTTAATTTGTTTACTTTTTTAACTTTTGGCTTTGGTTTGTTTCACGTATTTATGAACAGCGTTGCCAATAGAAATATTTCGCTGACAATAGTGCCATTGTCAGCTGCATGAATTTCACACATGTGCCAACATCCAATGAGCTTACAATGTCTGACAATTGACTAACAATGACAAAATAAGGTGTTCACACGATTGTTAGATAGCTTACAATATTATTGCCTTACAATGTGCTGCCAATGGTTTTTCTAACAACGTTGCAATACAAAAATTGTAAGTTCACACGGTTGTTAGACATTTTCTTAACATTTTTCTGACAATATTGGAAGATCTGCCAATCGTCTGTACATAGCTTTACCCTCTTTAATTTAGTCGTCGATGAGACAGCGACGAATGAATATCAGGCGGATGCTTACGAATTTTGTTATATTTTTTTCCAGAATATTTGCCCAGCAAACAAATTCAGTTATGATGATATGCGAAAAATATTTTGTCATCAACAATGCTTTCGATAAAATACAATGGCTTTTACACAATTTTTCTCCAATAACGGACTGTGCTAGTTCTGCTAATTTAGTATTACACTTAGTCTTATTAATTAGTCTGTGTAAAATCTTATCAAAAATATTTTGAATATGTTACCCATATGAAAATGATCTTCCATGCCGACAAATATCAAAGCTTATTAAGTTTGATACATCCAACCGCGTATTTTTTTTTTTTGCGAATATTCAGTGTTATGCTCCAGCAAGCAACCATTCTTTTATTTATTTTTTTTTCTTGAATGGAAAACAACAAATTATTGTCCCATCTTTTTTAATATTTTTCATTTTACTGTTTACTTAGAGAAAGTTTTATTTTTAATTAATAATTTTATGTAATCAACTAATCAACGTTTTTTTTTAACAGAAAATATTGCTACTTATGTATATATATGTAATGCACCATTATCTTTCAAACGCTTAGCTTTTTGTTTGGTGGGTAGCTCGCAAGCTCAACACATACACAATTTACCAATACATTGAAGGTGCCCACCACTGTTCTAAATCAGATACGGGCGTTTCATAGCACAATTGTGCTGAGATCATTCACACGTATTCTTACCCTCTTTAATTTAGTCGTCGATGAGACAGCGAGGTATGAATGTCAAGCGGATGCTTACGAATTTTTTTGTATTTTTCCATGATATTTGCACAACAAACAATTTCAGTCATGATGATATGCGGTAAATATTTTGTCATAAACAATGCTTTTGATAACATACAATGCCTTTTATGTTATCAAAGCTTTAAGGGAAAAAAAAGGAATATGTTATTAAAAGACATTATAATACTTTTCATAGTGATATGAATAAGTTAAATGACAGGGAAAGAAAAAAACCTTTTAAATAAAAATAAAACCATTTATTTTGAGAAAATAAAAGAATGGATGCTATCAGAAGACGATACCAAGCTAAAGTTTGAAAATGAAAATATTCAATTGGAGGTATCAAATCTAATAAGTTTGGATATTGTTAGGCAAGGTAGACCATTTTCTGATGGGATATTTATTAAAAATATGCTTAAAAAAATTTTTCAAAAAATAAGATTTTACAATCTCTTTCTTTGTCTCGCCGCAGCGTAGTACGGCATATTACTAAATTAGGAGAATTAGTAGAGAAAAATTAATAAATTGCAAATTCGTTTCTTTTTGTTTAGATGAAAGCACACACATCAATGACCTTTGCCAACTTGTGATTTGTATTCGATGCGTAGATCATGACTACAATATTTTTGAAACAATGTTTTCTCTTGAAACATTTGATAGGAACGTTACAGGCAAATTATTGTTCGAAGTAGTCAGGGACAAGCTTTTTTCCATAGTAGATATTAACGAAATTGCTGGAGTTTGTACCGATGGAGCAAATGTAATGACGGGAAAAAATGAAGGTCACGTAGGGCAATTCCAAAAAAGTGGGATTTCAGTTATCAACTTTCACTGCGTTATTCATCAGGCTGCTCTTGCATCCAAATTTATAAGTAATTACCCTGCCATGAAGATAGCAGAGCGCATTATTAATAGGATACGAGGAGGGCATCACGCCCTCACTCATAGAAAATTTTTTAGTTTTTTAAAAAGTAAACATGTTTCATACAATGATCTCAAAATGTTTACTGAAGTGTGTTGGCTAAGCCGTGGTGAGTGTTTGAATAGATTATTTAACTTAAGGGAATATGTGCTGCTGTTCTTAGAAACGGAAAAAATAAAAGGATATGAGATAGAGGCATTAAAAAATAATGAATTCATTTCTGATCTTGCGTTTTTGACCGATACAACCAAATTTTTAAATGATTTTAATTTACAGCTGCAAGGAAAGGGAAAGAATTTATGTGATCTGCTTAAAATTCATTTTAACTTTAAAACAAAACTGTTTTTACTCCTTTCTGAAATTCAGTCGGATGATTTTTCCAGTTTTCCAAAAACTGCTCTCACATTTCACAAACAGAATAATAAAAAATTTGAATATATCACAATATTTGAAACACTTTTGTATAATTTTCAAGACCGGTTTAAAGATTTTGAAAATATACAACCACTGCTTGATCTTTTCGAACACCCTTTTAATTGCGATGTAACTAAGTACGAGCTTGAAATACAATCAGAACTTGTAATACTTCAAAGCGAATTATTTCCTCCAGAGAAAATAAATATAATTGAGTTCTGGAAAAATGTGGATGAATTAGCATATCCCGAACTCAAAAGAAATTCTTTAAGGTGTCTATCATATTTCCCGTCTACATATATCTGTGAGCAAATATTTTCCGACCTTAAATATATTTGTTCAAAACAGTGGAATAAATTATCATCATCAAATTTGAAACACATTTTGCTATTACGAAACTGTCATAAAAGCATATATGTGGATGATTTTGTTGTTGTTAATTCGCTCTGAAGATTTATGAATTCTTGTCAAACTTGTACTTATTTGCACCATAATTGAAAGGTGTTTCAAAAAGATGAAGTAATGGTTCTTTATATTTTCAAAATCTGCCAAACCTACCATGAAAATTATACAAAAATGTTTGATATAGTATTATTACATGTATTTTTATATATATGTATATTTAAAATTTTTGTGTTTATCACCATGAGAGCAGCTTGTGGAAAACTAGAAAAGTGAGTAAAAAATGGTTTGTTTGAAAGTTAAAGGGAATTCTGGATAAATCGCAAAAACTCTTTTCCATTTATTGCACGTTTTATTGATTAATTCAGACTTCATCCAAATTTATACAACACATTCTTCTATATTTCCGTTTTTAAGATCTGCTGCGCTTCTTTCTTTAAGTCAAATAATCTATATAGTAAATCATTATGGCTCAGACGTACCTCAGTAAACACTTATAGATCAGGGTGCGAAGAATTTTTTCGTTAAAATAAGGGTGTGATATCTCGCGTTGTATTAAAAGTGAGCTTTGCAGTCTCTATAGCAGGGAATTAATAAGCTGTAAATTTGGATGAAAACGTGGAACTGTAGAAATGAAATCCAACTTTTTTCATTGCCCTATGCAAATCTCATTACATTCGCTCCAACTGTATAGACTCATCCCTGACGACTTTGAATAAAAGCTTGTCTGCTACGTTTCAGTCAAAGATTTCAAGAAAAAGCATTGTTTCAAAAATATTGTAGTCATGATCTACGCATCAAATACAAATCAAAAGTTGGCAAAGGTCATTCATGTATGTGCTTTCAACTAAACAAGAAGAAACAAATTTGCAATTTATTAATTTTTCTCCAATAACGGACTCTACTAATTCTTCAAATTTAGTAATATGCCGTACTACGCTGCGGCGAAACAAAGAATGAGATTGTAAAATCTTATTTTCATAGTTTATTTTTTAAAAAATTTTATTAAGCATATTTGTAATAAATATCCCATAAGAAAAAGGTCTTCTTTGCGTAACAATATCCAAACTTATTAGATTTGATTCCTCCAATTGAATATTTTCATTTTTAAACTTTAGTTTATTTATTCAAAATAAATGGTTTTATAGAAAATGAAATGTACATACATATATGCACCATTATCTTTCAAACGCTTGGCTTTGTGTTTGGTAGGTAGTTCGCATGGCTCAACACATTCAAAATTTACCAATACACTGACGGTGCCCACCGCTGCTCTAAATCAGTGGTGTTCAAAAATTAAAGTGAAGATGTATTGGTGAGAGACTTTGCCCAGCAAACATAATGTCAAACGCTTAAAATAAGAAACAAACACAGAGGTTTTGCCAACTTATTAAGTGAATGTAATTTTAATTTAAAGAAAAAAAAAAATATCGGGGACCGTAAACAGCAGTTATCAATATTAAAAAATAGAACATTTAGAACAAAAAATAAATTTTTTTAAACCAGTTTTTATGTAAGATTAAAACTTGTATCATTCCTCATTATAATTTTTGAAATCGCTTTGAAAATTTTAAATTAAACATTCCATGTTAATACTTGCGTGACAATTGCGAATTAGTAAAATATTTTTTAAGTTCAAAGAAGTTATTTTATTTCGCTGCTTAGAACAAAAATTTTTCATGTTTGAAAAAATTTGTTCACATAAGTAAGTAGTGGAAAAAAATTATATATATTTTAAATAAATTTTTTTGAGCTGGGGACATATTGCAACATCTAAATTTTTCCAAAACTCCGGACTACTAATTTTATCGACATTTTTTACTTCAGATCTAGTTCAATTTCGACTTTAACTTTCGTGTTCAATTGTAATTGAATCGCTTGTGTTTGCTATGCTTCGCCCAACAAGAAGCAACAACAATGCTTAATAAACTTCTGAAATAAAATGACAATGACCATCCGCAAGTGTTCTCATCGCTTGCTCAACGACTACTGAATGAAAATTTTTATAAGAGCATAACAAATGTGTGTACATTTTTTAAACAATTGTTGTATGGGCTGAACACACGGCTGCCAGAAATTTTTCGTGAAAAATCAGCAAATTTCCCAAAAAAAATCGGCATTATCGGCACTTTCATTTCTTAAAATCCGCAAAAAATCGGCATTAATTAAAAAACTTATTTTGACATATAAACAAAAACAATTCAATATAATTTATTAAATATTATACATAAAACAGCATGTATAGATCAATAAATTTGCACCTCACAAGTTTTGAAATTATTTTGGGGTTTCGTTTAATCTCCCAATTGACAATTTAAAAGAAAGGATTTATTATTTTATTCATTTAGAATGACTTTTACTTAAAAAAAATACATAAGATCAACTTGCTTTTTATAAAACAGTATAAAATAATTAAAAAAGATGTGTGGTGTCGTGGGACACCGGATAGGAACGAAGTTCCTTATTATAAAAATATTAATTTTAAGTTCTATTCGAGGTATAAAGAAAATAATTATTCGGGTATAAATTTTTTATTAAGATTTTTCTTTTCGCCGATCAACGAAAATACAGAATCAGTTTTGTTCCCAAACGAAATTGAATTCTGTCACGGCCCGGCTGCGTATGATTAATATTTGTTTGTATGGAATTGTATTACTCATACGTCTTAAACATTGAGTTAGAAACAAAATATCTTACGTTACGGACGTTTCTTCCCGGTTAGGGTACCCCTCCGCAACGTCTCATAAGGAACTTCGTTCCAATTAAAATATATACGTCTTTTCCAATAGTATTTCAAAATTTTGCTATTATATTTCAGAATTTCCTAAAAATTAACTCTACTCGTAGGTTCTAAAATAGGAGTTACAATATACAATTAAAAATTTAGAATATTATCCTAAAATTTTTGAACAAAATTCGTAAATATAATACAAAAATTGGAAATAATGTGGTTTTCATAAATCAATCATATATATTAGATGTTGACATTTTTATTAAATCGTTATTTATTTCGCAATTAGAGTTTTTCATTTTCAAATAATCTTTAGAATAAAGAATTCCTTCTTTTAAAGTTTTATTTTCTAAGGAACATCGGAATTTCGTGCACAGCTACAACAAGGCAATTGAATTGTTATTAAAAGAAGAATTCTATAATAAAAGATGTTCCACACTATTATTAAAAAATCGGCATTTTTTAGGGGTAAAATCGGCAAATCGGCATATTGAAATTTTTGGAGTAAAAAATCGTCAAAATGCCGATAAATCGGCATTTCTGGCAGCCCTGGCTGAACACCACTGATTTAGATCAATTCGAGGCTTTACAATATTCTCTCTTCTCAACAAGTTTTGTTGAAGTTATTGGTGGTATTTTCTTTCTCATAATTGCGGCTTTTATTGTTAAGCTTTTCACGCGTCGCGCGTTCTATGCGTTTCATACTTCAGACGCGTTTTTCAAGTCAAGTTACATGCAAAGCTTTTTATGCGTCAATGTTTATGTTTTGATCAGCTGTAGTGTAATATTCACAAAAGTTCTTTTTGCTAAAATGTTAAGTAATATTGAAAATTTTAAAGAATTTGTGGAATTAGTTGAATTTGTAAATATAATATATTGTGCAAAAAGAGCATTCGCAAAGCTTAAAAATAAACAGAGAAGTTATTGGGTGCGTCCCTTGTTTTTGGAACGGGACCTGAGTGGTTTTTTTGCGGCAACTTTCGAAAAATTAAAGAGAGATCATGAGCAGTTTCATATAGCAACGAGAATGTCTCCAGACATCTTCGACTACTTATTAGCCGTTGTAAAAGAAAACCTTGAGAAGAACTCAGCGAGAGCTATTTCACCAGATTGCCGGCTCTTCTTGACTTTGATGTAAATATAAAACTGTGTTCGGACAATAATGAATAAAGTCATAACTTTCTTCCAACAGCTATTTAGCGCACGATACAAGTAGACAATACCTCTCACTAACTTTTAAAATGTCGGTGTCAGTGGTAAGACGGATCGTTTTGGAGACATGCGATGTTATATGGACACAGTTGAGTGGAATTTACTTGTCGTTTCCAAACACCTATGAATGGGAACGAATAGCAGAAGATTTCAAAAATATGTGGAATTTGCCGAATTGTGTCGGAGCCATCGACGGAAAGCACATCGCCATTACCTGTCCACCTCATTCGGGCTCAAACTTCTATAATTATAAAGGTTAGTTTTAAGAAATATGATACCTGTTAATTTTTAGCTATGAATATTATCATTTTAGGAACATATAGTATTGTACTGCTGGGCGTGTGTGACGCAAATTATACGTTTACTGCGGTCGATATAGGAGCTTATGGTTCGCAAAGCGATGGTGGTGTACTGAGCCATTCACAATTTGGAAGACTCTTACAATCAAAACACCTTAATTTTCCACCGGACACTACATTGCCGAATAGCGACGTAAAGTTTCCGTATTATTTAGTTGGTGATGCTGCTTTTCCTCTTAAGCCATACATTATGAGGCCATACCCTGGACTTTTATTAAGTGAAGAGAAGGAAAACTTTAATAAGAGATTTTCCAGAGCACGCAGAACCATAGAGAATGCTTTCGGTATTCTGACAGCACGATGGAGAATTCTGCGTGGAACTCTAAACATGACACCGGCCGCAGCTGAAAAAGTTGTTTGTGCATCAGTTCTTCTTCACAACTACTTAAAAATGCACGATGGAACTTATTGCCCACCAGAATTTGTAGACCGAGAGGTAAACGGCATTGTTACAGAAGGATTGTGGAGGCAAGAAACACAACCATTGTCAAAAGGTCCTAAATTTTCCTCCAACAACGCCTCCAAGGATGCATTTAAACAAAGGGACGTTTTACGTGATTACCTTTCCATAAATAAAATATAACACACATAATTTATAGTATTTGAAATACAGGCATATAGACATACTTGACCACATAACTAACAAAAAGCACTAATTTGTTTTAATATTTTATATTAAATTCAGTCTTTTTATTTATTAAAATATGTACATATATAGTTTTCAAAAAAATAAAATATGTACATTAAAACTTAAATTTTCCTTATTAATAAAATTAAAAACAAAAAATTCGCAAAAAAAAGTACTGTGTACATACAAAAAAAAAACTTAAGATTTTTTTGATTTCTCTACTTCATCACGCAAGTAGTTAAGAATATACATTTTGGATTCATTACAGAATCACTTGGTAAATCATCCAATAATTCCCGCACCATACCAAAAAATGCATCATGTGTGTCTTTTGCAGGTGTTGAAGATCCAAATCGCGATTCTGCAATTTTTGTCATATTTTTTAAAAAACCTTTGAAAGATTCACTATCTTCATCTTGCCTAGCTTTCTTTCGGGTACTACCTCGAACTTCTGCCGGAAGGACGCTGGAGTCGCTATTTGAAGAAGGTGTGCTAGTGGATGGTAAGTCTTCACAGTACTCCACCGCAAACGACTGTGTCTGTATATAAACATATTTAAAGTTAGTAAGTAAATAAATTATTACTTATATTGTTAACTAAAATGCCAAATAACTTTACTTTCCAGAAGAACAAAAACTAAATTGTTATATTGCATTTTGTCGATATGTATTTTAATACTTACATCATCCAGACTTTCAAAATCTTCGTACTGCTCATCCACTAAGATCATATCGTTGTCATCCGAATTCGATGATAAACTTGTAACCGTCCTGCAACATATTAGTAACTACATAAATTATACTTAATAATTTTATGTATGTAATCTCACCTTCGTGGTTTTATATGCTCAGCCAGAAAGCTCATTTGATCTGAGTATTTCCAATGAACATCTATGTGTTTCTGCTGCACTACCAGAAGCACGACGGCCGTCTGCAACCGCCTTTACGTATTTATCACGCAGTGACTTCCAACGGGATTGACATAAATTTTCTATAAGAATAAGCAATAGATGATACATAAAGAGATTGGCCACAAAAATTTCATTACATGTGTACATACCAGGTACATTTATTTGTTTGTTTATAGCATTCCAAGCAGCTGCACGTTTCAATTTATTTCTATACAATACCAATTTTTTGTTGTATAGAAATTCGTAATTTTTGACTGCATTAATTAATTTCTCATCCATTGCACTATTATTATCTGTGTTTAACCTACCTTGTTTAATATATTGCAAAATTAATAAGATGGTACTTATTACGTAAAATAAATCGATAAATTATATGAATATTTGTTTCAAGAAACAGTTGTGATAAAATAACTATTTTAATGCATTTCACTCTTGAAAATATTAGTAATCTTTATTGCGACAGTGTTTTCTTATTAAAAACGTTTTATTATAATAAAAATTAAAAAATTATAATCCACGACAGAAACATATTAATCGATAACATTGAAAATGTAATATAATTTGTCATCCCTGGCTATCAAAAACAGTTGACATTTTTTCAAGACGCTTGCGGCGCGTACAAAAGTAGAAAGTAGATCTACTTTAAGCGTCAAGCGTTCTACGCGTTTTGCCATGTAACTTGTTACATACAATTACACTAGTTCTACTTTTTTGACAGACGCTTATAACGCGTAGACGCGTGAAAAGCGTGTTATGTACCTCCAGCTTTAAGGATAAAAATAGTGCAAGTCAAGCTGCTCGTGAAAATCATCTAGCTGTGCCAGCCTCACCTGTTGACATCAATGAAGTTTCATAAATTTTATTTGGCAACAAACTATTTTGAATTCAATTAAAATCAAAAATTATTTTCATTTCCATGCTTGTACATTTAAAATGGAAACTGTAAGCTGGAATATTGATATTGACTGATGATAAATTACAAACACAAATAGATTACAAACAAATAATATGCATATTGGAACATTTTTAATACAATTTTCAGCTTGGTGCTTTAGCCTTCGCAAAACATACACATATTTCTTCTTCGTTATTGTTTTATTCTCGAACTTCAATACTTGCCAAATCTATCCCAAACAGCGTTGCCGTTGAGATACTAAAGTATCACTTTTGACCCTTTTTCATGCCAATGACACTTTTAATGACCCTTTTTTTTATTTATCGCTTTGTATCATTTTAACAAAATGTATGCCACTTTTTGACCCTTTTTGAAAATGAGTTAAAGTTCCAATATTCCTGACGAAAGTTCTCAGTACACTTATCTCTTATATGTATATGTGGGTTGAATACATAATCCGTACATTAGTTTTGTGAGCGTACATATAAAAATTGCATTCGACTGTCGTATTCCATGCATACCTATTTCTTCATATAAAGTTTGACAATTGTGTAATATGAAATGAGGAAAAACTGTGAGTATGCCCTGATTTATGTATGTGTTTCGGCTTAAGGTTTGGCAGCGAAAAGCTCTTATATACATATATTAAAAATGTATGGACCGTTTTTTTATAGATTTATATTTAATTTTGTAGTTTAGTGTGCCACTCATATTCATATATTTTTATACCCTTCACAAAAAAGTGAAAGGGTATATATAGGTTTGTCATTCCGTGTGTAATTTCTTCGATATGCACATGGGACCCCATAAAGTATATATATTCTGGATCCTTATGAATAGCGATGACGAATGAGCGATGTCCGTCTGTCCGTCCGTCTGTACGTGAACGGTTTTCCCAAGCCCCCAAAAGAGCTAGAGACTTCGTTCTTGGACCGTTGGATTGGAAATGAACTTAAACAGGCTGCTATTGAAATTCAGAAAGATCCGAAGAATGGTTCCAGAGCTGGGAAGCTTACACCTATTTCTCGACGCAAAATTTATACCAAAAATCAATTATTTTTTTTAATGTTTGTAACTGAAATCTATTTCGTGCTTTGGGGAGCCTCAATGGTCTATTAAAAACTAAAAAAATAAAAAAAATTTTCCAGCGATGGGAAGTTAAAAATTTTTGTTTCTGCCTATTCCGTATTTTGTAGTACATGTAGTAACTAGAATTGTTAAAAATTTCAAGTTTTTCTTTAACAAAACCATTTTATACGTCATGAAGATTTGTATTAGCTAAAAAAATCAAAAATTTTAAATTCAAATTTTCTCCCAGGGGTGGGTAATTGAATTTTTGTATACATGCAAGTAATCAACCAGGCAATTGATGTTTATTTTTTTTGTTTTTTGCCAACTAAAACTGTCTTATAATTTAGGAAGAACAAAATTGGTATCAAAAATTCAAACATAAAAAATAAAATTTCTAATCCAGGGATGGACAAGAGCAATATTTTATGGTACATAAAAGTTACCAAAATGGTAAAAAATTTGTAATTTTTCGTAAATAAAACTACTTTATACCTCAAGAAGCATTGCACTGATAAAAAAAAAACAAACAAAAAATATTAAAATTTCGTTTCCAGGGTTGGAAAAATTAATTTTTTTTGGTACATGCAATATTTTGTAGTAGATGTAATAACCAAAATGATTGCAAAATTCGAGGGGATAGTACTGAGGGGACAGATTAGGAAATATAAGAAGATAGACAGTTTTTTTTGGTGTAGCTATTTCAACCTTTTTTACCTCGCCGGCTAGTTTTTGCTACAGGGCCGACGAAGGTGGGTGCTGCTACTCTGCTTTTAGTACATGATTGGGTCAGTCGCTTCCAGTAATTGTCCAGTGATCAGTACTATGCCTTCATCACTGAAAACAGGCTGGTAACAACTAACACAACCACGCACTAATGCTGATCAGAAGAATTCAACACAATATTTCATGACTCAGCGGGGGCTCGAACTCAGGACTCTCCGCTTCATAGTCTCGTGTTCTACTACTTCAGCCAACAGCACCCACAATAGGTCAAATAAAAATTTCATAACAGTTTGATTTACATTTTATTTTTCATTTTACCTTATAAATACTTTTTTTGTTATCCAATGTATTTTTGATTGTATAAAAGTGTAAAAAAATAAAATAGATTCATATCGAATATAATTTATTTGTTGGGTTATTTTTGTATGAGTTTCAAAGACTACTATGCTTATTCTGTTGTGATTTTTGAAAGTAATTTGTAATATACAAATTGTGGATTCACAGATGGTTTTCAGAAGTATGTGCATAAGATAAGGGGTTTTCAACTTTTCAAAACTGTGGTTAAATTCTACAGATGATTTGGTAAAGTACCAATGAAATGCATATGGACATTGTTTGACCACCAACAAATAAATTCAATTGTTAAAATTGGGTTTTAATTTTTTTAAAATTGAAATAAATGTTATATATTTGTTTAAAAAAACTTGACCCAGTTTTACTCTGAAATTCCCTTTTCTTGACCCTGTCTTTTCTTAAATACCCTTTTTATGACACTTTTTCGAAATTTTCAACGGCAACCCTGATCCCAACGAAAAATATGGGGTGTTTGTGCAAGAAGAAGAATAATTTTATCTCAAACTCTCTCTCTTTCACTTGGTCTGACTTCAAGTACGGAAACAAATTTTTTTATAAAATGGGATCTCTTGGACTGTTAATGTTGAGTACGGGATCACAGTTAATATAACTGCTAATATAAGTGGGTGCTCTTGGCTGAAGTAGTAGAACACGAGACTATGAAGCGGAGGGTTCTGAGTTCAACCCCGCGCTGAGTCATGAAATATTGTGTTTAATTCTTCTGATCAGCAATAGTCCCCCCGGGGGTGCCGTTGGGGAGCTTGGCTATGGTGTCAGGCCTTGCTCCAGCACAGATCCGGGGAAAAGGTTATGCAGTTTTTACAGACTTTGCTTTTGCTGATAACCCATAAAAACTAATGTGTCACCTGCCCAATCCCTGGAGTTGCAGTGCAACGGGAGGGTATATAAGAAATTAAAAAGTAGTAGGCGCATCTTTGCTGAAAAGTACATCGTCCTAGTACGATCACTGTAGTAGGAGCCTGCCTCCACTCCGAAACATATACTAAGACACGCATGGAAATTTGGCAAAGGTGTTCCTATGTAGTCTGTTGTAAGGAAGAAGGTTAAGGACGCCTGGTACCGTAAGAGGGCCGAAGTCAATAGAGAGCTGAAAACCTATACTGGTTTTGCTCTCGGGGGTTACACAGTTTTCTCAAACATGCTGGTAACCAATAAAACTTATGCCTAGTTTCCGAATAGGATCCGGGATAGGTCCCAGTAGGAAACTTAGATGGTTACTGTAAGAGATCTAACAGAGTAGGGGGCCTGCGCGGCGGTCACCTACGTAAGTTTGAAATAAGAAAGGAGGCTTAAGGACGCCTTGATTTTATTTAAAAAATTAAAGTCAATAGAAAGTTAAAACATATTATAGTTGGCTTTCGAGGGGTTACTATGTTTTTCAGCCATTAATTTTGCATATATCCCCTTAAAACTTATATGTTACTGCCCAATCTCTGTTACAGTGTAACGGATGTGCATATAAGAATATAAAAGTAGTAGGTTCGCCTACGTGCCTGAGTAAGAACCAATAGGTGAGGCGACACCTAGGTTTGGGTAAAAAAAAAACCGATGTAGATAGAAAGTTTAAAGAACCTCCACTGGTTTGACTTCCGAGGCTTTACCAGAAGTCAGAACTGGTACCACGGGATCCAGTACAAGCCCCGCAGTTTACTGCGGCTGGATATTGGTGAGGTCTCCCTCGGGAGTACACGTGGTGGTTGTGGTCACCAATTTGGTGGAAGATTTGTCAGATAAGGATTGATGTTCAATACTTGCGGTTGGACTTCAGTCCGGCAGATAGTAGCAAAATCTATGTATGTGTTGTTGTGAATCCACAAATAAAAGATCATCTAGATAGGATCGGCACTCTAGCAAGGTGTTAGATCATGGGGCTTACCAAATCAAGAAATTGCCACCTGGGTGACCTGAGATCGCCTTCGTGTGGCCTCTTGGTGCTAAGAGGGGTGATGGTGACACCCAATTTCAACCGATGTTAAGAGCATCGTCAGGTTAGGCCGCAAGGCAGGAACTGACGCAAATCAATGACATATTTGATCAGCAATAGTGCATGGTAGTGTTAGTTGTTGCCAGCCTGTTTTCAATGATGAAGGCATAGCAATGGTCACTGAACATAATTGGCAGTAAACGACACTATCATGTAATAAAAACAGAGTAACAGCACCATCCTCCGTCGGTACTGTAGCAAAAAATTGGCCGACGAAATAAAAAGGTTGAAATAGCTACAAAACAGTCTCTAACTTTTCATCTTTCTTCATCTGTCCTCTTAATACTATACCCTCCTCTTTAGTTATATGCATTGGAATATTGGGAATATTATTCTTCAAGGTTGGGGAATTTCGTACTAACCAAAAAGGTAATAACTTAAAAATATGAATGTGGGAACTTCTCATATTCAATTTTCGTTAATAACATTGGTTAAATAGTTGATATTCCTACCAACTAGCACCACTTGCAAAAGTAGAAAAATTGAACAAAGAACGCTGATGAGATGGCGTAGTGGCCTCGAAATCAGTACTGGTCCGTTCTGCTGGTTTGATGATTATTGAAAATATTCTTAATATAAAAAATAATAAATAGAATTTGAACAAATTCATTTATTAATAAAATAATAAAAAAAAAATCATTTGCAGTCATGCAGATTCGAACTTAAGCCCGTTGAAAATTTTAACAATTTACATAAGAAAGTTCGACTAATAAAAATTCATACATAATAATATTATGCTTTCAGCATTGAAGTTTAAAAAATAGTGAACAACTTCAGACAAGTAATTCTGTTAATCAGCAAAAGCATAATTACATCTATAACTTAAAATAACAAGAGGATTATAATGACGAGTAGTACAAAAAAAAATTTATTAGATATTCGTGGCATATACTACCATTAATAAAGTTTATTATAAAAATTAAATTTTACACAACGACTTTTGCCAGAAGATAGTTCTAGTCGACTAGTATTGAAGTACAGATTTGTGGATGAATCCCAACTGAATGCCGCACACTGGGCCCCGTCCATACGAGGTTGTGCTCAAAACACAATTTTTTAAATTTTCGGATTTAAGAAAAATAATTCTGTTGGAGTAATCGGTACAAAATATCACATCACTGGTAAAAAAATTTATTCGCTAACTACTATCAGCTATTAAGTACATCAACTCAAAGTTAGCTGATTGTGGAAAATAACAAGTGTTTTATAACATACGTAAGCTAAAGGAGGATTTTCAAATATTCATTTCCGCCGTTTAAAGATAAAATTCTTTAAAGTAAATTATGTCGTCTATCAATCAAGGTATGGTAATTGTTTTATATATATTGTTTGATAAATAAGATCATTTGTTTTTGATCTATGACTTATAACTTTTGTTAATTTTTTTATAGTGATTTTTTTAAACAAATTTTTTTTTTCAAAATGCGCAAATTTATATTTTCAATTGATTTTGCAATAAAAACGGAAGGTTTTGTATATTACTAAACTGAGAAGGCCAGCAACATAATTTTGCGCATTTAAAAAAATATATTTTTTGCGTATGTGGAGGGTCGTTTGGTTCTATGTAATATTTAGAATAATCGCACCATTATCCTCATAATATGTAGGGCGCTCTTTTACTGAACGTAACGTACATACAGTATTATTATATTAAAGTTGTTGATAATAAAATCAAAATAAGACTATTATGTCATTATTATTATTCTTATTTCAGACAAAATTATAATATCCATCAAAAATTAAGACTTTAGTCAGATATTATACAAAAGTCACCAGATATTAGTTAAAAATAAATTTGTCGACCTAGAACAATATATATCGACCCAAACTAACTGTCCAAACTCTAAGAGAGGTGAGCTGAAAACCGCATTGCGGAACTTTCAGAATGCATTTATATCTAAATGGGATATATGCGGCAGGCATAAGGCAAGGTTTTATGAATCACAAAAGCCCTGGTTGCAATACTCTTCTAAATTTAAATTATATCAGATGCCTAGAGGAGGAAGATCTGCTAAAGATTTTGATGACCATAGTGATCAGTCCAAACGTAGAATAACTGCAGGACTTCGAAATGCACATTCTTCTAAAATGTTAGCATACGCACTGCAAATGAGCTTAAGGGCTAGTGGAAAGCGCCATGAGGCGAAAAAGGTCCTAAATATTGTTAATCCTAGCACAGGTGAAGAGGATCAACCTGACTGTCGTATGTTAACTAACGAACAAGCCTGGTCTTTAATTATGGAGGCAGAAATTCAAGAAGTTCTGCCCTAATACAGTGGAATTATACGTCGATCTTTATCCCTGGCACCACATGACAACAACAGTCCACAAAATTTTGATCCAAGGATATGAAATAATATACAATTTCCTGCTGCCAATTGAACAATTAAATGAATCAGATGCATCTGAAGATTAAATATTTGAGCTTTTGAATAAAATTAGAAAATACAATTAAAATTTGGTAAAATTATTTTTATTGTAAGTGTTTTATAGCAATCCTCTATCATTGAGAGTTTTGAGCCCAAACTTGTATGGACGTTCCCCAGTGTGTGCCGCTTAAATAGAACAATATGAATTATATTTGCACGGACTCAGCACTGGTATTTTATATGTTAAAGTATGTACCCCCTATCATTGAGCATTATTACAAAATGGGTCTCAATACTTCGTCTGTTAACCATCGCTAATTTTCGATGGACAAAACTAATTTCGAGTCGATTCGTCGTTTACTAAAAACTATATCATCATGAAAAATCAAAGCTATAAAAAATAAAAATATTAAGATAATGATGTAGAATTATTTATATGATTCGTAAAGTTGTAAAGCAGAAGTAAAACAGGTAAAAACGTCATATTCGACCGGGTCGAATTTTAGATACTCTCGAAATATTTAGTAAGTAAACTTGAAATGTTTAACTTAGGGGGACAGAGTTCCTTTATATAATATCGTACATCAACGCCCCCTTTAGTGAAAATATCATGTTTTCCACAGATGAACATACGGGCATTGCTAGACCGTCTTAGACTTCATCAGTGATCAATAATATACATATATACACTATAGGGTCCAATTCTCTTTGGAGGGTATTAAAACTGTATTTTGGCGGGGACGCTTTGGTAAGGGCAGTGGGGGAGACATTTTACCTTTGTCATAAACTCTAAAAACAAATGTTTGGGATAATTATACACAAAATTAAAAAAAAAAATTTTTTGATAGTGTCATTTAGGGCGCAAAAGGAGCGGAGGGTGTAGGGCAGAGTAGTACCAAGTTACGTCTCAGCTCCGTCATTTAAGCTTAAAAATGGCATTTTTAAGGAATGTGGGGTTAAGTGAAACAATTTGTTAAATTTTTACACTATTTTTGCATATAATAACGCCCACTAAAGGGGACGTGGTTCAAAAATGGACAATATCATGTTTTCCACAGACGACTGTATGGGCATTGCTAGGCCGTCTTAAATCAAGAATATATATACTTTATGGGGTCTCAGATGGATATTTCGTTCCGTTACAAACGGAATGACAAAATGAATATACCATCCATATTCTTTTTTGGAGGGTATAAAAACAGTAAAATACACAAAACTCTTCAATGCGCAGAAAAGCTCTTTTATTTTCTTTGTATTTATTCTACAACACATTGCCGAAGGTTGTTAGATCTCACAATATAGTATGATTTTGTAATGGGTTGGCAATGAAACCACGTTTGTTAGATTATCTCGGGGATTATCATCCTTAGTAACAGGTTATCAAAACCTTTTATCAGGAAATATTGCACACAGAGAAGCGGGATTTATTTCTTTTAAGTTGTAGTTAGTTACAAGAGAGATTTTCTACTAATGATACATTAGTGCCGTGTTAAGCAGGTATGAAGCTATGACATTAAGTAGTTACAAAAACCTTCAGTACAATCTCGCTCAATTACTCAATTAAAGTGAAGGGCAAAAATGCACTTCATTGCGGCGTAAACATCCCGCCCCTTGCAGGGTTGCAAACCTGCTAAGGACCACGGGAGTTTATGTTTGGTTTTTAATAAAATTTATGAGCTAGATTCACATTATAATTCTCTTAAAAATATTAAAGATACAAATTGGAGGTAAATAGGAGATAATATAAATTATAAAAATGGGAAACTACGGTCCAATGTAATATCGGATTGTGTTCAAGTTTTTGTGTTAACGTTGATGACAATGGTTGTAGCTTCCGGTGCAGTCCCCCTTTTACGAGACTGCCTATTCTTGTTAGTGCTCCTGCTGCGCATTTGTGAGTGGTTGATTTGGTTCGTATTCTCGCATTGATGGAGCAGAGTGTGATGTTCTTGAAGATAGATATGACAACGATCGCGGCTTCTACAATTTTTTTAGTTGAAGAGAGTGTGCTAGGCAGTTGTAACAATATTTGTATTTGGCGGCATTTTCTTAATGGATGGTTTTTGTTGCAAATGCGACTGTCAAAATTGGTCCGCTTGATAGGAGTCGCTGCTAGTCGGCTTGTGACTTCTAGACGTCGAGGTAGTGGAGACATAATAGCTAAAAAAATTTAAGAATGTTGGTTTTCTCAGACATGGGCAAAAGAACTAATATAACGATGGGTCGCACGTCTAAGCCACTAGCGCACAGTGGTTCAGTAGTAGGACATAGTGGTCAAATGACTATGTTCGATTTTTTCAGTGTAATACTCACTATTAGTGGTACTACTAAAACATGCAAAAAGATTTGCAATCAATTGTTTTTTACATTTACTTTTGTGCATCGGAAGTGAACAAATCAAAACAACTTTCCTTATCTTTTTCAGCAGTGCTAATAAAGTTAATTTCTAGTGCGTGTTTTCAAAGAAAAACACATTTTTGATTTATTGTTTTACAGTGGATATTTAAGTTGAAGGTGTTTACCGTTATTATTATGTATTTAATAATTTTTTAAGCAAAACGTATTTTACGGAAAGCGGTTTCACTACAAATCAATTTTTACGTAAATTTTTTACGACTTTTTTTTTACTTAAGGTATTAACTATGTTGCCGTCTTATGACGCCTTCAAGTTACGTATCAAAATGGTCCTCTATATCTGTACTTTTAATTTAAAAATAATTTATCTGCGTTTGTTTGCGAATGTGCATGGTACAGAGGTCTTCGTCTCTACGACTAGATTCGTAGCACATACATATTTTTTACCGTTTGTTGCTCACTGCACAGTTCATGTTTACGATTTGATTTATTGCTTTATTTCTTCACAATTTTTAGGACACGACTAGGTTTAATTGTCGACAAAGCTCAAAGTGGCGGAAATGGCACATCCAATGACGGAGACACTGCAAGAACTTTTTTTTTGAATTCAGCTTTATCATCTGAAATAACTGGCTTAGATCAAGCATTTATTGATCGGTGTCATCATCTTTTGCAATGTCTTTCATCGGGAAACAAAATTAATAGTGCAAAATTTAGAGATTACTCGTTAGGAACCGCGCGAATGCTTATTAGTACGTATTCATGGGTTAATTTGCCTGCTTCAGTTCATAAAGTGTTAATTCATGGATCGGAAGTAGTTGATCACAGTCTAGTTTCCATACGCGAGCTCTCCAAAAAAGCCGCTGAATCTTGTTATAAATTATTTAAGCAATTCAGACGACACAACACGCGAAAAATGTCTCGTGTTGTCACTAACACTGATCATTTGCATAGACTTCTTCTAAATTCCGAACCGTTGATTTCTTCTTTACGTAGAAATATGAGACATAAGACACTATTTTGAAAGATTCGGGTCTAGAGAACCGTTTTCTCTCGAAAGAACAATCATTTTCAAAAAGAAACGACAAAATAAATATATAGAACAAGCAGAGTAGTATGGTATACGTGGCTGCCTGTAACCCACAAGCATTTAAGTAGGATCTCTGAGATCCCGTTTTGAAAGGCAGAGTAGTAAGAAACGATCCGAAAATTTCATGAAGTGCTGACTGGAATACTGTATGTAATAAAAAGTTGACACAAAATTTTTGATTATGTAACCGTATAATTCACAGAAATATTTTATGTTTATTAACTGATTCACTGAGAAATTAACAAAAAAAATTCAAGCATAAAACGTTTTTATGAACTATGTGTAAGCTTTTGATTTTGATATTTAAATTGTACCAAATTAGTCGTGGTAGTAGCACGGTACCAACAAAGTCGTAATTGTACAAAAAAAAGTAAAATTTTATCATGTTTTCCATCAAATCAAAGCAGAGGAGTTAGTTTAATACACAAGTCGTTAGCCAAACATGCAAATATGCTAAGTCCATTTTTATAAAAATTGAGATTTTGATACAGAATAGTAGTAAGGGAATGTATGTGCCAGGGCAATTAAAATTCTCAAATTTCATGTAAAATTTTAAAAATTTGCATGTTAATTACCCAAATTTTGATTTTAATGTGTTTATGTTGTAATTTGATACTTTAATGTTTGTGTGTGTATTTTCCCACGGTTTAATAAGGGGGTTCGCATTGTTGTTGTTTTTTTTTTTTATGATGTTGGGGTAGGCGTGGGAATTTGTGTCTGTCCATATGTGACCTTGGAATACATGTCCGTCCATATGTGAGCGTGGGAATTTTTGTCTGTCCATATGAGAGCTTGGGAGTTTGTGTCGGTCCGTATGAGACCGTGGGAATTTCTGTCCGTCCATATGTGAGCTTATGAGTTTGTGTCTGTCCGTATGAGACCGTGGGAATTTCTGTCCGTCCATATGTGAGCTTATGAGTTTGTGTCTGTCCGTATGAGACCGTGGGAATTTCTGTCCGTCCATATGTGATGGTAGTTTGGTGGAGGGTTGCTGTGTAACCAAAATGAGTTTGTATAAGTGAGCGTGAGACCGTGGGAATTTTTTGTCTGTCCATATGTGAGCGTAGGAATTCTGTCTGTCCATGTGTGCTATGGCCTAATAGAAAATAAGAAATTTTTAGTATCTGACACAAAACTTTTTTAGGAAGTACAATATCTTAAAAGTGTTGTATAAATGGATGGCCCTAATGTTTATGGTTCGTTTCTTCTTGCTGGAGTGAGATTTCTTCTTTTATTTTTGGCTTGTTTTTAATTTTGGTGTGTTTACTTAAGATATTTTGTCCAGGCTGGAGTGAGGTTTCTTCTTTTATTTTTTGCTTGTTTTTAATTTTGGTGTGTGTTTACTTAAGATATTTTGTCCAGCAATTCAGCTATTTCTTTTTTGTGTGCAATGCTTAAGTGTGGGGGAATAATTTGATTATTCTGATCTTGAAGACGTTGAGAAAAAAAAATTTACTATTGCATAAATATTGAATTTGATATTTTGTTTATTTTATACATGACGATCATCGATGGATTTTATTTGGGGATCTGGATGGTGGTGCGATTTCTGTATTTTGTAGAATATTAATATGTGTGTGTTTTTGTGTTCTGAGTGGCGATTGGAATGTCTGCCTGTCAGACAGGGGGTGTGTGTGTGACGATTGGTGAGTCTGTGTGACAGTCCGCTTTTTTGTTGCTTTCCTGGATTTAGCGCAAGTGGGTCAGTATGAAATGAAATAAATTTGTAGATATTTATGTACGCATATACATACATACAAACAAATAATAAGCGTTTATTCTTTGTGCCCAAATATTCCCTTGACCATTTGAATGAATGAACCATTGTGTTTATTTGTTTGTGTGTTCTCTGAAATAAATCTATATATAGGTGTTTATTTGAAATAAAAGACATTTATTTTAATTTTTATAAGCATTTATTTAAAAGTTTGTTAACATTTTCATTTTTAAGTAAAATTGCATTCCTTAAGGCACAAACACCATAGTCGTGATAGCTACAATAGAAATATGTTGAATGGTTAGTTTCCATTTGTTTAAAATTAATGCAGCCAATGTCTTCAATGTTATAAACTGTTTGATGAATCATTTTTTCTAGCCATTTTTTCTTCTCTCCCCCCTTAACATATATTTGTGAATTTCTTATATTGGATTTTAAAAACTTGCAAACGCTTTGAAATGAGACTGATCCATCATTCCAGTTAATATGATGATAGTTTTTTGTTAACCAAACTGCTTCTCTCTGTTTTTTGACCGATAAACATGCGAAATCAAAAGGAGGTTTTATGATGAAATTGAGGTATTCGTTGTTGCTGAAAACTACAGCTAGTTCTTTTGCGATGAAGTCATTTGAATTATTTTTGAAACCTTGCAAGTCTACAAAAACAATATCACCATCCATGTTATTTAATTTATAAGACCTTCCGGACTTGACCTTTTATTGGTATGTATTCTATTACGCGGTCATGAATAAGAACGCAGTAAGCTGATGTCGTTGCTGGAATATTTGTTGCTGTTTCAAATTCAATTTTTATGTCAATCGGTCCGGTGTTGACTGATTCGTTCTGATAGCTTACATCTACTACAATAATTGGAGCGTCGTCTTTAAACTCCTGGGCAGTTAATAATGGTTGAGGCTCATTCATATAGTAGCTTTGTTGAAATCTTACATACATATCATATAGAATTGCATACCGTTCATTTTTAAATTTTATGTTAAGATCATCATATGGGTAAGAGGTTGAATTTAAATGTACTTTTAAATTAGTGAGGTCACAGTGAACAAATTTGTTACCTCGTTGAAATGCGACCAATACAAAACGTGGTCGCTCTTTACTTGCAGCTAATTTAACATTCCAAATATGACTTGTTCCTGTATTCAATTGTGGATTCATATGACAATCCCAGCTACGAAATGCCATCGGTATAGAAGCACCATTGTTAATAATTTTAATCATATTCAACTTGCTCTGATCAGATAATTGTACGTGTGGAATTCTCCAGGAGATGAGTGAAATTGTAAGTTTCGATTTTTCAGTAGAAACGCTCGAGTGTACAAGAGCTTCATCATTTTTATTGCGCAAGAGTATCAATTCATGCTTTCCATTAAGTATAACTTTGTTGTAGTCTTCAGCAAATCTCAAAAGCATTTTTAGTGGTACATAAAAATTAAAATATCCATTCTTAAGATTCAAATCATCAGTTTTATGCCATCCACCATTTTGCATTACAACGCTTTGAGGTGGTGATAGAGATACCAAATTTTTTATTGTGGTTGTTGTTCCTAAATACCTTGTATGATCGATTTCAATACCATTAAGCTCATAGCGGATTTCATGAAATAGATGTGCAACAAAGTTGTTTTTCAATTTAAAAATTTCTGAAAATTTTCCAGTTTTTTCATCTACAACGAAACCTTCCACATATATATAGCTCTCACTAGGTAACACGTACAAATCTTGATTTTGTATTGAGATTCGAATCTCATCATTATTGTTGTACGATTGTAGATATGGTATGTAGGTATGATAGTCCTTTTTTATTATATTTTCATCAGACAATGGCTTATCCAATACGTTTATTATTGAGCTCATTTTGTTTTCAGTTTGAAATTCAAAGACTTGAGAAAACTTTTGTTTGTTGTTGTAAGTGACCTTTGACGAGCAGATCTTTTCAATTGTGGTTTAGGTTGTAATATCTGTGGATGAGACGTGACTGCCGTATTTTGTGATATACTTGTATTGTATATTATCATTACTTAGTTGGCCTTAAATGTATTCGTATTGTAATTTCCTCTCCTCGAAAATTAATTAAATCACCGTTCTGATCAACCACGCGCAGTGATAGAGAACTTATCTCTTTGGTGTTTACAGGTAAATAGATGAGATTCCTTGGAATCTCATCTATTTTATAGCCTGCAGGCACATTAATCGGAAACTCATGAAGTGTGTGTGATTTTGAATTGTTCATATATGTATTTGTAGCGATACTACTTTCAATTCGCAAGAGATTTACTTTAAAAATATTAACTGGAAGATCTGAGTAATGATCATCGGTCGGTGTTAGGATTTTACTATTGAATCCTAAAAGATTCCCAATTGTATTTTCTTTATTAAAATATATCGGGTCTTTAGAACTATTTATTTTAACTTGCATCGTATTGTTGTTAGCTTCTATAAAAATATGCTCTCCAGGACTGAGTCGTTTGTATTGCTCTTCTATGTAGTCAACTATATCTTTCAATTCATAAGATCCAATTGTTATTTCAATTACATATTCCCCTATATGAAACATATTGTTATAGGAGTCTACATTTGGAATACTGTTGTATGAATGAAAATCAGTTAGCGCACACTCATATGAGTCGTTTAAGTCAATGGGAGGAAAATAATTAGCATATAGCGCTGATGAGTTAGAGCTCAGAGTAAGTGTTATTGACATTATAACAGCCTGTTCACAAATAAATAAAGTTTACTACACAGCATGGTTTATAAGAATAATTTGCATATATATTTCATAATCTTATTTTAAAATTAACATTAGTTATTAAAAAATATTGATGTTATTGTCGTTGTTATCATTACGGATGGCGATTTATTTCATTTTCCAACTACAGTATTTCATCTTTGCTTATCCAGGAATTGTGGTGATTAGAAAATCCCAACCATTTAACTAATGCTTTGTCTCCTTTCAGTCTGATCACCTTTTCAACTAGATATGTATTTGGAAATCTAGTTCTTGACAGTTCTTCCGTGTAGAAGCCACCTTTAATAGGATTTCCCAGATAATCTTCTAATATGTATGTTGTAGGATATGTATTTTGAACTCTTTTGATTGTGAAAATTTCTGTTGTCCAATTCGGAGTATAGCCTTTCTCAAAAATATGTTTATATTTGCTAATACGTACATGGTCCCCTGCATTAAATTTTGACATTTTGTACATCTTTAAATGGTTGTATACTGTATTTAGGAGCTGTTTTTCATTTTTTGAGTTGACTTTAATCGGTGGCATTTTAATTGTGCGATGATCTTTTCTATTGTATGCATTAAGTAAATCTTTGTATATATCAAGCCAGTTGTAGGAACCATTAAAACTAAACTCTTTCCACATCATTCCTTTTAATGTTCTATTGAATCGTTCTACTATTGATGCTTTCATGATGCTATAGGTTGAGTAGTGATTGACGTTGTATTTACCCATCAATTGATTAAAGTGTTTGTTGAAGAATTCTTTACCATCATCTGTTTGTAAGTTTTTTGGCACACGCCCCAATTGAAAAATAGTCTCCATTGCCTGCGTTGTGTCAACAGCTGTCTTTCTTCTCAAAGGTACTGCCCAAGCATATTTGGAGAATGTATCAATTACAGTTAGCAAAAATCTATAATTTTTATTGTATGTAGAATAGTTCCCCATTTCAACTAAATCCGCTTGCCAAAGATCGTCTATTCCTTTCATAACAACTCTCCTGCGTCCAAACATTTTTCGAGCTTCCTTATGGAGCTCGTTCACTAAATTTCTTTTTGTATCCATGTCTAAGCTTTAAGAAGTATTTTGGGTGTGTTGCGATCTAACTGATGCGCTTTCAGCAATTGACACAAGCATGTAATTTTCAAATCTATAAATTTTCTCATTTAATCTTTCAATTTCTTCTTCGAAGGATGCACTGATCTTGGAAATGCTTTCTTGCAATTTTTTATTCTCTTCCAACTGTAATATTATTTCATGTTGTTGCATTTCGATTTGATTTTTTAGAGTATTGTGCATTTTGTTGTTATCTTCTTTAAATTCTTTTATAATTTTGTGTTCTACTTCTTCCATTTGAGTTTGCAAAAACAATTTATTGATAGCATCGTTTTCCTCCAAAGCTTTTGCAACATATTTGATTCTTTTGTTTTGGACATCAATGTTGTTGTTCGCATCCAAAAATAACCCCAACAATTTAGGTGCATTTTTCAATGAAATTATACTGCTAGTGTCGTTTAGATAATGTCCGAATTTATCAACAGACATAATTTATATTTAAAATGTGTATCCGTTTATATAGTTTATACTATTATATTAGCTTCACGTAGTTCTTCAATAATTGAAACAATCTCGTTGTTGTGATTAGTATGTCCTGCAGACTGTGATGCAAGCAGTAGTCTAAGTCGATCTACCAACTCGTTTGGATCATCCCAGTATATATAGTTTGATTTATGAGGATTTACCTGCATCAATCCCTTACCTAAATAAGTAGCCTTTGTTAATTCCGATGAGCTCTTATGATTTTTCTCTTTAAAAAGTTTTCCAATAATATGTTTGTACTTGTACCCTCTAGTCCCCTTGATTTGACCATCGGACTTATAATCTCTTCTGTGTGCATTGGTAGTAAGTAATATTTTTTTATAGATTTCAAGCTCAAATTTATCATAGCTTTTTGGTGTTTTACACCAAAACATCAAAGAAAACAGTCCTGGGGTGAGAGCCCATATTTGACCACCAACTTGTATTTTATCTTGATTTAACTCGATGTTGCTACTACCAAATTTCCATTCGTTATTATAATCTCTATGTGGACCATAGTTAGTATCTAGTTCATTTCTCGATTGCAATAGTGATAAGTCAGGATAACTCTCGTCATGATTAGAATGTTGTGAATAAAAGTCATCTTCATCAAAATCGCTGTTACTTTTACTATTAGACTGTTTAAACATTGATTCTTCAATTAGTTTCTTAGGGGTACTTGCTTCCAACTTCATTGTTGAGTTCTGAGGATGAAAACTGGAACTGTCCTCATATTCAGTTTTCTTATCATTCTTTTCTTTTTTATTCGGTATATCAATATATTTAGAGCTATTTATAAATTCTTTTAAAGGTTCTGTTATGGGCTTGAATGTATCACTTAATTGCTGATGTGTATCTATTTCACCAGTTTTTATACTACGAAGCTTTTTCTTTAATATATTTCTTGTTGTCACCAAGTCTTTTAGAATTTTTTCATTCATTTTAGCTTTTCAGCTATCAGATCAGCTTATCAAGTATCAGATCAGGTTATCAGATCAGGTATCAGATCAGTTTATCAGGTATCAGATCAGCTTATCAGGTGTCAGATCAGGTATCAGATCAGCTTATCAGGTGTCAGATCAGGTTATCAGATCAGATATTAGATGAGTTTATCAGGTTATCAGATCAGGTATCAGATCAGTTTATCAGATGAGGTTATCAGATCAGCTTGTTAGGTATCTGATCAGATTATTATGTATCAGATCAAGTTTTTGCTTAGATGACCAGTTATAACAATCACATGTATAAAGTTTAAAGCCAGATTATGTACTAAGCAATACCCTTGATGAACAGTAATTTATATTACGATGAAGTAATCAAATGATTTTCTATAGCGACCATTGTTTAGTTCATTATCTTTACTTATCATCAAATATCCATATTTATCCTTCCAACATTCTTGACATATATACTGAAACTTTTCAAATTTCATATCGCTGGCAACATGATCATCGTATACATGTCTCATATTTTTCGCATCTTGTTTAAACATTATAATTAAATTGGCATTATCTCTTATTAAATGTTTTGGAATTCTTGTGTAGGTTTGACACAAGTAAAATGAATCCACATTCTTATGACGCCCCATACAAAAATATGCACGTATATTGTTTTGGTTTTCACATGCAACATCATCGAAAATCATAATTGAATTGCTTTTAGCTTCGCTAGGAGGAACAACGGACTCATTGTCTGCGAATGTGTAGTATCCCATTCCTTTAATTGGCGAAATTAAATTCTTTAGGTATTCATATTTAGGTTGATACAGAGATTTTGAGTACAAATAGATATTTTCAAACTTGAGACCATTAGGACTTTCTAGCAAACTGATCATTACATTAGTTTTTCCACAATTGGAGGGACCAACTATTAATGCTCGAATAGAATTTGGTAGCAAGGAACTATGTCTTATTTTTGTACTGTCATTTGAAGATACATCCACATTACGAACTAAAATATTTTTGTGTTGTTTTACTAAGCGCATTTCAATAACTACTTGTAAAATTCACAAAACAATATCTTTTATTCTAGAATAAAATAATATGGTTACGTTTTATAAAAAAACATTCAGTCATAAGAAAACTATCGTTGGAGAAGGTTTACTAAATAAAACAATAAATTCTCTACCTTTTGAATTACATCTTCCTGGATATCAGTACTGTGGACCTGGCACAAGATTACAAAAGCGTTTAGATAGAGTAGATAAAGGAATTAATTTATTGGATGCTGCTTGCAAAAATCACGATATAGCTTACTCCAAAAACAAAGAATTAAACAGTAGACACCAAGCTGATAAAATTCTTGAAAATAAAGCTTGGGAAAGAGTTCTTTCAAACAATAGCAGTCTTGAAGAAAAATCATTTGCATATATGGTGACCAATGCAATGAAAGCAAAAACTAAATTTGGTATGGGTATGGAGAAGAAGAGCAGAAATAATATGTGTTTTTTTGTAGATTTTTTTACAAATTAATTTACATACATTTATATAATCCCAGAAGAAATACCATAAAAATGGAATGAATGGATTTCAGTGGCTATTTTGTAATAGATTTGCGTTGTTTTTTGTTGTTGTTTCTTGCATGGGGAACTATTCTACATACAATAAAAATTATAGATTTTTGCTAACTGTAATTGATACATTCTCCAAATATGCTTGGGCAGTACCTTTGAGAAGAAAGACAGCTGTTGACACAACGCAGGCAATGGAGACTATTTTTCAATTGGGGCGTGTGCCAAAAAACTTACAAACAGATGATGGTAAAGAATTCTTCAACAAACACTTTAATCAATTGATGGGTAAATACAACGTCAAACACTACTCAACCTATAGCATCATGAAAGCATCAATAGTAGAACGATTCAATAGAACATTAAAAGGAATGATGTGGAAAGAGTTTAGTTTTAATGGTTCCTACAACTGGCTTGATATATACAAAGATTTACTTAATGCATACAATAGAAAAGTTCATCGCACAATTAAAATGCCACCGATTAAAGTCAACTCAAAAAATGAAAAACAGCTCCTAAATATAGTATACAACCATTTAAAGATGTACAAAATGTCAAAATTTAATGCAGGGGACCATGTACGTATTAGCAAATATAAACATATTTTTGAGAAAGGCTATACTCCGAATTGGACAACAGAAATTTTCACAATCAAAAGAGTTCAAAATACATATCCTACAACATACATATTAGAAGATTATCTGGGAAATCCTATTAAAGGTGGCTTCTACACGGAAGAACTGTCAAGAACTAGATTTCCAAATACATATCTAGTTGAAAAGGTGATCAGACTGAAAGGAGACAAAGCATTAGTTAAATGGTTGGGATTTTCTAATCACCACAATTCCTGGATAAGCAAAGATGAAATACTGTAGTTGGAAAATGAAATAAATCGCCATCCGTAATGATAACAACGACAATAACATCAATATTTTTTAATAACTAATGTTAATTTTAAAATAAGATTATGAAATATATATGCAAATTATTCTTATAAACCATGCTGTGTAGTAAACTTTATTTATTTGTGAACAGGCTGTTATAATGTCAATAACACTTACTCTGAGCTCTAACTCATCAGCGCTATATGCTAATTATTTTCCTCCCATTGACTTAAACGACTCATATGAGTGTGCGCTAACTGATTTTCATTCATACAACAGTATTCCAAATGTAGACTCCTATAACAATATGTTTCATATAGGGGAATATGTAATTGAAATAACAATTGGATCTTATGAATTGAAAGATATAGTTGACTACATAGAAGAGCAATACAAACGACTCAGTCCTGGAGAGCATATTTTTATAGAAGCTAACAACAATACGATGCAAGTTAAAATAAATAGTTCTAAAGACCCGATATATTTTAATAAAGAAAATACAATTGGGAATCTTTTAGGATTCAATAGTAAAATCCTAACACCGACCGATGATCATTACTCAGATCTTCCAGTTAATATTTTTAAAGTAAATCTCTTGCGAATTGAAAGTAGTATCGCTACAAATACATATATGAACAATTCAAAATCACACACACTTCATGAGTTTCCGATTAATGTGCCTGCAGGCTATAAAATAGATGAGATTCCAAGGAATCTCATCTATTTACCTGTAAACACCAAAGAGATAAGTTCTCTATCACTGCGCGTGGTTGATCAGAACGGTGATTTAATTAATTTTCGAGGAGAGGAAATTACAATACGAATACATTTAAGGCCAACTAAGTAATGATAATATACAATACAAGTATATCACAAAATACGGCAGTCACGTCTCATCCACAGATATTACAACCTAAACCACAATTGAAAAGATCTGCTCGTCAAAGGTCACTTACAACAACAAACAAAAGTTTTCTCAAGTCTTTGAATTTCAAACTGAAAACAAAATGAGCTCAATAATAAACGTATTGGATAAGCCATTGTCTGATGAAAATATAATAAAAAAGGACTATCATACCTACATACCATATCTACAATCGTACAACAATAATGATGAGATTCGAATCTCAATACAAAATCAAGATTTGTACGTGTTACCTAGTGAGAGCTATATATATGTGGAAGGTTTCGTTGTAGATGAAAAAACTGGAAAATTTTCAGAAATTTTTAAATTGAAAAACAACTTTGTTGCACATCTATTTCATGAAATCCGCTATGAGCTTAATGGTATTGAAATCGATCATACAAGGTATTTAGGAACAACAACCACAATAAAAAATTTGGTATCTCTATCACCACCTCAAAGCGTTGTAATGCAAAATGGTGGATGGCATAAAACTGATGATTTGAATCTTAAGAATGGATATTTTAATTTTTATGTACCACTAAAAATGCTTTTGAGATTTGCTGAAGACTACAACAAAGTTATACTTAATGGAAAGCATGAATTGATACTCTTGCGCAATAAAAATGATGAAGCTCTTGTACACTCGAGCGTTTCTACTGAAAAATCGAAACTTACAATTTCACTCATCTCCTGGAGAATTCCACACGTACAATTATCTGATCAGAGCAAGTTGAATATGATTAAAATTATTAACAATGGTGCTTCTATACCGATGGCATTTCGTAGCTGGGATTGTCATATGAATCCACAATTGAATACAGGAACAAGTCATATTTGGAATGTTAAATTAGCTGCAAGTAAAGAGCGACCACGTTTTGTATTGGTCGCATTTCAACGAGGTAACAAATTTGTTCACTGTGACCTCACTAATTTAAAAGTACATTTAAATTCAACCTCTTACCCATATGATGATCTTAACATAAAATTTAAAAATGAACGGTATGCAATTCTATATGATATGTATGTAAGATTTCAACAAAGCTACTATATGAATGAGCCTCAACCATTATTAACTGCCCAGGAGTTTAAAGACGACGCTCCAATTATTGTAGTAGATGTAAGCTATCAGAACGAATCAGTCAACACCGGACCGATTGACATAAAAATTGAATTTGAAACAGCAACAAATATTCCAGCAACGACATCAGCTTACTGCGTTCTTATTCATGACCGCGTAATAGAATACATACCAATAAAAGGTCAAGTCCGGAAGGTCTTATAAATTAAATAACATGGATGGTGATATTGTTTTTGTAGACTTGCAAGGTTTCAAAAATAATTCAAATGACTTCATCGCAAAAGAACTAGCTGTAGTTTTCAGCAACAACGAATACCTCAATTTCATCATAAAACCTCCTTTTGATTTCGCATGTTTATCGGTCAAAAAACAGAGAGAAGCAGTTTGGTTAACAAAAAACTATCATCATATTAACTGGAATGATGGATCAGTCTCATTTCAAAGCGTTTGCAAGTTTTTAAAATCCAATATAAGAAATTCACAAATATATGTTAAGGGGGGAGAGAAGAAAAAATGGCTAGAAAAAATGATTCATCAAACAGTTTATAACATTGAAGACATTGGCTGCATTAATTTTAAACAAATGGAAACTAACCATTCAACATATTTCTATTGTAGCTATCACGACTATGGTGTTTGTGCCTTAAGGAATGCAATTTTACTTAAAAATGAAAATGTTAACAAACTTTTAAATAAATGCTTATAAAAATTAAAATAAATGTCTTTTATTTCAAATAAACACCTATATATAGATTTATTTCAGAGAACACACAAACAAATAAACACAATGGTTCATTCATTCAAATGGTCAAGGGAATATTTGGGCACAAAGAATAAACGCTTATTATTTGTTTGTATGTATGTATATGCGTACATAAATATCTACAAATTTATTTCATTTCATACTGACCCACTTGCGCTAAATCCAGGAAAGCAACAAAAAAGCGGACTGTCACACAGACTCACCAATCGTCACACACACACCCCCTGTCTGACAGGCAGACATTCCAATCGCCACTCAGAACACAAAAACACACACATATTAATATTCTACAAAATACAGAAATCGCACCACCATCCAGATCCCCAAATAAAATCCATCGATGATCGTCATGTATAAAATAAACAAAATATCAAATTCAATATTTATGCAATAGTAAATTTTTTTTTCTCAACGTCTTCAAGATCAGAATAATCAAATTATTCCCCCACACTTAAGCATTGCACACAAAAAAGAAATAGCTGAATTGCTGGACAAAATATCTTAAGTAAACACACACCAAAATTAAAAACAAGCAAAAAATAAAAGAAGAAACCTCACTCCAGCCTGGACAAAATATCTTAAGTAAACACACCAAAATTAAAAACAAGCCAAAAATAAAAGAAGAAATCTCACTCCAGCAAGAAGAAACGAACCATAAACATTAGGGCCATCCATTTATACAACACTTTTAAGATATTGTACTTCCTAAAAAAGTTTTGTGTCAGATACTAAAAATTTCTTATTTTCTATTAGGCCATAGCACACATGGACAGACAGAATTCCTACGCTCACATATGGACAGACAAAAAATTCCCACGGTCTCACGCTCACTTATACAAACTCATTTTGGTTACACAGCACCCCTCCACCAAACTACCATCACATATGGACGGACAGAAATTCCCACGGTCTCATACGGACAGACACAAACTCATAAGCTCACATATGGACGGACAGAAATTCCCACGGTCTCATACGGACAGACACAAACTCATAAGCTCACATATGGACGGACAGAAATTCCCACGGTCTCATACGGACCGACACAAACTCCCAAGCTCTCATATGGACAGACAAAAATTCCCACGCTCACATATGGACGGACATGTATTCCAAGGTCACATATGGACAGACACAAATTCCCACGCCTACCCCAACATCATAAAAAAAAAAAACAACAACAATGCGAACCCCCTTATTAAACCGTGGGAAAATACACACACAAACATTAAAGTATCAAATTACAACATAAACACATTAAAATCAAAATTTGGGTAATTAACATGCAAATTTTTAAAATTTTACATGAAATTTGAGAATTTTAATTGCAATGGCACATACATTCCCTAACTACTCAGAATGATAGAACAATCAAAAATACATCATGTAGAAAAAAAAATACTGTTAAGTCGTTTTTCCCCTTCGTTTCGCAGTGGTATGAAAATATGCTAAGTCCAATACACAAAACGCAAATATGTTAAGTCCACACAGAATTTCAAAACAAATTATGTTTGCTGAAAATGAATAATTCTCCCTGCCAATGACAATCCAGCAAAAATAATGTTTTACACAGACGGTTGTACCTATCGAAACCGTAACTGTGTAATGAGTAATGCCTTGCTTAATTGTGCTGTAAAACATGGCATTATTTTTGAGCAAAAATTACTTGAAGTCGGTCACACCCAAATGGAAGCAGACATTGTTCACTCAACAATAGAACGTGCTTTAAAAAACAGAAACATTGACGTCCCATTGGAATATGCAAATTAGCCCGTAAGAAATCTGAACACTATGATGTCATGTATTTGGATCATACGTTTTTTAAAACTTTTAAAAATATTCGATTTCTTAAAAGTATTCGACCTGGTCATGGAAAAGGCGATGCGAAGGTGACGGATATTCGTGGTATGAAATATACTCCAAATGGCGAAGTATTTTTTAAACTCCGATTTCCGGATGACTGGAGTACTTTACCCCAAAAAATAAACAAAAGTGTAAAAGCTATGCATTTTTCAAACTTCCTTGGACTATACACCTAAAGAAGAAAAATAACTGCCAAAAAATACGAAGACCTGCAATATTTAAAAGCAAGTCTACCCAAAGACCACCATAAATATTATGATGAATTACCACATGAGTAGCACATTATGTTCACCTTGTACGCAGCATAACTTTTTATAAACAATACCCCATTTGTTAACACCAATGAAAAGACTGTTATTTTGGTGTTATTTTGAAAACTATTACATTAATTTCATTACATTTAATTTTTTAATTTACAACTTGTGCAATATTTTTTTTTATTTCTTTTGTTTTCTTTCTAATTAAAAAAATAAAAAAATATAACTATTAATAACAAATTTTGTTTCTTTAAAATAACAATAATACCACTTTATAAGAAAATATGGTAAGTCCACAAAAAAAAATAAAAATCATGAAATGCAAATATGCTAAGTCCAAAAACATCAAATAACTTCATTCTTGTATTTTTGTTTGATCGGGAGATTATTCGCATCTGAACGGCGTAATAAATAAAACATTCCTGCGTTTACAGACTAAAAAAAAATTTAATACAGAAAAAGTTAGAAAATTTTTTCTTCCTCCTGAAAAATGTGTAAAACTGGACTTAGCATATTTGCATGTTTGGCTAACGAAGTTATTTTAATACACAGCAAGCAAACACTTATCTATGTATGTATGTATGTATATCAGTGATGTCAGCCTCATACACAATTGTGGAAGCAAAACTCACATGTACGCTTACGCTCTTTTATTTTGAGAGCGTAAAATATAATTGTTTACTGAAAAACACTCTCATTCAGCGGGAAGTACCGCAAGTCCTGTTTTGAGGCCTCTAAACAGAAATAATATATTTATATAAATATATATATATATATATATATATATATATATACAATACATATAAGAGGTTTGAAATAAGTTGGATCCACTGTATGTAGGTACATCTTTTCGAAAATTTCTTAAAGTAGCTTTTAAATTAATTCATAAGTAAGACTTTTTGTAAAAATTGTTTCTCTTGTATATAAACCAGGGGTCCTCAATGGGAGAAAATATTTAAGTATAATGTATTTGTGAATTTTTCATGTGTTAGTAACTGTTTTTTTAAGCAAGAGCGTACAAATAATGTTGCCAGACGACGACATTTTTGCGACTTTTTATGCCAAAAATAAAATGACATGAAATATTTAAATAAAGTTTTCATTAATATGTATTTCTTACATTTAATTATTACAGGCGAACTTCCTTATAGTGAATAAATTATACACTCCACGCAATAATTGTAAGGCTAAAATTATTTTAAATTTTTTTCCGAATTTATTAATGTACATAATGTTGGAATATTTTGACTTATATATTGACATTTTATCTGACATAAAAATATTGTGTTCCGTTATTTCTGTTTAAAAATAACGTGATTTAAATATTAAATTTGAACGAAATATATAAAAGACCAAGTCCAGGAAATTATAATAGAGGAGTAAAAAAAAGCTAAATATGTATGTGGAATAAAAACATTTTGCTTCTTACTTTTACTGCATATTTCTCATTGTCGAACGAATTCTTTCTTTCGTACAAATATATTTAAAACAAAAACAAAATTTTTTAAATTGTTTTTGTTTCAAATGTATTTATACGAAAGAAAGAATTCATTCGACAATGAGAAATAGGCAGTTAATTAAGAGAAAAAACATATTTTATAAAAAAAGACTTACAAATCAAAAAATTTGCTTTCAAGTCAATTAAAATGTTTGTTATTTTGAAAAAATTCTATATAAGGACGCTACTAGACGTTGAAAGTCGTACTTCTAGCAATATAATTCGTAAAATATTAGTAATAGGTGATAGCTACATTAAAGAAGCTAATTAAAAAATCTAAATAATAATAATCGGCAATGTAACTTCTGAGATATAGAGCCTCGGAAAAAAGAGCCTTATGTACCCTCTTCTCCCCATAAAACTTTTTGCAATAAAAAAATTTATAGGAACAAATATATTAAACAGAAGCAATTTCTTATTTTACGTATACTTCAAATTGAACTTACTCATTGTTTTTAAATATTTTTGTTAAAACAACACCGTTTTATATGAAAAACTGAAAGCATTTTTTAATTCTGTAGAAATGTTGAGGTATTTTTCATAAAACTACCGTAATAATTTCACATTAACGATTTGAAAAAGTAATATGAAGATTTTGATGTTTTTTCTCCAAAATTTGGCGATATTGCATCTATTTTGTCTGGTAACTATGTGAACAAGAAAGAACATTTAAAGGTGTTGCCGTTGATCACAAAATCAAATTGATAATAATATAAGAAGGCAAACTTAGTTTTCACTTTTATAAATGTGTGAAATTGATTTTTGTTTTTATAGCCTATATTCTATTCACAATTTCGACCGAAATGCTGTCAAAGCCCATATAAAAAGTATTTAGTCGAAATAAGCGTGGAAAAATTTGGAAAACTAGTTTACTATGAAAAACACGTGAAATTTTTCTGAACACAATTTTGCTAAATATTTTTCGAAAATTTAAACAGAGTACTAGCCTTAAGGAAAACAAGAAATTTATAATTTTTATTTGTCAATTTTTTCAAATGAAATAATTAATGTTGCTAAACATTTTTCGAAAATTCAAACAGAGTACCGGCCTTATCGCTGTGAGCCCTTGTATGTAGTATAATTTTTTGGCCTCCTAAGCGCACACAAAAATTTAATTTAATTGACTGTTAAAGTTCGACGAGGCAAGTCGCATGTTTTTTATGAAAAAAAAAACTGCAAAATTAAACAAAATTTGTATTTGTACATACATATAACTTTAGAAAATTGCAAAATGTGGGACAAAGAGTGGAAAAATTCTTTTTTGTTTTCTCTTAGTATAACATTTTGCTGCATAAAATAAACTATGAGCCACTGTATATACATATTTGGGAAATTATGAAATATAAATAAATAGAATTTTCTAATATATGATAAGAAAGTTCGGAAATAAAACTGTAAATGGTGTAAAGATAATGTACCAAAAAGTAAAACCATTTTTGTATCATACAAAATTACTAAAAATCATAATATATGTAAATTCATCCATCCAAGAATACAAAAAATCGAACGATGGCAACGCGGGTTGAAAATTTAGTCATGCATTTGTTGTTGTCTATGAATAAAATTTTTATTTTCTCTTCTCTCATTGATGTGAATTTCGTTACTGTTCGTGTTGCGTATGTGAATACGTGTAGAAAATTCGATTGGCACTCGTATCTGGAGTGTAATGGCTGAGGAGCCCTGATATAAACTAACCAAATGTTCAGCTTAAAAATGGAGAAATATTTTAAAATTAAATATCTGAGCACTTGGCAATTTTCGAACCCCTTTTTTACAACTTATAAAATTAGAAGATATTATATGTAAATAAAAGGATACTCTTAGAAAAGGCCACTAGTTAGGCCTCGCAACCGCACATTTCTCCCGCTGGGAATGTAAGAGATAAGAGTGATCTCACCAACACTATCACATTTGACATCACTGATGTATATACATAATTTTGCTTTTGTTGTACATGAATACTCGTTCATTCGGGCTAATTTTTGCTTTTTGTATTTTATAATGATAAAAATACTTGTTGCTGATCAGAACTTTTTTATTCATCATCAAAATAATATTTATTTTAATAAATATTTTTTTAAATATGTATATATTTTATTTATCAATGAGTTTAGAATAAATAGATAGCAGTACTGAGCTAGCCCAGTTGGGGTCATGGGGGTCATCCCGCGCTTGATTCATTCCTGTATGTAGTTGTTTTAAATAATTTTTCGCAATATATGTCCTTTTCTGACATTCGTCGGGTTTATGATGGTTCTTCTAATTCCCAAAACTGCCTGAGCTGTTTGTCGAGACTAATTTCATTTAAAAATGTGAAGATTATAGGGGAGTTTGCATTGGGGGATATTTTGGTAGTAATTATCCACCCGATAACTGTATTTTGAGCTACCAGATATCGATGTTGGTTCCACCGAATGCCTTCACGCAGAATTTGAGGATAGACATCCCCACGTAACAGGATATCAATTTGTGAACCTTTGTGTAAGTAAAAGTTGGCCATTTGCAAGCCTGAGAATCCTGACTGCTTCAGATAACTTAGAGGGTGATAAGGTAATTGACCGGTTAACCTTTTGACCACTAGGATCTTGATCTGACTTCTGAACTCCCTATCCAGTGGAGATACAATAGTAATAGTGCAAAGTTGTTCAGGACTTGCAGTCACAGACCCGTAAGTCCTACAATTTCGGTGGTAGTAGCCGTAGAACGCAATGCAAAACTATTCTGCACTGATTTGGAGATAAAGTAAGCCTCTGAGGAAGGATCTGTTAAAGCTCGAACAGTTGAGACAGTTCAGTATCGTACCAAGGACAACAGGTAAATATTGCGTCGACTGTAAGTTAGTGGTATATGATTGGAGAGAACGGAAACCACTGGTAGATGTTGCCGGTTGATTAGCTAGTGTAACTAGCTAACCATAGCACTACCCTTTTTCATAGTGCAAGAAGAGTTTGTATTCGGTGTATGACGATGTAGGAGGGAATGATGCTTTTGTTAGCATAAGGAACACACATACTGACTTTTACATTTTCTTAAATAATGTGACACGGGTAGAGAGTTTGTACAACGCTTTTGATTTTTCACCGTCGTAAGCCGTTCCTCTATGGACATTCGAAGAAAGTTTGGACATAATCTATGTGGGTGAAATTCAGAACACAATAGACACTTAACTCCCTTTATTTGGTCTACATTCGAATGAAAGGTGTTCACCCCTTTCCCATTTCGTAATTTACTATTAGTTTTCGTTGGCAGTGTAAGCCGGGGAGTAGAAGACCCTGTAGTGGTCCTAGTATCTGTGACCGATTCCACAGTATGAAACGAGAAGTCAGGAACGAGTCCATCTCTTTCCAGGTTGGCAGTTGGGGGCCACCTTTTGGAGACAGCTCCCTGAGGTTACGAGAAATATTTAGGAGACATGTAGAACATACCATAGTACCATAGAGTCCTGAAAATTGATCTCGGATGGCCAAGAGCTATAGTCACCATAAAAATCCTCGATATCGCATGGTGGCAAATGAATACGTGACGCTGGGGCTGATACGGGAAGTGGGTCAGATTTTTTTAAGTAATCTAGCAATTCATTTGCCGTGGACAGACACTTGAAATGAGTATTGTAGGTGGAATAATATTTTGTAATAAATTATTTGTTTTAACTTTGACAACAATTTTCGTTTTGTTTTACTTTACGCCGTTCAGTCCTATTGTGCTGATATAACACAGGCAATTTTCAATGTAACGAAGAGAAACCTTACGCACGTAAGACAAACTCAAGTATTTCTTATTGTTACATACTTTATAAAATTCAATAATTTTAATGGACCGATTTTAATCGTAATTTGTTTATTGAATATCAGACTTATACATAAATGTGTATATTTGTTTCAAAGATTTATATAAAGTATACTATATATTGTAGTGTATGCATATATAGAATTAGTACTGTAGTATGCATATATAGAGTAAGTATGGTAATAGTTTAAGAATTTCATTTATTTTATGTTGCGTCAGCAATAATAAGCATTTAAGTTTTTGTTTGTATAAAATAATTTATATGAGAATTAAATTGTAACATGAACTCTGTTTGAGTTTAGTGAACTGTTGGCTATGGGAATAATTGTAATATGAAATTTTCTTGTCTTGATTTGTTGCTGGGCATGACACCCAAAAGAGTTTCATATTAAACTTTGTCGGAATAATGTTTTTCACGTGCCAATGGTTTATGGGAACTAAAGTAAAATTTACTCAGGCGGTGGGAACAGCAAATCAACTATTGATTTGTTGGTACCCAAGAATAATGCTGACCAATAGAATAAGTTGGTAATTTTTGTAAATAAAATTCAGAAATAATTGATTGTGCAAAGACACAAGATCTTCTTTATTTCTAAATCAAAATCGGCACTTCAGGTGCTGAAGAAAAGAGGCTGCAGAGCTTAGAAATACTGAACAGTCACACAAGCAGAATACATTTTTTTAAGATCCTACTTATTTCCTTTTTGAAATCTTAAACTTTTTCTCCCCCTTGCTGGAGAGTTCTACAAAAGTCTAACATAAAAACCTAAATTTATTCTTCTAAATGACTCAAGAAGAAGTCAACGAAATTTTTGAACGGTGGCAACACGAGAAGTACGTTCCAGAAGGAACACCTTTTGAAGAACCACCAACATATACACCAACTCTAAAGCCCGCTGGCCCTAAGCCAATTACAATAGAACAGTATCAGGCTAGGCAGAAAAATTATAAACAACTACAAAATTTCAGAAACCAACCAAGAAACAAAAAGAAAGCGGAAATGAATGCTAAAATATCAATAGCAAAGAAATACAGAAAAGAAACTATAGAAGAAAAACTAAAATCAATAGAACAATTAAGTGAACAATTCGGGAAACTTATAGGTCATTTAGCGAATCCCCTAAGAGAAGAAAAAATTACTCAGTTCAGAGATTTGAGAGAAACAGCTAACTGAATTGCACAGAACATAAAGAAGAAAAATTATAAATAGAGCATGACGTTAAAAATCCTGAAATCATGTCTGACTTTAACAGTAAAAACGCTTCGGATACAATTCCAATCTTCCACGGAAAGCCAAAACATATTGATATTTTCCTTTCAATGATAGAAATGGTTCATTCTGAACTAAATAGTGGGTGCTGTTGGCTGAAGTAGTAGAACACGAGACTATGAAGTGGAGAGTCCTGAGTTCGTGCCCGCGCAAAGTCATGAAATATTGTGTTGAATTCTTCTGATCAGTATTAGTGCATGGTTGTTAGTTCTTGACAGCCTGTTTTCAATGCTGAAGGCATAGTCACTAGTCACTGAACATAATTGGCAGCGACTGACACTATCATGTACTAAAAGCAGAATAACAGCACCCACCTTCGTCGGCCCTGTAGCAAAAATTAGCCGGCGAAGTAAAAAGTTGAAATAGCTACAAAAAAACTCACCTTTCCTGTAGGGGTTATCCCCTGAGTGCAAGATAAAAAAAAGAAAATGAGCAAGGAAAAAAGAACCTAAAAAAATTTGTATTGGCGATAAATTGGTAGACAGAGTCAGGGATATTTTAATTATAGAAAACACACCTGAAGCTTTCGTAGAACTTAAAACAGTTCTAACAAAATATTTCAAATCCACAAGAACGGCAAGCAGCATACATTTTGAATTAAAGAATACTAAGCAAAAAGAAAATGTACCATATTACAAAGAACGGATTAACACTTTGTGACGAATTTGATATTAGTACAAATTTCAGAACTAGAGGACAGTTCAAATCAAGTAGCTCGCTCTACGATTAAGACTATGAACGAAAAACTCGCTCTAGAAATCTTTCAAGAAGGTTTATATAAAGACATAAGGACCGCTGTAATAACTGCACAACCCAAGACTTTGGCACAAGCCTATGACATTGCAAGTACACAAGAAAGATCATTATAACTATCAGATACATATACACCCTTACAAATAAATAATAATAATAGACGAAACTATTACAATAACACAAATAGAACCAATTCAGGGTTTAACAGAAATAGAAATGATCTTAATCCACAGATGGATAGAAATTTTAGCATCAGAAGAAATGTTCATTTTCGTCTAATTTTTCATAGCTAGAAATTCTAACACGAACACCAGAAAATCAAATCAGAAATGAATGATTGTCGAGATAACAAGCCTGAGTGCTTCAAGCCAGCAATCACACATACACGAAAATGACAGCAAGCATTTTGACAGTGTCCAATCCTTACTGATTTTCAATCCTTACTGATGGAATTTTAGGAATAGAGTTTTTCTGTAAATACAACTGTCAGATTGACTACGAAACACTAACTTTAAACACTTGCATAAAAGGAGAGAAAATAACAATCCCAATAGAGATTAACACAAAAAGAATACATAATATAATTATACCCCCAAGGACAGAGAACATAGTACCTATAAACATTGACATAACAGAAGATAGTGTCACATGTAGTAAAGAAATAATAAACGGAGTATTTTTAGCAAACACTATAATACCCAAAGATGGCCAACGCTACGTTAAAATTTGGAATACATTAGAGGAACCAGTGCGATTAGAAAAGTTAGGAGTCACAACAATACCATTAAAATATTATACAATTTATAAAACTAACATGCGCAATAACAATACACATTCAGAGCAAAGATTTAATAAATTACTAGAAAAACTAGATTTAAAGAACATTGAAGAAGAAAATAAAAGAGCCATATGTGATATTCTAAGTAAACAATTTGCATAAACAAAGTATTGAATTAAATGATAACACACCTACTTACGTTAAAAACTACAGACTGCCACAAACACAATTAGACGAAATAAGTAAACAAGTACAAAAGTTATTAGAAAAAGACATTGTAGAACCATCTATTAGTCCGTATAATCCTCCATTATTATTAGTACCAAAAAAAAGGACAAAACGACACGGAAAAATGGAGTTTGGTTGTAGATTTCAGACGTTTAAATGATAAAATAGTAAATGACAAATTCCCTTTAACCAGAGATTAGGTAGAGCTAAATATTTTCCACTTTAGATATGACAAATCATTTCACCAAATAGAACTCGAACCACAATCACTACCTTTAACCAGACTTGGACAGATTAGGTAGAGCTAAATATTTTCCACTTTAGATATGACAAACTCATTTCACCAAATAGAACTCGAACCACAATCACTACCACTAACAGTATTTTCAACACCGAACGGTGACTTTCAATATACAAGACAACTATTTGGTTTAAAAATATCATCTAACAGTTTCCAAAGAATGTTGACAATAGCATTATCTGGTTTGGATTCGGAAGCATTTTTGTACATTGATAATCTCTATTTTGTGAGAGTCATTCCGGGAAAGGCCGTGGGAGAGACGTTTCACCTCTGGAAAATCAGAGAACATCTCAGCTTCTTATAGGCTTAAGGAATAATAATTGTTTAATATTTACGCTATTTTTGCATATAATATCGTACGTCAACATTCTAAAGGGGCGGGGTTCAAAAATAGACTATATCATGTTTTCCACAGACGAATGTATGAGCTTTGCTAGATCGTCTTAGACTTCATCACTGATCAAGAATATATACTTTATAGGCTCCAATTCTCTTTGGAGGGTGTTAAAACTATATTTTGTCGAGACATTCCACCTTTGTCATAAAACTCTAAAAATAAATGTTTGGGATAACTAAATACAAAATTTAAGAAAAAAATTGTTTTGATAGGGTTATTTTAAGGGGGAGGAGGGCAGAGTAGAAGGCGGATTGATATTGAAGCTACCTAGCGCCTAGGCCAACAGAGGTGGTTACTGAAGAAAATATCAAGAAAATCTTAGATATCGTTATGAATGATCGCCGAGTCAAGTTACGTGAGATTGTTGAAATGGTAAACATATCATATAAATGTGTGTTCAACATTTTGCATGAACATTATCATATGAAAAAGCTATCGGCAAGATGGGTGCTGTGTTTGCTCAGTGTGGAATAAAAACGACAGACCACTTCACAGCGGTGGTTGGACATGATAAAGCGTAATCCTGTTGATTTTTGGTGTCGACTAATAACTGCTGATGAAACGTCCACCACTACACACCTGAAACCAAAAAAAGGAAGCTGGTGGAAGTGCTCCGAAGAAGGCGAAGTCAGTGAAATCGGCTGGCAAGGTTATGGGTACTGTATTTTGGGATGTACACGGAATATTGCTCATCGATTATCTTTAAAAAGGATCCACAATTACAGGAAAGTATTATCAAGAAAAAAAGGCCACATTTAAAGACTAGTGACTTTTTCCTGTTTGCAAAGTTGAAAAATGGCTCGCAGGAAAAAGATTCATCTCAAACGAAAAAGTGATTAACGAAACTAACGCGTATTTTGAGGGGTTCCCAAAATCGTATTATTCAGATGATATAAAAAAATTTGGAATATCGTCTTACTAAGTGTATTGAGCTAAAAGGAGACTATATTGAGAAATAAATAGTTTTGAAAAAAAATGTTTTTTAAGGAAGCTTCAATATCAATCCGCCCTCGTAGTACCAGGTTACGTCTGAGCTTCGACATAGAAACTTAAAAATTTTATTTTTGAGGAAAGAAGGCTAAGTAAATTAGTTTGTTAAATGTTATTTTAGACAAACACCTTAATATCTCTAAACACGAAATTTCGAATTAAGCTATTATTATTTAATGCCACAGATATATATATATATATATATATATATATATATATATATATATATATATATAATAACGACCCCCTTCAGTGGGAGTTATTATATGCGAAAATAGTGTAAAAATTTAACAAATTGTTTTACTTAAGCCTAGATTCCTTAAAAATAGCATTTTTAAGCTTTAATGACGAAGCTGAGACGTAACCTGGTACTACTCTGCCCTACCCCCTCTTCCACCTTTGCCACCTAATTGAGCCTATAAAAAAAAATTTTTTTAGTTTTGTATTTAGTTATCCCACACATTTATTTTTGGAGTTTTGAGACAAAGATGAAATGTCTCCCCCACAGCCAGAGCGACCCCGGCAAAATATAGTTTTAATACCCTCCAAAGAGAATTAGACTCCATAAAGTATATATATATTCTTGATCAATGAGAATTCATCATGAGACGATCAAGCAATGCCCATACATTCGTCTGTGAAAAACATGATATAGTCAACTTTTGGACCCCTCCACTTTTAGTGGGCGTTGACGTACGATATTATATGCAAAAATAGCGTAAATATTGAACAATTTGTATTCCTTAAGCTTATAAGAAGCTGAGATGTACTCTGAGCTTGCAGAGGTGAAACGTCTCTCCCACGGCCTTTCCCGGAATGACTCTCTCAAAATAGATATGGTGTACAGAGATGTCTTAAAGGAACTCTATCCCACCAAGTTAAACATTTTAAATTTACTTACTAAATATTTGGAGGATATTTAAGATTCGACCCGGTCGAATATAAAGTTTTTACGTTTTGTTTAGGAGTAGGACCAGCACTCAGGGGATGACCCCTACATATGCAATGCATTGCGCCGGAACTGAAAACGAAGTATTGAGCGGACAGGTTAGGAAAGAAGATAGACAGTGTTTTTGTAGCTTTTTTTCAACCTCTTTTACTTCGCCGGCTAATTTTTGCTACAGGGCCGACGATGGTGGGTGCTTGAACTCAGGACCCTCCGCTTCATAGTCTCGTGTTCTAGTATTTCAGCCACAGCACCCACGTAATTCTACGTTTGTATTATCCATATTAATTATTTCAAATAGACCAGTATTGCGCTGTATGTATGGCGCTTTGTTCTATTTTCTAATTTTATTAGTACTAAGTCGCCTATGCCAATACCTATTATATTCATTTTTGTTGCATATGATTCTAAACTTCAATTCTTTTTTATAGTTGCTATCATTTTTCTAGCATTTTCCATCGAATTCTTTCATCTTAATTTCAGTTCCTTAGCATATTTGTCCAAATCATATATTGTATTGTCTGTCATTATATTTTCACCAGGGAGTTCTACAAGGGCGGATGCAGCCTTCAGCTCAGGGAGGGGGTCATGTAGTTGAAATTCAGTCGATATACACAGAAAAAAAAGGAATGTTAAACTCGCATCACAAAATGTTAATATAAAATCATGGTAAAATTTCACAAACCTGGGGCCAAATTACCGCATTCGATATCGATCGGAATTTCCATACAATTTAAATACAAATTTCGTTCGATAGTGAGTGCCGTAATTTGCCCCCTGATACCTAATATAAAATTATCATGAATACGAATAGATTTTAAACGTTATAGTGTTAATATTACCTTAAAACACATTATAGTGCTATCCCAAAAATCCGTACACGCGATTTTACGGACACATATATAATCCGTACACTGCTACAAACCGGACAGTACCACTTTTTTACTCTATAATACGGACAGTAGTTTTGATTTGTTTGTTTCATTCATTTGATTCTCTTTGTATAATAACGGACCTTTTTACAGTAGTACTCGTATACGCGTGGAATTTTTGCAATTTTGCTTAAGTTAGTTGAGTGTTTTTGTTGACATAGGTTCGCTAAACTTATTAAAGTTTAAGCTATACATATATTTCAAATTTTTTTTATATAACTGGACATTGTAAAACAATCACCACTATTGTGTTTGGCGTTTAACGCATGAAAATTCGACAAATTGTAATAGCATAAAGACAAAAATATAAATTTTCTTTAATCTATTACAAAAAAAATCAGTAAGATGTATGGCAGACAAATTTGGCGAAAAAAATTCGACCGTATTCGATATTAAAAAAATAGTGCTGCTTTAAGAGAATGTATGTCTAACATATGTATATATGAATTTTCGCTTCATATACTACATATAAATGTAACATTTATTGAACTACATATATTCTCTTTTTAATAAAACACTTGATAAATAAATATAAAATTGATTTAGTTTCTATTCTTTGCATTATGTATATATGCAGGTAAAAAAATTAAAATCTGTAATCCGGACACTCCAGTAATACGGACATGCTCAGGATTTATGGTGTCCAGATTATCGAGATAGTACTGTACTTAATGCAAAAATAATGTACTGTTTACGGTTTTGTATATACAAACACTTGACTAAGCTACTAATATCACTGAAATTCGATTAAACAATGTTTAGCTTTACTGTCGACTCCACTTTACTGGAAATAACCAAAACCAAATTTATTTTTAGTTATCCGATTTTTCTACAAAAAACGTAGTTCGGATTACTGAAATTTGTTATAGTTAAGCGTACTGCTTAAAATCAAATCTGTATATTTTTTTAAGTCAATTTAACGTAAAAATTTTATTTAAAAAAAATTATTCATAGAATTATTCATTTTGTTGTTGAAATTTTTTACGAATTCCTCGAAAATGTTATGATAATATTATAGAAAAATACACTTAAGTTTGTAAGAGCCAAAAGGGCAAATACATTTTTCCATTTAATTTTTTAACGGATTTCTAATAAATAAATTTGTTATTGTTTATTTTCACTCAAGCGAAGTAAGTTTCATACAAATTGTGGTTGTGGGCTAGCTTTTGGTTTTCAGTAATACGATATTCTAAATAAAGCGATGTTTCTCTAAAACGAAGTGAATAAGACTAGCTACGTTTAAAATCATTGCGGGGTCTTGTATCGCTTTCAGTAATCCGACTTTTTTCTGTAAGGCGTGTTGCGCTAAAGCGGATTCGACTGTATTTAAAATTGAAATGATCCGCACAATAAACAAGTGAACTTGTGTACATTTCATATACTTGTACATAAATTATATTTTTATGTTTCTAATACGGTACGATACAAAGTACTGATGAACGCTTCATACAAGTATGTGTGAGACGACTCGGGATCAAACATCTTTTACTGACATCATACATGAATGTTTTTATTCTCTTTTGACAACGCAGCAAAAGAGATTGGTGAGTGAAAACAGTGTCATATCGGCGAACGCATCGTTCGCTTAATTGTCCGCCTGGTAATCGAACTTGTTTTATTCAATTGTTTATGTAAACAAGAATTGACTTCAGGGATGGAAAAGGGCTATTTTGATTTTGTACCAATTAAGGTTTCTTCTTAGGGTTTCTGTCTGTTTTTGGTGGCAAGTGCTCTAAAGGCTTGCATGGCAAATAGTTATCCCCCCTAAGCCGAGGTGTTATGCGACCCGTGCCTGTCGGCTGGTTTGCAGTCAGGGGTAACCGACTGTATTCTTACGGAGCCTTGCTGATACCTGGGCGCCTCAGCAAGTAATTAAGCCCTTACCTTGTCACTGGGGGCTATGACATGGTGGACATTTTCTCCCCTACACTCGTGGGAACAATTAGCGAAGTAACAGAAACAAAAACATCAAACTCGGACAGTACGACAAGGGACGACGGGCAACAGACCCAAATGGGGAGTATTTTTCAGGGACCTATAGAAGGGGGGCGGACAAGGCTAAGGGCCAAGGGGGGCAGACTTAGTAGGGGACAGGTTTCTGAAAAGACAAGACAGGACAGTTAGTGACGATGACTTAGACATATTTCCAGGACTGGACGGACTTAACATCTACGAGACGGACGAGGATGACATCACCATGGTCTCCTCTGATACCAAGGACGGACAATCGGCGGGGGCGGACAGGAAGGTATCAGAGGCACAGGTGATAGAAGGAGCAGAGAAAAGACCGGACGAACGCAAAAAGCTGGCAGGCTACAAGCGTTCTCTCCGGTTTTTAAGGTCGTTGGAATCCCGAGATCCAACTTCCTTGACTCCCCGGGAGAAGGCTTTGCGGCGCAAGCATGCCTACCATGTTCGGAAGTATGAGGAGTTTCGGAATACTTCTGTCATGGAGGCAAGGCCAGAGACGGGGACGAACGTGGCCAGAAACCAGGGTAGGAAAGCGATCTCGGCATCAGCCGGGCCCTCAACTAAACCTGGACGATGGCCCTTCTACATCGAAAGGGGTGTCGTCCAAGTCAAAGAGAGGTGATGACCTACGCGGTAAAGCGAAAACCGCCGGCAAGGAGTCCTCAAGGCAAGCTCCAATCTCCTCTAAACGAGGTCCCGGGGCTGGCAAAGGGGATCCTGCAGGTGGTTCTAGTGGCAAACGGCAAAGGTCGGGTGAGGCGCAGATGCCTGAGGGCAAGCGGTTGAAACCATCAACTAGCTTGACATCAGCACCTGAGCTACAGGTAGCCATTATTGATCGCAGTCAGCCGGGGGGCAAAATGACAAATGATCAACGGCTGCTTCTGGAAGAACGAATTCTGCGCAGACTACAGGACGCGCTCGCCACTTGTGACGATGACTCGTTCACTGCGTTTGATGGGGCAAAGTGGTCCAGAGGCGTCAAAATAATTGGTTGCGGTAATGAGAAGGCTCTCGGTTTTCTCAAAGACAGCATCCAAGAAGCTGGCGAGCTTTGGCCAGGAGCCAAAATTGAAATCGTGCCCTTGGACCAAGTTCCTTTTCAGGTGACGGTGCGCGTGTGGATTCCTCCTCCTATTCTGGAGGATGAGGCCACACTTACACTCATTAAGCGCCAGAATAAGGACCTTGGTACTGAGAACTGGACATGCCAGGGACAAGGGGGATGGCAGAGATCTCTGGATCAAAATTGATTCAGAATCCCTCCATCTCCTGCGCCCAAAAAAGGGCGTTATCAAATATGGGCTAAATCAGCTTAGACTGATTTTGCCCACAAAGAAGGACTCACAAAATGGCGACTCCGAGCGGCATAAAGGTGGTGCAAATTAACTTGCATCACTCCGAGGCAGCATCGGACGAGCTGTTACGCTTTATGGAGAGGGAGTGCATATCCGTGGCCTTGATCCAAGAGCCTTGGTTAGTTGCAAATAAGGTTCGGGGCCTTCCGTCACGGTTGCTTACTCTACTCTCTACTACCACGGAAGGTAAGATTAGAAGCTGTATTCTGATTAGGAAAAACATCAATATTTTTCTTTTATCCCATTACAGCTCTGGCGATCTAACGGTAGCTGCGCTTGAACGCAAGGATCTCCCGATGGTGATCCTGGCATCGGCGTATCTACCGTATGAGGTGGATGACCCTCCTCCGAGTGCGGTGCGCACACTCATGGACTGGTGCGGGACACGTGGACATGACCTTGTACTGGGCGGTGATGTAAATGCGCATCACACACTCTGGGGTAGCACGGATATAAATAAACGAGGCGAGGATTTATTACAATTTCTCTTGTCAACCAATCTTAGGATTTGCAACAAGGGCAATAGGCCAACGTTTTTCAATAGGACTAGGCAACAGGTCATTGATTTAACTTTGGTTAGTGATAGGGACTCTATTAGAATATCTGACTGGAGGGTGAGCCTTGAGTGCTCATTCTCTAATCATAACAGAATCACTTTTACGATCGATCTTATTCCGAGTGGGGGCAAGCCTTACAGGAACCCTAGGCGGACGGATTGGGGAAGTTTCAGAAAGCTCGTGGAGGCCCTACCACCTCCAGTAGCGGAGCAGGTGGGCAGCATTCAGGAGCTGGAGGACTATTCAGTCCTTTTGTCAAGGACACTGAGGGACGCCTATCACGCATCTTGTCGGGAGCGGCAACCGTCAACGAAAGTCCATCAGAAGTGGTGAAATCCGAGACTCAAGCAGCTCAGGACAGACTGCCGGAGACTTTTTAATAAGGCGAAGCGCGACAGAAATCCCATAGACTGGGATAACTATCGTAGGGCTTTCAACGTCTTCAAGAGCGAAACCAGGAAGGCAAACCAGATGCGTTTCTGTGGTGACTTGGAGGGCCTAAGAAAACTACTCTCTAAGGAGCCTGTCACGCCGGGATCCCTTATGAGGCCTGACGGGACTTTTACTGAAAGCAGCGAGGATACCCTGGAGCTACTAATGGAAACTCACTTTCCGGATTGCGAGGACGGGGCGGACGTACGTGGTATTGTCGTCCCCGTGCAAACAGCTATCCTAGGGAGTGATTTGGTGGACTCCATTGTACAGCCAGCCAGGGTAAGATGGGCAGTGACATCTTTTAAGCCCTTTAAGTCAGCGGGGCCAGATGGTATTTTCCCAGCGCTGATGCAGCATGCCATGGAGGCGATTTTACCATGGCTGCTAATCATCTTTAGGGGAAGTCTCGTTTACGGGTACATTCCTATGGAGTGGAGGGAGGTTCTGTGGTATTCATTCCAAAAGCGGGGAGGATAAACCACAGTACCGCTAAAGATTACAGACCAATCAGTCTGTCATCTTTTCTATTGAAATCACTGGAGAGACTGGTTGATTTGTATGTCAGGGAACTTCTCTCGCCAGAGAATTTCTGTGGTGCACAGCATGCCTACCAGAAGGGTAGGTCGGTGGAGACGGCGCTGCATGATGTTGTCGGCACTATAGAAGATTCCCTTGACAAGAAGGAGTTTGTTATGGCATCCTTCCTAGACATAGAGGGCGCTTTTAACAATCTGAACATATCCTCGATAACTGGGGCGCTCAGAGAGATCGGTGCGGACCAGTTAATTACGGACTGGGCAGGGAACATGCTTAGGAGCAGATCCATAGTATCCAGTTTGGGCATGAGTACGAGGAGGAAGGCTGTAACAGGGGGCACTCCGCAGGGGGGAGTTCTGTCTCCGCTCCTATGGAACCTTGTCCTGAACAGCATCCTTTTCAGGTTGAACGCAGGTGGCACCAAGGTAGTCGCATATGCTGATGACGTTGTGCTCCTTATTAGGGGTAAATATTTGCCTACGACAAGTGAACTCATGGAATCGGCGCTGAACGAACTACTGGACTGGGCCAAGGGGAACGGTCTAGGCATAAACCCTTCGAAGACTGTACTGGTACTTTTCACCAAGAGATATAAGATCCCGGCTTTTAGGCCACCATGCCTTGGTGGCATGAGCTTGGGACTCTCGAGGGAAGCGAAGTACCTCGGCATTATTCTAGACTCTAAACTATCGTGGAGACGAAATGTGGAGGATAGAACGAGGAGGGCTCTATGTGCGTTTTACGCATGCAAGAGAGTTTCAAGGAGGAGATGGGGGTTGAAACCGTACATCCTTCACTGGATGTATACGGCGGTGATCAGACCCATTCTTACTTATGGATCACTTGTTTGGTGGAGGGCTGTGGACAAGAGTACATATCTCTCTATACTGGGCAAGGTACAGAGGCTAGCATGTCTTGCAGTGACTGGCGCAATGAGGTCGGCCCCTCAGGCCAGTCTAGAGACAATGCTTGATTTGGCTCCCCTTGAAATATATATCAAGTACATATCTGCCATTGAGCTGCTGGGCAGATTTCAGAGGTGGGCAAGGAGGGAGGCGACAAACAGGTGGTCAAGTATTACTACCTGTAGGGTCTCCAAAACTCTATGGCCCTCGCTTAGCAGAGCTAGGACTAGACAACTTCTGTTTTTTGGGAAACAGTCGTTGGCACTCCTGATAGGCGTCTTGACGGGGCACTGTGCAATTGGGCACATGTCGGAGCGTTTGGGCTTTCCCCATGATGGCCGCTGCAGGAGCTGCTTCGATGAGGAGGAGGAGGAGTCAGTACAGCATTTCCTTTGTGACTGTCCGGCCCTGCAGGAGCGTAGGCTTAGACATCTAGGCTCTCGTTTCCTGCGGGATCTTGACTGCCTCAGGGATGCACCGCTGGCTGCCCTGGCGGGCTTTGTGAGAAGTTCTGGATGGTTCTCAGGAACCACCACTTCGTCTTGAGAAGAGTGTGTAGGGTATAGTCCTCTGGGCATCACAATGGGCCTTTTGATGGCCTCCGAGTGTTTTTCTCGCTTACTGCGGGCAGCCCTTTTTAACCTAACCTAACTGATTCACTGAGAAATTAACAAAAAAAATTCAAGCATAAAACGTTTTTATCAACTAGGTGTAAGCTTTTGATTGAGATATTTAAATTGTACCAAATTAGTCGTGGTAGTACCACAGTACCAACAAAGTCGTAATTGTACCAAAAAAAAGTACAATTGTATCATGTTTTCCATCAAATCAAAGCAGAGGAGTTAGTTTAATACACAAGTT